>OZ024707.1:10297158-10411044 GCA_964016945.1 Microplitis deprimator | reverse complement strand
AGATAGTACTTACATAAAAAATTAAAAAGATTAACAGGATACACCACAAATACAATATTATTGTCAATATAGTTTATCACGACACTTTTTACTCATTTCTTTAGTAAGTATATAAACAAAACATTAACAAACTACAAGGGTTGGTGCAACAAATGAGAGTCAGTGACACAAAAGATGTCCAAGTTTCTTTTACAACATGAAAGCTATAGAGGTAGTCAAGTTGTATACCTATCTACATGTCATCATATGTTCAAACTTTAGAGGGAACGCTACATCCACTTATGCTATCAACGAGAGTAAAATGGCTACTGGTACTGTTCTGTCTCTGTTGAACAACTGAAAGCTTAATCCTGGGAAGGGAAAATACAAATACAAAACAGCATGACTTGCAGTATGCTGTTATATATGGCCCACCTATGGTGTCTTAGAGATGACTTTATAGAGAAACTTAAATCAGTGCATCTAGAGTTTTATAAGAAGATCTACTCGCTTCCAAAGTCTACACCGAATCATGCTGTGAGAGTTGAATTGAACATTCAGCGCATAGCAACTAACATTCTACAGCAAGCATTAGCATGGATCATTCAAGTTCTCGAGCTTGAGGACCACATCTTACCTAATGTGTGCTTAATCCGTTTGACTGCACTCAGTTCCTCCGTTTCAACGGCCAACTGGGTGTCACAACTGAGAGACATATTAAAAATTGTTAGTGAAGAGTCAATGTTAGACTATCTCAATGCTGCATATTGGAACGATTGTAAAGTGGAGATCCTGAGCAAGTACCGCAAACATTTAGCCATTCCTGACAAAAAAAGGTACTCGCGCTCTAATGCCTGCCGAATCATTTTACCGGTCCCATTAGTCGAAGAGTTAACTTATCTCCTAAGTAGTGTATCACAGCACCTACTGAAGCCTTTCATCCAGCTAAGGCTAGCCAGTAAATATTCTTGCTATCTATAAATTGCAAGGGATCGTGTCAACCTATCGCCTCTAAAATTCTGTTTTCTGCGGAATAGGTGCAAAAGAAATGACTTTACATTTTCTTATAGAATGTCCTTTATACGATGAGCTACATCAAGAGTTTTGGCGATCTGAACTAGCCACTGGTTCATCATATGAAAAGCTAGGAAAGATATTAAAAGTCAGGTTCCGGATCTGAAAGTCTTACTTGTGTATCTCAAAGCCTGCAACAATCTTCGCAATTCCTACTGTTTGTCACAACTCCAATTTGCACTGATCCTAAGTACCTTGGTTTTGTCTACATTCACTGACATACCGTTTTCTAGATAATATTGCTCCAGAACTTGGTGATTTCTCTACAGTTGAGCCGCTGTACGCACTAACATGGCTATATCATCGGCAAATAAGAGAAAGAGGATTGATCGAGCTTCCATTCTGAATCCGTCCAGGTTCCTTTCTGAAAAGTATGAGAGATAAAGTATGAACGGCACATTAATAGGTCTACCAGAAAAATATCTACCTTACGACAACTGAACCATAACCAGGCCTACCACAAGTAACTGTACCACACAACAAAAATACCAGTTTCAAACACTACCCGCGAAAATCTCAACCAATCATCAATTCTACCACTTACTCTCTCACATTACAACTCTACCAAATTACAACTCCCAGTAACGAACTCAACCATAACAATCGCTAACATAAACATCTCTACCATAATACAGGTCACCCATAAAAATGCCTACCATTAGCTTCTCTACCATTTACAAGCCTACCATAAATAACTCAACCACATTTCAACTATACCAGAATAAATCTCTGCCAACAAAATACACTACCAAAAAACATCTCTACCATTTTTTAAGCCTACCCAATAAAAACACTATCACATAGGAACACTATCAAAAACGTAACTCTGTCCTTATCACACACATAGTATATGATAAGGACAAGGAAGTATTAACAATGTCATGAGGTTATTTCTTATTGGTGGGAGTAAGTAACTCACCAGGTAATCGTATTGGCTCACCATATACCAATTCAGCCGGGGTCGTCTGTATGTCGTCTTTCCAAGCTCTGCGTAAGTCGAGTAAAATAGCTGGAAGTGCGTCATATCATGACTACTGGTAATAGAAAAGTGCTGATTTAAGCTGACGATGTAAACGTTCGACGATACCATTTGCTTGCGGAAGATACGGCGTTGTATGTAGGTGTTTTATTCCATACAATTTTAATAACGACTGGAATAATGACGATTCAAATCGCGGACCTTGGTCTGAGGTCATACATTTCGATACTCCATGGTGTGAAATCCAGTGCAGCGATAGCGCATGTGCTATTGTCTCTGCTGTTCCATTGGATAACGAGACAGCCTCAGGAAACCTCGTGAATCGGTCGATAATCGTTAAATACTGATTAAATCCTCTTGACGTTTTTAAAGACACTAAGTCGATGTGTATGTGCTCGAATCGCTCGGTTGGTAATTCAAAGCTAGCAATCGGAGATGATACATGTCTTTGGATCTTATTTTTCTGGCAATCGATGCGAGATTTCGCCCATTCACGGCAAGCTTCATTAATTGACGGCTAGGCGTATCGTTTTGAGACCATTTTCAATGATCCTTTGATTCAAGGGTCCCAGCAATCGGAATCGCATTGGAAGCCAATGCGATTCAATGAGATTCGATACTATTTTTGAAACCCAATGTATCGCGTTGGAAAGTATTGAATCGTATAAGATTTTTAAGACCCCGTAAATCATGCAGTTTAGAGCTCGAACTTAATTACTAACTAAGATTTCTGTGTACCATAAGCCGTTGGAGTAGTAATAATTGAAACGAAATATCAAATCGAATTACTATTTAATTATCGCGGTCATTTACTCAAAGGAAAAGCTTCTCATAAAATGTAAAATAATAACTGTTATCATTTATATTTTATAATAAAATTAATTTCTATCGTCAATCCAAAGAGGTTATTTTGCGGTCAATTTAAAAAAAAATATTAGATTACAAGTAAAAAATAAATGTTTTACAATAATTTTATTTAAAGTAAATATTCATTTATCGCATAGTAACTTTTTAATTAAACTTAACCGCGTAAATTTTAGAGAAGACAATTTTAAACATGTTAAAATTTGTTGACTGTCGAACGTCAAAGTAAGACAACAATTTTTCTGGACCTGTTATCGGTTAGTGGAGCAAAAAAATATTATCCAGAGAAACAAATGTCTATAGCTTGATGTGCAAATATATTACATATTTGCAACAGTTACTTTTTATAATTTTTTAATAACAGATTTTCATGTCATGAAAAATTTTTCACCAAACAACTGCTTATTTTACGTGCTTACGGTCTACGGGAAATAACAACACTAACTAAGAAGTGACCACCTCAAGTAACACAATGTATTTTTTGAAATTCCCCTTCCCCTACGCTATTTAATTTCGATAACAGTATGCATAAGATTTTATATATTCATTTGCGCATCGGCAGAACCGATTTCGAACTTTGATAATAATTTTCTGCCCTAAAAATATTTGCTAAAATAAGCTGAAGTAAAGGCCAATTGTGATTTTAATTTCTCTCAAAAATAGTTAATTGTATTTAAGCGCGCAAAACGTAAAAACACATGTTGTTGTCGGTGCCTGGATAAACAAACAGCTATAGGGGAGAGGGGGACAAAACGGGGTCTGTTTTAACATGCTAATCCCTACCGAGTTTTGCCCCCCTCTCCCTAAACTTACGAACAAGTTAATCAATTTTTTTTTGTTTTATCATTTATCAATGCCGTTATAAAAAAAATCAGCAATTGTGTAAAAAAATGTTTTTTTTATTTCGACGAAATTAAAATCACTTTTTTTTATTAACAAGTAGAAAAAATTGAAAATAAACAAATTTTTTTAAAATATATTATGTTTTTTTAATTACTTGTTTTTGAATTTTTCAAACAAATGCTGAGATAAAAAAATCTAAAAATTATTTCCACTTCATAATTTGCAGTTCTGAAACTTAAAACCATTTTTAAAGTAGGACTAAAATATTTTCACGCCGGGCAGCTTGACCAAGCCTAGATACAGGGAGCATATGAGCAGGTCCCAAATAGCAAGAAATTTAGCTGTGGCTGTTTTTGAAGTATGTTCGAGAGATACAGTGAGGTTACAAGTGTGGTGTCCTTACTCAAGTATCATTCACCTCTGGCTATGCTAAGCCTCTTTTCAAAAGGTAGCAAACAATGAAAGATTATGGATATCAATGATATCAAAATGCTTTTGAATAATGATATCATATCATTATTTAAAAGCATTTTGGCTCCGATCTGTCTTTTCAAAAATACTTATATAGCTTTCATGAATTGGTAATAGCGAAAAAATACAAACTCCAAATAAAATGTAAACTTTGTGAGGAAAAAAAAGATACGACACCGTATTTATGAGACGATTCCGAGTTTTACGAGATGAATTTCTGATGGATGAAAAAAGCCTTTTCTAGCCCTCTTTTTAGAGAAAAGTCTATAGACTATAGCTCTCTCACTTAAAGATACAAACGTATGACTCAAAATAAGAACGGTGATTCGAGGTCAAACATTGAAGGGTTAACTATTTAAAAAAAAAAAATTTTTTTTTCAATCTCTTCACAATTAAAAAACGATTTTTAATTTTTTTCAAGTTTTAAATTATTAAAAAAATTTTTATTTTATTTTCATTTTAATATGGCACATAATATATATTGCATATAAATGCAATAAATAAATGCATGCCTTTTAACTTAATTACTTTCACAGTAATTCAATTTTTCATGCTTAGTGGATTATTTTACTAAAAAAATTTGATATCATTAAAATGGTTGCAAAAGCTATAATTTTACTAGATGTTTTTTAATTACACTGTGTATTGAAATAATTTTTTTTCTTTCAATTATTTTTGAGTCATAGATAATCGTATTGAAATTTTTAAATTTCGGCTATCGGTAATCAAGAATTTTGGGTTAATCGGTAAAAAAATTTTCCTACGTAGCCTATATCAACGTTTCGCATTGAATCGCATTGATACGGATTGACAAGACAGCCATTTCAAAAACAGGATCGAATCGGATAGAAAACTGAATGCGATTCCGATTGCTGGGGTGAGCGAGCGTGTGTAGCGAAACAAATACTTTTCTCCTCAGCGGTCCTGGAACATATGGACTTACTGTACCTGACGTGGTGTCACAATACAGTGCAGGTCCATTATCGAGTTGAATCGTTTTTAAATTCAAAGCAGTTGTTTGGCACAACAACTGCTGAAGTGCATCGTCGTTGTCTTGAGCGTTGGCAAGTTCTTGCGACGTGATAGCAGTCGATCCTGCTTCTACACGTGATAATGTGCCAGCGACGATATTGTCGGTACCCGACACATGTTGAATATCGGTAGTAAACTGACTTATTATAACCGGGTACCCCTCGACTTCTGTGGTCTCGACGACGAGGCTTACGAGGTCACAATTTGGACACCTTTTGAACTCAAAAGTTCTAAGAGCGCCACTGAGAGTAAGGCTGCACGATCTCTCAGTATCGCGTGCAAGGCAGCAAAGCAGAGAGAAAAACATATCTCAAGGTTGAGTCAGACTCAACATCATTAGTCGATCGACTTAATTAATTTAATAAACAATATTTAACAAAATGTATCCAAATTTATTTATAAAAACGTATGTGGCAACAGATATGTTTAAAATTAATATGAATTGACTTTAACAATAATAAATCCTCTTGATGTCCCGAGAATTTTAACGAATTTACTTAAATCTTATAATTTATATAATCCTTTGTATTTTATTTTATAATTTATCCTCTTTTATATTTATAACTACACCGTTTATTTTAAAAACATTTGCTGGCGAGGAAATAATTTACTATAGACTCACACACACACACACTTATCAGTTATTTATTTATTATGCCGAATAGATCTTGGTCCATTTATTTCAAACCTGATTTTATTTTAATAAAACTAATGTAAACAATTTTACTAAACAAAGTTTCCAGTAGTGCGGTCTGTGAGACTCAGCACCAAGGTCACGATATTTAGTAAGATGCTACCAAGCTAAATTCCAGCACTTTCTAAAGAATGGTCTGTGACACTCAGTATCTCTAGAAGAATACCTGCTATTGTTTCTAAACAAATTTAATAATATAAAAATTATTAATTAATTAGCATGTGGCCGCTAGACTCAACTGTACTAATTAATTAATATAAATCTACCAGCGAAATGCACCAAGAACTTGCACTAGATGGCGACCGAATGCTCTCGAACCCACGACGTGAAATTCACTATTTCTTTTATAATTTATATTTTACCCTCAATAACTTAATTATCGAATTTTCCCGATACTCGAAACTTTCTAATAAAATTTATAATATAAACTTAAATTTCCCCTTTTTAACAATAGAACCGGACTGTTATTTATTACCAAAAATTTAATGTTAACACGTGGGTGACTCGCCTCCGCCATTACATGTCCACTGAACGTTCTGCTGTTGCGCTTGACTCGTCGTCGTACTGCTTAGCTTGTGACGCAGATCTTGCCTTCCTGAGTATGATATCTCAGCAACCAGGAGAATGTTGAATTTATATACGCGGTTGTTAGACTCAGCGTATGGATTTTTTGGAAAACTGGCTTCCACTGCAGCCACAGCTTCAAAGACGATATTATAAAGATGATTTATTCGGGGTCAAATAAAGACGCACCAAGATGACGATGTCCAATAAGTTAATATAAAAATGGGGTCTTTTGACTCACCATAAGCAGCAACGTGTTGTTAAGACTCACTCTTATACATACTTGTGTAATGTATGGCTGATCTTAAAGGTGACTGATCGCCAGCAGCTCCAGGCAGTGAGTGTCGTAACTTGCGACTCTGAGTAGCTACGGAGCAGCGGTGCCCACTCTCGGACGATGTCAGTACCGTATATTTCTTTATAGAATTTTATTGTCAACCTATAACAGGCGGGACTCGGGGCCCCTCATGGTACCCGTTTGTCGCATGGCCAAAAGATTTTAAACAATCAATAAGAGTCCCAGTGTTGATTTATTTAACGGCGTGGGGGCAACGGTAATGCGTGGACCGAGAGCGCAGTCGAATAAAATAATTAATTAAATTTAAAAAATCCCTGTTAAATATAAAATCGAGCTGCCGAAATTGCCAAGGCGATGCTCTTTCGATGCACTGTTTGGATGCTTACTAAAGCGGCTTGTGATCAGTGTAGATCGTAACATGCCGGCCTTCGAAGATATGCCGAAAGTATTTAACAGTCTCGTAGATAGCGTTCAGCTCGCGGCCATACGTCGGCAGTTTTTGGATCGACGGAGACACTTTCCGACTGAAAAATGCTAATGGTTCCCAATTTTTATCCACTTTTTGTTGTAATACGGCTCCAATTCCTATATCAGATGCATTGGTAAATATTGTCCAGTCAGCATAGATTTGAGGGTGTATTAACAAAGTAGCATCCGCAAGAGAGCTTTTAGCTGACTTGAAAGACTTTTGTAGTTCAGTTGTCCATTTGACTGGTAGGAGCCTTTGACTTTTGGCTCTTCCAAAATTGTATTAAGCGGTGCTAGAGTTTCCGCAGCGTTCTTAAAGAACTTTCTGTAGACTTGAATTTCGTTTGTCATGTGTGTAAGTCAACGTGCTTTGACGCTGGACGGCGTGTTTACTGGAAAATTGATAATGGTGGCTTGCACTTTAGCGGCGATGCGGGTTTCGAGCAACGGTATCACCAGGTCGAACTTCGCGCACTCAGTTGTTACCTGGTAAGTTGAAAACTGCGCCTCAACCTGCGAAAACCACAGTTTTTGATTCTCCGTGCTGAATTGGGGTGCTTTGATGTTCACGGCCATATTTAATTTTATTGATTTAAACGACGAAGAACTTGATAATTCGGATTTGAAAGTGTCTTCGTCTTATGACTGGGATTTTATTTTATTGTCGCCGCCGGCTTTTTGATCTGACATCACCTACCAAAAATGTTTGTAATTCGGTACTGTACTACCGAAAGATTATCGATGACGCACGGCTCAGGAATGTGCAGCCGACGAATCGGGCTAATCCTCGATGGTATTTCTGGCGAAGGAAAAAAAATTTGACACGACACTGAACGAACAATTAATTACAATTTTTTATAACAGCTCGCGAGCACTTTTATCACAACTCGATTTACAGTAATGGTCCCTCGAATTAACACTGATGCGGCATAACGTTCACAAGATGCCCAGCAATACACCACCCGTAGAAAAACCATTAGACCTGATCATGCATGATCGTGCCTGAATATTTACCAGCCATAAGCATGCGTGATCATGCTCGGTCAGATATGATTATGCTTTCTTATGCATGATCACGAATGCTCATGTCTGGCAAATATTCAGGCATGATCATACTTGAGCAAGCATAATCATGTTTGACCAAGCATGATCAGTCCTGATCAAGCACAATCCCTAGAATTATTAAAAAGAAAAAAGAAAAATAATGATAATTCAATTTTAAATTCACTTATTTTGTTAGTATTGATGTATAGTTACCCTCGCAGATTTGAATCACGGCGGAAACACCGTGGAAGTGTAATCATCGTGGATCCACCGTGGATACACGGTGGGTTTGTTCCATTTTACCACCGCGTATACACAGTGTATCCACCGTGATTCCATGGTGGCTTTGTGCCATTTCACCACCGTGGTTCCACGGTGTATCCACCGCGTAATCACGGTGGATACACCGCGTAATTACAGTGGTAAAATGGAACAAACCCACCGTGATTCTAAACCGCCAGGGTAATGCTTACTGGCTGAAAAGTGTTATTCAAATTTTACTCGTGACGAGTTTCGAACCCACGACCGTTTTGTTATGAATCACGTCCGCTGTCCACTAGGCTGACTTGTCTCGTTCAGTTTACGACGATTCTTAACATCTCTTGAAAACTCAGGGTTATAAAAAATAAAATACTATTTGAATTCAATCTTCATTTGGTTATTAGGTATTATTTTAATAATAGATGAAAAGAAATTTACTTATAAATTACATGCAAATTATAAATTAAATTAATCTTAATTATTAATTGAAAAAAAAAACATCCCATTGTATTGACTCTCATTATCAATTTCGCAGGAATTTATTAAATCAATTCTTCAATCATTGAACAAAAAATTTGTAATTAATTCTATTTTAATTATTTTTTGAAAAAAAGAAGATTAATTTTAATTATTAATTGAACCAGAAATTATAAATTAAATTTATTTTAATCATCGATAAAAAAAAAAATAATATCTTTAACTTCTAACGTCAAAATAAAAATAAATGTTTAATTAAGGAAAATTTTTCATAAAAATATTTGATTATTCTTGGTTAAAAACTTTGACTAAATCCGATTGAAGCTCGATCGGATTTCGATTGTATTTTTTTGCATGATCAGACATGAAATGTATGAGTCATGCTTGACCGTGCATGATCCATGCATGACCATGCCTGATCTTGCCTGAATCAAGCATGATCATGCATGCTAATTTTGCCCCGGGCTATCAAAAAAATCCATATGGGAATCCAGCCTAGATTTCTATGTGAGTTTGCACAAGTCGTTTTCAGATGGATTCCCATATGGCTTCCTTTATAGTAATCCAGCATAGATACCGATATAAACTCCCACATGGGCTCCTATGGGAATTCACACCATGCCAAAGCCATATGAAAACCGTATCGAATCTCATGTGAATTTTCGCGTCAATTTCCCATGGGAATGTGCACAATGTCAATATGGAAATCTACGTACCTACCGTTTCCTATGTGGATTTCCTGTATGGAAATCCGGATACTCATAGTTTCCTACATGAATTCTTATGTAAAATCATACTCTTCTATATTAATTCCTAAGGATTCTTATATACATCCATACTTTTTTATATGATTCCTATGAGTTTCTATACAATCCCTTATAGATTTTTTGATTAGGGTAGTGATGCATGACTTCACATGAGTTATACACGGTCATGTATGCTCATGCAAAGTTACTCTCAATTGTGCATAACCATTCTCTCCGTATCATACATTCTCCATTCATGATTATACATGATAAAACCCGATTTTATATGGTATGTATGACGTTGCATAATTCGTGCAATGTCATGATTGAACTTGGTCATGCACGACATTGCATTAATGTTGCGCAACTATTCTTTCCTCGTCTTGCATGATCGTGCACGATTGAACATGATTTTACATGGCCATGCGTGTCTTTGCATGAATCGTGCAAAGTCATGAATAATCATTCATGACTGAGATTGTTCATGCATGATATTGCATGAATCATGCATAATTATTCTTGCCTCATCACACACGATCATGCATGATTCATGCATGACAATTTTTTCCCGGGCAGTGGCGATAAAAAATAAGAACTGCACAATGACAGAAAAATCACTGCACTATCTAAATAAAAAATCACGGTCTCACTGAGTAATCAGCAAAGCGACAAAATTTCCGCGGCAAATCGATGCGGGAACGCGCGGAATTTTCAAAAACTGTGTAACGAACGTGTTCTATGCTTCCCTCAAAAAGAGGTTACGTCGGTGTCACCAATTTAGTGGATGAGGTAATAGTAGATTTAATAAATGAATTATTTTAAACCAACTAATTATGTTAAATTAATGTTTTATTGTATGAACGAATGTAACACAGTAGAATTAAGAATACAATGGAGAATACTTAGATGCGTGTACACATTCCAGTGGTATAACTTATTGTCTCTACGAATGAGGCAAAGACGGAAAACCGAAAAATCGATGTTAGACGTAGATTGCCGAAATTAATCGATCGCTTTCCATGGTAGCAACACTACATATATATATATATATATATATATATATATATATATATATATATATATATATATATATATATGTGTGTGTAGCGACTACGTCACTACTTATATTCATAATTTCAGATAAGTCCGCCAACCATCGATCGCCGAATATTGCCCCCACGCGGATACGATATTCGGTAGTAACAGTACACACGAGTACACAGTACAGTACACGCGTACATTATAGAAATACCCGGCAACTAGCCAACACATATCTAACGCGTCTAGCATTATCTTGTATTATATAATTTATTAAATAAAACTAATTATTTATTATTTTGTTAACGTTAATAATTGGAGTCAGATAAATTAATTATCGTAGTGATTGAGATCCTATAAACCTTATCCGAGTCAGTACATTAGTGACTGCCCGACGTGATTCTCAAGAGGACGCTATTTTGTGCACACATTCCACGTGGCAAATAGCACGTTGAGTGTAAAACATCGCGTCTCAGCTGATTGCTGATCGCGACATATTGATTCCGCGAGTTCTTTACAACGGTGAAGTGTGTGAATTAAGTGTTGTGCAAGCCTTTTATCACGGCTGGTGCATTGTGGGGCATTTTGGACATATGCCGCACTAGTTTATAATTTAAGGGACACCATCGGGGTGCAAATTAAATTGTGATAAAAGTGATCAGTGAATTCCTGTGCAAAATACAGTGAATAAAATTATCTTTCGCGTTAATTTTCGCCCAGTGATAATTTTCGTGCGACTCGAAGCGTCTCGAACATTGCTAAACGGTGAGTCAGCTTCGACGGACATTAATACGCTTACAGTGGTATTAAATTTTGTGTTAGTATTCCTTGCACATTAGTTGTATCAGATCTAAAGGTAGGCGATGAGTTTCTAGATGCTAAACCCATGATCTTCAACTCTCTCAAGGCACCTCTCTTCAACCCGAAGCGTGTGAGTTTATGGTTCGCGCAGCTCGAAGCTCAGTTTGCGATCCACGGCGTAGCAACTGAAAAAGAGAAATTTAACCACGCGGTTTTTCTCATCGACACAGAGTATGCATGTGAGGTTGAGACCCTCATCATCAACCCACCAACGACGACGCCATACGCCGAGTTGAAAGCCACGCTCATCGCGTGTTTCTCAAAGTCAGAAGAAGCTAAACTGCGTCAGCTTCTAGATGGCGAAGCGATCGGTGACCGATCACCTTCACAGTTCCTCCACCATCTTAAATCGCTCGCGCCGACCATTGACGACGCAGTTCTGAAAGCAAGATGGCTGGCAAACTTGCCCAAGAAGACACAAGAGCTTCTAGCCATTTCTCCGACCACAGCTACCATCGACGAGTTAGCCAAAACAGCTGACAAGTTACACGAGATGTTTCCAGTGACTCACACCGCTGCTGTAGCTTCATCATCATCTTCGCAGGAGACGATGGCGCTGCAGAAATAAGTGAGCGAGCTATCTCGACAAGTAGCAGCCCTCACGACAGCGTTCAACCAGAACCACGGCAGATCTCCAGCTCGAGGACAGAACAATCGCCCCCGAAGCAAATCGAAGCCACGCGAGCTTGATAAAACAGGTATCTGCTATGACCACACAAAATTTGGTAAAACCGCGTACAAATGTACACCAGGCTGCGAGTTTTCGGGAAACGTGAACGAGAGTCACTAGCGGCGGAAAGCGACTCTCTCGCATCTTCAAACCGCCTTTTCGTAGTCGATCTAACCACGAATACTCAATAACTCGTGGATTCTGGTTCAGAGCTTTCTGTTTATCCATACGGGCGGATGAAATGCAAACCTACACCAGTAGGATACCAACTTCACGCAGCAAACGGATTTTTGATCGAAACATACGGTTGCATCACACTGTCGTTAACCTTGGTTTACGTCGAGAATCCACGTGGAGATTTATCATCGCTGACGTCACGAAACCAATCATTGGTGCCGATTTCCTAAGTCATTTTAACTTATTAATCGATCTCAAACACAAACAATTACGTGACAGCTCGACTGGTCTCCAAACACGCGTGGATTCAATACGCTCGGATGCAAAGTGCATTAAATTAATTGAAGGTGATACAGTTTACCATAAACTGTTATTAAACTATCCGGCTATTACTAGACCTGAAGGAATAACCTGCCAAGAAGCATTCGACAGTGCATCATATCAAGACGACATCGGGACCTCCAGTATCGTGTAAAGCGTGACGTCTTGCGCCAAATAAATTGAAAATCGCGCAGGAAGAATTTCGCATGATGGTTCAACTGGATATCGCACGTGCATCGACCAGTCCTTGGGCATCTCCACTCCATCTTGTACCCAAGAAATCTGGGGATTGGCGACCATGTGGCGACTATCAACCACTCAATGCGCGTACGATACACAATAATTACCCGGTCCGACGACTTGACGATTTTACCGCAACGCTGCACGGTAAAAAGATATTTTCAATGCTAGATTTGGTTAGAGCCTTCAACCAAATCCCCGTCGCCGAAGAAGACATCGAGAAGACAGCCATCATCACTCCTTTTGGCTTGTTCGAATTTCATACATGACGTTTGGACTTCGAAATTCCGCGCAAACTTTCCAAAGTTTTATCGATGAGGCCACACGAGATCTACCATTTGTCTTGCCATATATCGACGACGTACTAGTAGCTTCAGAGAACCAGGAGCAACACCTCGAGCACTCAAAAATTTTATTTCAGCGCTTACAAGACTACAGACTTGTTATCAACGCAGCCAAATCGGTGTTAGGCCAGCATGAGGTAAAATTTTTAGGTCATCACATCAGCAACAAAGGTATCAAGCCGGTGCCCGACAGGGTAGACGCAATTATTAATCTAAAATTTCCTAGTACAAATTCTGTATTACGTGGTTTTCTAGGTACCATAAATTTCTACAGGAAATTTATCAGAAATGCTGCAGAAATCCTTGCACCGCTGAATAAACTGCTCGAGGGGCCAAAAGTCAAAGGATTAACGCTGATGGTCGAGACACCAGAACTTCGACAGGCTTATGACAACGCAAAATCAGGCGTTAGCCAACGCTGCATTGCTCGCGCACCCGGACGACGACGCAACTTGGGCTATTTTCTCTGACGCATCAAACACAGCCATTGGTGCAGTTCTGCAACAACTAGTTGACGGAGAATGGCAACCACTTGCTTTCTTCAGCAGAAAACTACAGCCATCCATTCAGAAATTATCGACGTACGATCGTGAACTTCACGCCATCTACGAAGCTGCCAGACACTTCCGTCATATTTTTGAAGGTAAGCAAGTTGCGATTTACACCGATCATAAGCCGTTGCTCTTTGCTTTTCAGCAACGTACTGAACGAGCATCACCGTGGCAATTTCATCGCCTCGACTTTATTGGCCAATTCACAAGTGATTTTAGACACATTTCTGGACACGAGAACATCGTTGCAGACACGCTGTCACGCGTTGAAGCCATTTCAACGCTGATTGCCACGCACGAGCTGGTAAGCGCTCGGAAGAACAATCCTGAACTTCAAGATCTTCCTAACAACGCAGCAACGTCACTACAGTGGCAACGAATTGTCTACAACGACCATCCAGTCGCAGTTTATTGTGATGTTTCATCAGGTAAACCACGTCCATACGTTCCTGGTCAACTTCGAAAGAAAGCTTTCGACGCGCTGCACTCTCTGGAACACTCTGGTACCAGAGCATCTCAGAAGCTGGTGAGCAAACGCTACGTTTGGCCATCAATCCAGAAAGATTGTCGAGAATGGGCAAAAGCTTGCATAAATTGTCAACGAAACAAGATTCATCGTCACGTGTCTTCACCTCTCGCACGTTTTGAATTACCGACGCAACGCTTTGAGCATATCCACATCGATTTAGTCTCTCTACCAGTATCTCGCGGCCAGAAGTGCCTGACGATCGTCGACAGATTTACCCGGTTTCCAAAAGCCGTCGCACTTAAAAATGGAGACGCAGATACTGTCGCACTCGCGCTGTTTAGAGAATAGATCTCAAAATACGGTGTACCAACTAGAATAACGTCCGACCAAGGAGGACCATTCAGATCATCGTTGTTCCAATCTTTGAACAAATTATTTGGCATAACACATTTATTAACGACGCCGTATCATCCTCAATCCAATGGACTGGTCGAACGCCTACACCGGCAACTCAAGGCCGGACTGCTGTGTCTCGACGACACTTGGTATGACGCGCTACCAGTTGTCTTACTTAGTCTACGAGCTGCCTGGAAAGAGGACATACAAGCTACCTCAGCTGAGCTTGTATACGGTGAACCGATTCGTTTACCAGGTGAACTACTAGTTTCGTCAAATAAACACGCAAATGCGGAAAGCGTTTTACGTGATTTAAAATCATATTTTAATAACTTGGCACCGGCCGAAACCTCGCGTCATGGAGAGCATTCTGTTTTCTGTTTCAGAGACCTCAATACTTGTTCCCACGTACTGGTGCGAGTTGGACAAATTGGACCATCATTCTCAGCTCCGTATGAGGGCCCATTCGAAGTCGTCGCGCGATACGATAAATACTTTATCGTGAACTACAAATGCACAAATACTGCAATTTCCATTGATTTCCATTGACAGACTGAAACCTGTCTATTTCGTGGCCGACGACACATAAAATTATTATTTTTTTTTTTTTTTATAATTTAAACTCGTTTAAATTCATTTTTCTTTTTGTCTATTATTTATTGTATTCTCTCTAGCCAGTACTTTCCTCACAACGTATCACACATGCTCAAATTTTATTATTTTTTTTTGCATTGTAAATATCTTTTATTATTTTTCATTTGTAAATAAGCAACATATTTTTTTTTAAGGGGAAGTACTGTAGCGACTACGTCACTACTTATATTCATAATTTCGGATCAGTCCGTCAACCATCGATCGTCATCGATCGCCGAATATTGCCCCCACGCGGATACGATATTCGGTAGTAACAGTACACACGAGTACACAGTACAGTACACGCGTACATTATAGAAATACCCGGCAACTAGCCAACACATATCTAACGCGTCTAGCATTATCTTGTATTATATAATTTATTAAATAAAACTAATTATTTATTATTTTGTTAACGTTAATAATTGGAGTCAGATAAATTAATTATCGTAGTGATTAAGATCCTATAAACCTCATCCGAGTCACTATATATATATATATATATATATATACATTCATACACATACATTTTTTAATGAATAGTATTTTTGAACTCTACCCAACCAATTATGATTAGTTATGACAAAATTCCTTGAAAAATCGATCATGAGGACAAATACAATACCCAGATTTTTAAAAAAATCTACCTAAAAAATTTAATAATCAAATCAAGATTGAATTCAAATAATATTTTATTTTTGACAACACTATATTTTCGAAAAATCTTAAGAATCGTCGTAAACTGAATGCGATAGGTCAGCCTAGTGGACAGTGGACGTGCTTCATAACATGACGATCGTGGGCTCGAGACCAATCACGGGTAAAATTTCGAAAGTACTTTTCAGCCAGTAAACATTCACTATATTATAATACTAGCAAAATAAGTTAATTTGAAATAGAATTATCATTATTTTAATATTTTTTTAATAAGTTTAGGGATTGTGCTTGCTCAAGCCTGATCATGTCCGAATATTGCTCAGCCACAAGCATGCGTGATCATGCATGAGAACGCATAATCATGCTTTATCAAGAATGATCACGCATGCTCATGGCTGGCCAATATCCATGCATGAGATTAACGCATGATCATGCATGGTAAGTTCTGATGGTTTTTTCCCGGGTAAATTAAAATTATAATATTTTCATTCCAACAAACCGTTGTTTTGAGTCAATAATGTAGTTTCCTCAAATTGAGAGTAAATATTTTTCTGCCAAGCAAAAAAAGTTCTTGGTTTGAGATGTTGATATATATATTGTAACGGATTTTTCACCAACGGGGGTCTACCGTAGTGAAATCCGAATACACTTACGATTTGGAAACCTTGTTTAAATTATTCAAGTTGGGCGCCAGGTGATTTAATAATCATCAAATAAACAAATGTCAGGCACTTAAGAATACGATAAAATAATTGATCAGAATTAACACAACAGAAATATTCATATATTGAATGCAACAAAATAAGTTGATCGGTATTCCAAAATAATCGGGTTACAAACAAAATATACTTTGCCGGTGTCGACTTGACTTAAAATGAACGAAATTGCTCATAAAAGCCGTAGTTGATCGAAAGGCAAAGTCAGTTCGTACACAAAAAAAAAAAAAAAAAAAAAAAAAACAAAACAAAAACAGTCGGTTCACGAAATAAAATTATCTTATTTTATTTTTCTTACACGCATACAACCTGCGTATTAACAAAATACTTGACTAGTGACGTCAGAGTATTTTTCCATGGCTAGACTGCAAGACTGCCGTGCGAATGAGAAACAGATAATCCGTTATTCTCAGAAAATGTCGAATGAAATAAAATCATATTTTATTTTGGTAACATGATCAAACTGCACTATCATACAATTATGACGCGTAATCAATTAATAAAGTATTATTGCACAAAATGCACTTCACTTGTTTGCTAAAAAAAATCGGTCGTACACTTGATTCAGTTTCGCGCTGAGGCTTCAGCTTGTTCACAAAAGGCGGTTATTGTTCACAGAAGGCGGTTTATTTTGCACTTGGAATCAATTCAATGTCGATTAAGTTAATTAGTTGTTGATCAAAACTCCGGATTGTTCTAAACAGTCGTAAATCAAGATTGTTCTCATTTAAGTCGGAACTGTTCTGTTTGTTCGGGAGTCGAATTGTTCAAAATACAAAAACGTGGCTGTTCTCTGCGGCGTCTCTACCCTTGTAAGAAAAAAAATATTGGCAACTGGGCCGGTCTTGGCACAATACTGGGCTACCCAGGCTCGGCCTCCAAAGGTTGATCCGACATCCAACCAACGCTTAAGTAACAAGCCTTGGTTTGCCAGTCTTGGGACAAGGTTTAGCCAATACTCAAGTGACAAGCCCTGGCTTCCCAGTTTTGGGACAAGGTTCACCCAATACTCAAGTGACAAGTCTTGGTTTACCAGTCTAAATAACAAATGGTACCTAAAAACCTCTGGCTTCTATGTATGGCGTAACAGCCTAGTGAATAAGACATTTGCCTAGTAGCCATGAAGGACCAGGTTCGAGACCCACCAAATAAAAAAAAAATTAGTTTCATCGATCTACCCAATTTCTCTATTGTACAAATTTATTTCAATATGTTGCCATCACGCACATGCCTACTAATATTTTTTTTTTTTTATTTATTTTTAATAAGCATCGGTGATTATTCAGCTCCATTCTTGGCACAATACTGTCACTTAAGCTTGGCTCGGTGTTATCATTTCGATGCTTAGACAGACTTGGAACAAGCTTGGATTTCAAGCTTTCCCCAGAGCTAATAAATCTTTCGCTAAGCCTCGGCTAAGCTTAGGCCTATTATTTTTTCCTATAATGGTATCGGATCTATCGTTTCAATCCATGCGTTAGATCGATTGCTCGGTCGAAGTCAAAACGGTGATCATAGATGTCACAAAAATTTTCTCACCGAGTAACTCTTTATTATATTCAAATAATTTAAAACCATGGGTCGATGTTTAATTTTTCATTATGTTACAATATCTTGTGACAATTTACTATACTCACCTACTAAGATAAAAAAGCATCTTGTTTTGATAGTTTTTTTTTACTTGGTTAGAAAAGTTAAAACAGAATAAACTTGATTTAAAATAAATATTCTTGAGTCAAGATTATTTAACGAATACAAATTCAATTATTCTTGATACAATATTTTTTATAATATTGGTCGAAGAAAATGTTCTCGAATTAATAAAACACATTTACTCAGCCCAAGAACGAAAAAAATGAAGGCAAAAATTATCTTGGGCCAAGTCAACCTTTTTCCTGTGCACCAAAGTCGTTAAGGGGGTTACCAACGTCGTTATAACTTTCAATACACTACTGGAAAAAATTAAGGGATCAAAAAAAAATTCCAAATTTTTGGGCAAATTTCAACAGGCCGTAACTTCGAAAGAAATGGTCGTACAAGAAATCGATAAAAAAGGAAATTGTAGCTCCAAGTGTCTAGTTTTTGGATTAGAACTTTAAAAATTTTTAACCTCTGCGGTTTTTGAGTAATCGTAGAAAAACCAGCAACAAAAAAATTTTCAAAATTTTTTTAGTTATTTTTTTTGGTCTACGGGCGTGGAAAAAATTTTTTTAGCTTAACCTCTATAAGGATCGGATACTTTGTTCATTTAGCTTTAATTTGGTTTTTTGAACACCTCGATACGTCCACTTCTCGCCGAGATATCGGTCTTCAAATGGAAAAGGATCCTTTTGTGTTTGATTATCGATATCTCAGCAACCAATGATCGCACAGAAAGTTAAAGGTGGGTTTCAAGAACTTGAATGAATTCTCCTTAACGACTAGCCATTGCTTTTCCAAAAAAAAAATTTTTTCTTATTGTTACATGAATTTGAAAATGCAACAAAAAAAGGGCTATTGGTGGTTTTTTGGAAAATCGAGCGCTAGATCGAAAATATTGAGGAAACCACTAATGTTAAGTGTGCCTTTTACAGTTCAATATGTCCACAAAAACCCTACAAAAAATCAAATTAATCCAGCCAGCCGTTTTTTTGTTTCACTCGATCGAATTTTTGAAAAAATTAAAGGATCACGTTTTTTGCTCTGAAAAGCTCATAATTTTTAAAAATGAGAAAAAAAAATCGTTTTTCCTAGCTTTTTCCACATTTTTGCTCCAGAAAAAGCTTAAATTTAAAACAAAAAAAAATTTCGAAAAATAAAATTTTTTTTGAATTTTTTTCTCTTGAAAAGTTTAAGAGAATCATTACCGCCGGCATTAGCGTTATCCAAAGCGTACCACGTGGAGGTTGCGCGGTCGGATTTACGCTTCTCTGTGTGTGTGTGTGTGTGTGTGTGTGTGTGTGTGTGTGTGTGTGTGTGTGTGTGTATGGTCCTTCAGGAGAATTGAGACCCGGTGGCTCGTCAGTTCCACCGTATTTAATGACTCCAAACTCATTCTCTGAGGATTTTTATCAATTTAATACCGGGTATTACCACCCCTGTTTTCAATAACGGCTCTTAATCGTTCAGCCATGTTAATGCAGACGGTAATTTGAGGTTGCGGAATGGTATTCCAAATTTGCTGAAGCGCGCGCTCCAAGGCAGCTAAGTTCTGCAAATTTGGATACTCTCTGCGCAACCGACGGCCCATTATGTCCCAAACGTGCTCTATGGGGTTGAGGTCTGGGCTCATTGCTGGGTGTACCAACAATGTGATGTCATGCCGCTCAAAGAAGCGTCTGGTAATGTTGGCTGTGTGTGGACGTGCGTTATCTTGCATGAATATGAACGACCTCAGATGTTGTCGTCTGCGCAGAACAATGGGTCTTAAAATTTGGTCGATGTAGCGCCTAGCTGTCAAATTTTCGCGTACAATTACCAAAGGTGTTCTCCAATTTCGTGAAACGCCGCCCCACACCATGACTGATCCACCGCCGTAGGCGACGACTGGACGGACAAAGTTCTGGCGAAAACGTTCTCCACGACGGCGCCAAACGAGAGGACGTCGGTCGTTACCATGCAGATTGAAACGAGACTCGTCAGTGAATAAAACATTTGACCATTGCCTCAAGGTCCAATTCCGATGAGCGTTAGCATACGCTAAACGAGCTCGACGATGTCTTGCTGTCAACAGGGGTACACGATTAGGGTGTCGTGCGTGTAACCCAGTTTCACGGAGACGATTGATGACTGTTCGAGAGGAAATGTTTCGCACTTGATGCCGTCGTTGCTGTTGCTGTTGTCTGCGATTGGGGAAGTTTAGAGCAACAATATTCGCATTGACAAAAGGTTGTCGTCGAACTTCTCTGACAATTGCCCGATCATCGCGGGCATTAGTAACTCGACGGCGACCTTGTCCGGGGCGACGATTGTATTGGTTCGTCTCTTGGTATCTGGAATAAGCTCGAGATACGACGGATTGACTTACACCCATCCGGACAGCAACTGCATGTTGACTGTAACCTTCGTCAATAAGAGTTACTAACCGAGCAACTTCTACCTCTGATAAATGTCGTCTAACCATGATTGAAAATTAAAAAAGTAAAAAATTTTCAATTCTGACCAAAAAAATTAAAAAAAATTTCTTTTAGTGCAAAGTAATTAGTCTTGAAAAAAACTGTTAAATTAAGCGATTTGCTAAGGATTCGTAACAAGTAAAATAAAAAACAATCTGCGAAAAGCGTGTGAAAAAAAATCGAAATTCGATTGGGGGTATTAACTTTTTTTTTGAATTTAATTAAAAGGAGATCAGTAGAATCAAGGAATACAGCTGCGGAAACGCGTTAAAAATGATTGGGCGATGGTTTCTTGAATTTCCTTAACTTGTTTAAAAAAAAATTTTTACAAAAAAAAAATTTTTTTTTCAAAAAAAATTTTATTTTTTGAAATTTTTTTTTTTTTTCGAAATTTTTTTTTGTTTTAAATTTAAGCTTTTTCTGGAGCAAAAATGTGGAAAAAGCTAGGAAAAACGATTTTTTTTTCTCATTTTTAAAAATTATGAGCTTTTCAGAGCAAAAAACGTGATCCTTTAATTTTTTCAAAAATTCGATCGAGTGAAACAAAAAAACGGCTGGCTGGATTAATTTGATTTTTTGTAGGGTTTTTGTGGACATATTGAACTGTAAAAGGCACACTTAACATTAGTGGTTTCCTCAATATTTTCGATCTAGCGCTCGATTTTCCAAAAAACCACCAATAGCCCTTTTTTTGTTGCATTTTCAAATTCATGTAACAATAAGAAAAAATTTTTTTTTTGGAAAAGCAATGGCTAGTCGTTAAGGAGAATTCATTCAAGTTCTTGAAACCCACCTTTAACTTTCTGTGCGATCATTGGTTGCTGAGATATCGATAATCAAACACAAAAGGATCCTTTTCCATTTGAAGACCGATATCTCGGCGAGAAGTGGACGTATCGAGGTGTTCAAAAAACCAAATTAAAGCTAAATGAACAAAGTATCCGATCCTTATAGAGGTTAAGCTAAAAAAATTTTTTCCACGCCCGTAGACCAAAAAAAATAACTAAAAAAATTTTGAAAATTTTTTTGTTGCTGGTTTTTCTACGATTACTCAAAAACCGCAGAGGTTAAAAATTTTTAAAGTTCTAATCCAAAAACTAGACACTTGGAGCTACAATTTCCTTTTTTATCGATTTCTTGTACGACCATTTCTTTCGAAGTTACGGCCTGTTGAAATTTGCCCAAAAATTTGGAATTTTTTTTTGATCCCTTAATTTTTTCCAGTAGTGTATTTTTAATTAAATTAGAAAAAAAATGGATTTAATGCATTAAAATATTAATACAGAAATTGCCAAGAAACTGAAGTTGTTTGATCGTTTTATCAACCCAAAAATAATTATTAAAATATTGCAGGCAGAAAAGGAATTCCCTCTTACAAAAAATCTTTTCAAATTTTTAGGATCAAGGTAATCCACCCCAGTTATCTCTCACAACGCTGTCAGTAAACGTAATTGATGCTGATGATCAAAATCCTGTATTTAGTCATGATCAGTATAGAGTTATTATACCCGATGGATTTCAAAATGTAAAACTTAATATAGAGTTAATTTTATTTTCAAATAATAAGTTTTAATTGTAAAAGAATTACAATAATTAAATTTAATTTTTTTAGAAAAAATTAATTTTGCCTGTAAAACCTGTGCCAATAAAAGCTGTAGACCAGGATATCGGTATAAATGCACCTATTAAATATACAGCTCAGAATGGTATTTTGCCATTTTTACATTTAAATTCTCAAACTGCTGAAATTACTCTAATACGTAACTTATTAGATCATGAATTACTTACACCATCTACAATAGTTATTAAGGTATATATATATTTATACTTATATCGAAATGGAGTAAAAATAAATTACAGTAAGTGTATTTACTATGTTTTAGGCGACACAAATAGATAATCCAGACCGATTTAGTTTAGCAACTGTTATAATATCGAGAGAAAGTAGTATTAATGCAATCCCTACAGTAGGTATGTACACGAAGAAATTATTCTTGTTTGAAATGTTATTGCCCTTATGGGTAATCCAATCCAATCCAAAACTTCCCATAGAATCCACTTAAATGGGTCAAAAACCGCATAGAAACTTATAGACGTATTGGTTTCTATGCGGTTCTTGACTCATTTGAGTGAATTCTATGGGAACTTTTGCATAGGGAAAACAATCTTATAGCAATTTCGCCCAAGCTTGGTCACCAGCACCTTAGTGCTCCACATCTTTATATAACTATGGATATTGCTACCGACACTGCTACAAAGTTTTAAATTGCAAGTCTTGTACAAGGCTTAGACAAAACTTTGTGCTATGTTGTACTTGAAGAATTCTGCAAGAATATTGAAAATATTTTGATCGAAATGCGTCGGTACAGTGATGAGCTAATCTTGCACCGAAAATTACTTACGTATACTAACGCATATTTTGTAGCAGATTTGCTCAAGAAGTCTCATATTATGCTATTCATCTTACTTCTATCTTTGCCACTTTACCCTTTCCATTGGTATATGACACAGGATTCTGTAATAAACTGACAGAGATAGAAGTGAAATAGATAATGTAATATGACACTTCTTGAGCAAATCTGGCGCAAGATATGCGTTAGTATCTGCAAGTAATTTTTGGTGCAAGATTCGCTCAAGATACCCTTAAGTAACTTTGCTAACAAATCTTGAGCAAAACATCTTCAATTTTCTTTTGTACAATATCATAGACAAGTCTTACAATAATCTTGTGTTAGAATCTTGAATTAATGTCTTGTGAAAGATTGATAGGTATATAGAGATGCAGACACCTAGGGGTCTTCCGTAAGATACTTTCACAAAAATAGTACAATACTACTACAAGATTTTCTTGTGTACGTCATCTTGAGCAAGTCCACGTAGTACCTACCAAAAAATTCTTGTGATCACTGCACGGAGAGAAAAATATCGTCAGATTGAGCATAGCCAATTCAGCCACACAGAGTTTCCTCACAGTGGATCATAAAAATGACGATCCTTATCCTTATTTTAGGCATTTTATGAATCTCTGACATGCCTATTGCGCAAAATCTGTATTTAGGTATCCGGAAACCGAGAATGATACAACGTATAGTCAATTTAGCTATGCGGATCCTCACGCTGGCAAAACAGATACTTATATCAATGAAACTACGTATGTTCACAAAGGCTATTTGTCGTATTTTTAAATTAAATAAATAAATACTCATCCTAACCTAAATATATATCTTTAATTTGATGATACTATAGACTATTAAATTAACATGTGAGTATTCTTAAATAAAGTATACGAATAGTTATTCTGACGATACGTTATTTGAAGATACATTGGATAGTCATTCTGACATCATTTTTCTCTCCGTGTGTCTTGACCATCAACTTGGGATGGAAATTGTTTTATGGGGTTGTCATAGTAAAACTGGACCATCTTGGCTATCTGCAGAAATTAATATAAACATATGAAAACATTACTTTTGTCATAGTAAAATTGACAAGGATTATATCACAAATTACTGTGAACATTGTAAATTTTACTATATGGTCACAGTAATTTTCTCATGTGTTTTTTCGATTTTCATCAGGTGACAAACATAATCCGACTTTACCATGACACGATAGCATTTCAAACAAGAATAATTTCTCCGTGTAGACAAAATTTTATTTTAATTTTTCAATTTTGAATCGCTGAACTATATCACGTATTCATATATTCTTTATAATTATGCAGTACAAGCACTATCTCAATGTTCGCTTTTTTTAATTTAGCAAACAGGTGTTTACCTATTTAATTGTTACTACGACTTTTGCATGTTTTATATGATTATTTGATTGCAGCAACCACTTGCCGCACAAAAATCATTGCAGGCAAACATCCATTCGACGAATAAAGAAAATGAGCACTGAGATAGTACTTATACCGCAATAGTACTAATAATAACAATTAGTATGTGGAATTCGTGGTGTTGTCGATTACTCACTCGAACGGATGGGCAATGGACAACATAGCGCATTTATTGCACAATATACTATAATAATAAATATGATACAACTGTGATTGGAAATTGTTTTTTCTGTTGAAATCAGAAGTAACACGGCCAGTAAAATTTATTCTTCAAGATTTTACGATAAACGTTCCAGAAAATACACCGCGTGGTAGTGTAATTCTTTCTACTGGTCTTAACAAAATTGGTTCAGTAAGTAAGCGATTATTTTACAACTGCACTGAGAGAAAAAAAAGTAGGATTCAAGTAATTATTTTTTTTGTTTCTATAAATACTCAAAATGAGTAATTTTTAAAACTATTGCTTTACTTTAGTAATAAATTTCTAGAAGCATCAATTCCTTAAGGCAAACAAATATTTCGACAATTTAGTTGGTACGTTCTCAAATTTATTACAATTAAAAACTGCAATAAAGTAATTATTTATTCATTGTGGGTACACTACGGTTTCAGTATGTATCCACTCTCGATAAACTCTGGGAACACGCCGGAAACAGTATGGCTACGTAATGTTTCTATTCCCACCCTGTTTCCAGAGTGGGCTTAAAGTCGTAAGGGTAATAAAAAATTTGACAAAAATTCTTGCACTAAGAAAAAGATGTGTTTTTATAACAAAATGAATTTTCTCATTGGTATTGATAAAACTATTAAATAAATTACTTTTTTTGAGAGCCAGTCCTATAAACTATTAAATATTTCAATTTTATTAAATAAAAAAAAACAATACATAAAAAAAAAGCATGTCTAATAATATTTTGTTAACAAAATCAAATTTTTTTGTTAATATTAAGTAAATAAAATATTTGAATAAAGTAATTATTTCAACTTATCGATTGAAGATAATATCCCAAGTAACACATGCTTGAGTAAGATTCCGGTGTCAGTGCCTTGAGCAAAACCCCTGGTCACTAGTGTCATTTTCTACGTATGGGTCTTGCGCAAAATCATGTAGCAAGAAATCGTCATCAAGACTTGTGCATGACTTGCTCAAGGCATTGTACACAAGAATATTGAAGATATATTAGATACGATGCAGTTGAAAAGTTTCTGGCGCATTTCTTGCACCAGTAACTCATGGCAGGTACTTACGCATGGCTTGCTCAAGATCTGCTCAAGGCTCGAGGTCAATTTTGAACCTTGGGCAGATCTTGAGCAAGCCATCCGCAACTATTATCAACTATAGCCTTCCTCCAGGATTGAGTTATAATCTGGCATGAATTTCTTATATGAAGCTTGCACTACTTGCTATTGAAATCTAGCCACAAGTATCTGCAGCAAGACATATGGGTAGGAAATGACACTAACGTCTTTCGAACTCGAGATCCGGCTTACCCAAGCCTTGGACAATATTGTTATATGGGTAATTGCTTGGCACTATTTAATTAACTAAAATACTAAAATCAATCATTTTTTTATGACGATACACATTTTTTTCTCTCAGTATATCTTAATGTCTACCTATATTTTCGGCGCTAGCAAATAATTTATGGTTTATTTATTAATTGCAGAATTTAAAATATTGGCTTGAAAGTACAGCAGATGAAAATGATAAATTTTCTGTTTCGTCTGTCGGAGAAATTATTCTCAAGGAACCATTGGATTATGAAAAAAAAACTATACATAATTTTTTAATTCATGTTACAGATGGTATTAATGTATGTATTTTTATATATAAATGTATAATATATATATATATATATATATATATATATATATATATATATATATATATATATATTTATATATATATATATATACTTAATGATGAATGATAATCGATTCACGCACAAAAGAAAAAGTTTTTTGGCGCAACAAAAATTATTCATTAGGAAATGAAAATTTTTATTGTCATAGAACTAGAAAAAATTTCTTGAAGCAAGAAATTATTTCTCGCCCCAAAACATACGTAAAAATTTGTTGCGCCAAGAAATCCTTTTTTTCTGCGTAAAATGGAATAATTGAAAATTCTAATGAATACTTTAATGAAAATTATAGAATGATACAGCACGTGTGCATGTGGCAGTAGAAGATATTAATGAGTGGGAACCAAGATTTCGTCATCCAAGATATGAATTTCATGCTCATACTCTACGAGAAGGATCTATTATTGGCGAGTTTCATTAAATATAATCGTTAAATATAATCATTAAATATAATCATTATTTAAACATTAAATCACAAAAAACCTATAATTTTCTTAATATATATTATATACAGGAAAAGTTGAAGCAGCCGATGGTGATAGAGGCGATAGAGTTACATTATCATTAAGAGGACCTGACGCTCGGTATTTAAACATCAGAAAAACACTAAAATCTTGAATTTTTTCTAACATGGGCTGTTGTCTATGCAAAAAATTTGTGTGAACCGGAAGTATAAGAACTTGTTTTTAGCAAATGTTTCAGTACATGAACCAATTCCGGGAAACCAAATTTTCATGTTGTGAAGGTAGTACTGTCGGTTTTAGAATTACTGTTCAAAGTTAAATGAAATTTGACATATTAGTAGACAATAATAAGAAGAAGTCCAATGAAATTTCTTAAGAGCTATTCTTGATTAAAACTCCGATTAAATCCGATTAAAAAAGTCTAATCAGATTTATTTGTATGATTTCAAATGAATCCGATTGAAAGTTAATCGGCAATCTCCAATTAAATCCGATTAATAACGATTGCAAATAAATCGGAAATTTTCGATTAAACTTGAATAAAACTCCTAGCCTGATTAAAAACTCTGAATAAATCCGATTGAAACTCAAGAGCCCTTATTAAAAATACTCATTGAAAAGGATTGAAGAAGATGAGAATTGAATACTTTTGAATACTTTCTATACCGCAGCATTTTCAACTGGACATGAAATTAATACTTTTTAATTCTATTGAATCAAAAAATAATATGAGAATTTCTAAACTTCCGAGGAATTGAAAAAGATTCAAAAGAATTGATATTTTTAATCTTTCCGAATACTTTTCAATACCAAAAAAGTTTCGAATTTTAAGGTCACGCATGGGATTGAAAAGAATTCAAAGGAATAGAAAGTTTTAAATCTTTTTCAATCCTTCTCAATACCTAAATAATTCGATTTTCGGATCGAGTGTAGGATTGAAAGTGATTCAAATGAATTGAAATTTTTTAATCTTTTTCAATCCTTCTCAATACCTAAATAGTTCGATATTGCGGATTGAGTGTAGGATTGAAGGGGATTCAAATGAATTGAAATTTTTCAATTTTTCTCAATACCTAAATAGTTCGGAATTGGAAGGTATTGAAATGATGAGAGATTGAATTCTTTTCAATACTTTTGAATTCCATTTTCAGAATTACAAAGTATTCAAATAATCGAAATTTCAATTCTATTCAATACTTTTAGAAATCTCCGTATGGATTGGAAAGGATTGAAAAAATTTTCAATCCTTTTCAATGAATATTTTTAATCAGGGAGGCTTCCTATCAGATGCAATCAGTATATCGGAAACGTTCGAGATACGCTTGGGCGTTCCGATTAGCTGATTAAATTTCAATCAGATATAAGTTATCAGATTAATTAAATTAATTTGAATTCGATTAAAAAATCTCAATCTGATTTAATCGAAAAATAAATTCATTGTATAAAAATTGAATCGGATACTTGAAACCCCTGATTAAATACTCCGATTGG
Organism: Microplitis deprimator; assembly: GCA_964016945.1. Lineage (NCBI taxonomy): Eukaryota > Metazoa > Arthropoda > Insecta > Hymenoptera > Braconidae > Microplitis > Microplitis deprimator. The sequence goes on along the minus strand of OZ024707.1, from coordinate 10,382,428 downwards.
AAAATTCCGAATGAATCCGATTTTAATTTTATCGGAAGAAAACTTATTAGGGTGAAGAGGGGCCAGTTGATCATAAAGACAAGTTGTGCAATCGAAATATCTCGAAAAATAAGCTACTTATAACAAAAATTTTATTGAAGAAATGCAACGATACAGAGTGAGTAGAGTTGCCGACAGTAGGGTTTTATAACCCTTTTGTGTCCTCTGAACTCAGAGGTTCAGCAGAGACCCGGACTGATTAGTGTCTTTCCGACCATTAGGACGACCACTACTTCAATACACAGTGTTCATAATAATTATATTCCATACAGTATATTAGTTATATCATTTATCATATTGTATACCGTTCATTTAATTACCGCATATTATTAATAAAGTGACTGATTACTTAATAAAGTTAATAAACTAAACCCTTAATATCGTATATTCTCTGTTCCACATAATCTTGTTTCCAACAGGTTATGGGCCCAGGCTCTCAAAGAATATAGTTATATTAGCATAAAAGAATTTTAAGTGTTAAGTGATAAGTCTTTATGAATAAAAATTATTATTTTTCGATTGATCTGATTACAAAATTACAATTGGATTTAATTGGATTCAACCGGAAAATAATTAGCTGCTGCTACCTATGAACACAAATGAAAAGAAGTACATAAAGACTTATTGTTGAGTAAAATTACAATAATTTTTCAGACAAATTATAAAACATTTAAATATTCACTCACATACTATTATGACAAATTATTCTGATCTCATTAGATGCAAATAGCATTCGTTTCTAAATTCATGTAACGGCTCGGCTGACGTAAGTTCAAGTCAACGTAAATTAAAAAAATTGCAACCCGTATTTATAAAAGACCTCTGATAGGATGTTGTTCGAGTAAACGAAACTTAACGAGTGTCTGGCAAATTTGATCAATTTCTGAGTATTAATTTTGAAACCGACAGTATTACTTTAAATGAGAAACATTTTCATGTTTAAAATTTATCCGTTTAGTAAATAGTTTGCCGGCTATGAGTGCTTCAACAAAAGTTATTTTCAGATGAAAATTTTCCTGTGCCCTAACACTTGCGTATTGTCGGGTATACTGGTATAGGAAAGATTTTTTAAATGGATCTAATAGACAGTTGAAGCTATCAACAAAATAAAAAAAGAGGCGACTGAAAGAAAATCGAGATTTTACTGTAATTTTAATAAATGACTTTTACTATTGTCTAAGTGATAATTTAAATCTAATTGTTTTTTTAGTAATTTCCAAATCAGAGACAACGGTGAGCTCATTTTAACATCTTCAGGACCATTCAATAGTACATTGGCCCGCTTAGTAGCTGTGGCTACTGATTCCGGAAAACCACCACGGTATTATTATTTTGATTACCATGTTAATTATATAATTTCAAAAAAATTTTATAAGCTTAATTTATATCAACTCATAGGACTAGTATGATTCCATTAATTGTATATTTACCAAGTACACGGTCCAATCCGATCGCAGCACGTGCAGCCCCAGCTTGGCTTAGTGGGAGCATTTTTCTTGTAGCTGGATTTGGAGTTGTACTTGGTCTACTTGGGATCGTTATATTAATTCTAATTTTATATATTTACAAGCAGTGAGTAAAAATATATATTTTTCGTTATATCTATATTTACATATGATAGTATATTACATACCAAGGGAGAAAAGTATGGCATTCCCCTGATTGAGAAAAGCGAGTTGGAAAAATTTAAAAAATAATTTTTTTAATTCTTTTTAATTCTTCCATTAACGTTAAATCCTAATTTTCAAGCAATAAATCCTTTTGAAAAGTTCCAAATGACCTGTTATTCAATAATTTGTGGAGATTTGAAGTTATTTCCCACATATATGCTATATAGCAGTTTTTTTCCAGGCTTACACAAGTCTAGCGCAGATCTTGAGCAAGTCATGCGCAAGTATCTGCTGCAAGTTTCTTGGGCAAGAAATGCGTCAGAAAATTTTGGCTGCGTCATGTTAGAAATATTTTCAATATTCTTGCCCACGACACCATGAGCAAATCATGCACAATTTTTAAGTCAGTTCCTTGCTACACAATCTCACACATACGTAGAAAGAGACACTTAGAACTATGGGCCTTGCACAAGGCTCTTATGCAAGAGCACTTGCTTCAGTACGTGTTACTTGAGTCAATTTTCTAAATACTTCACGATAAGTTTTAATCACTACAAAATAGTCAAATTTTCTAATTGTTGAAAGATTCGGGACGATTCGAAAATATAAAATTCTTTCGAATACCCTTAAATACTTTCGAATCACTTAATAATGATTGCATTATATTTTATACAAAGATTCAAAAGAATTAAATGATACTGCACTTTTCGAATACTTTCGAATTTGAGCGATTTATAATGGGTCGAAAGTTCTCAATTTTCTTAAATACTTCTAAATACTTTTCAATTACTAAAAAATACCTGAACCCCATTTTTTAGGGAGATTTGAAATTGTTAAGGTTGTGAAATACTTTCAAACTTTTTTCAATCACTAGATAATACTGGAATTTCGATTCACGGAGTGGTTTATAAAGATTAAAAAGTAATAAATCTTGTTGAATACTTCTAAATACTTTTAAATAACTAAATCATAGCTGAATCTCATTTGATAGTAAGATTTAGAACGATTTAAAATCATTAACGTTTTCAAATACTTACAAATTTTTTTTATCCCTAAATAAGAGTAAAATTTTGATTCTTGAAGAGATTTGAAACGAGTTCAGGAGTTCTTATTTTTTTTGAAAACCCAAGTAGTTTTCAATCACTAAAAAATTTTTTTGATCGCTTCAAATACTTTTAAAATTTTATTAAGAATTCAGAAAGATTAGAAAATATTTAAATTTTGTTAATATCTTTTCTAATCACTTTTCTTAATCATGGTCTAACCCGCAAGTGCAATCGCCCGTGGCAAAGACGTGGATTGGGACGTCCTGCCTTTCTCCGTGGTGTGTATACGATTTTTCACCAAATTTTCACCTGAAAGTTTGGATTTTCGCATCTGTTTGCGGGAATAATGGCGTATGCGCTAACTTTTATTATTTGTTTTCTCATAAAAGAAAAGAACGACTTTCTTCCCTCTAAGCAGAACAGGAATCTTAAATTTTTGGTGCAGGTCTGGTGAAAAATAACTTAAAATATATCTAATTGTAGAAAACGGCCAAAAAATGAAGGGTTGGTAAACTCAATTGGAACAGGATATAGAGGTAAATCTCCAGTACCTTCCGCATTAAATCCAAGCCCTCAAATTTTGGGTGCAAATGTTATTAATGATATATCAGAAGATACGAAAAAAAAGTCAGGATCTAGAAATAAAAATATAAACAATCCAGTGTTTGGAAAAGATAATCAAAGCTTATACAATGCTGCGGGTAAACGTCTCTTTTTAAGCTTATACGTACAGCTTTACTTGCTCTATATATTTATCTATTCAATGCATGTACGGTTATCCTGTTTTATTATAGCTGTAAAGCGAACCGTAAGTGGCGGTTTATCGACAGATGTACTATAGCAAATGAGAAAGCAATGCAGATTTCTACATTTTCCACCAGCGTGACATATTGAGCTCATAATGACACTCTCTTGGAGCCATTATTGAATACTTTTCTCAAATGCACTCTTGTATTACAAAGTGTTGAAGCCAAAGAGTTTTATAATGACATATACCAACATATTTATGAAATTTATATTAGTTGTTCATATTTTATAGTTTTCACGAAATATTTTTACAACAAAATTTTTAATATCTAATAAGCGCAAGTTAGCACCGTATCGCTAAACGGCTACTGTGACTTCATTTTACAGGTTTGATAAATCAGGATAACTAAACAGACGTTGAATAACGTACATTGCAAAATACGTGGTCTTTAGTACTCATCTCCGGTGTGGACTAAGAACTAGCCTACGACTCGTGCTAAAGCCATTGCGCTTGACGAATAATGACTGACTTAGTCCACTTGTTATAGAAGCATTATCGACACGACATATACCGGGATATAATCGGCATAAAGTCGCTCCATTACCAATTCCACCTTCACTATCAGCAACTTCGAATATACCAAACATCGGCGGTTTGGTACAAAATATGAATGATTTAAGTACGAGAGCAAATATTGATACTGTATCACAGGATTCTTCAAACTATTCAGTTGATCCGCCCGATTCATTAATTCCTGTCTGGCCAGCAGAGGATTCTTCGAGACACGTAAAAAAACTGTCTTGGAATGATGACAGAGTAACTATATATTTTCAATTAAATATTAATATATGTATGGGCAGATCCATTACTTTTCGACAAAAGTGTGCGCGCGTGGATCACCGATTTGGAGGCCGATTTTTTTCTCGAAAGTAGGTTGGAAAAGAAGATGATCTTGAAAATTTGAACTCAATGCCCCCAAATCCGGACATTGGAAAATTTTTTGAAATTTGAGAAAAGTCCATTTTTTGTTTATTTTTAAAAATTTGTATCTCAACTTCTGCATAATTTAGAGAGACGTTTTCGGCGGCATTTTTCTCTATGTACACTCTACTTTCAAGAAAAAAATAGATATTTGCTCTAAACTAATATCCGGCTTAATTGGGATCTTCCAAATAAACCATTGAATTAGCAAAATTTTCCTTTTCAACTTCCCGCTAAGAAAATCAACGATTTTCAAAAAATTCAGAAAGTTATTGGTTTCACCCCGATTTTCAAAAATCGGGTTTTCATCATGTCAACATTTGAAGGTGTGAGGATGCTATTCAGACATTTTCAGAGCAATGTCTGTATGGATATATATGTGTGTGTGTGGATGTAAACCTCTCATATCTTTTTAATGAATGAACCGATTTAGATGGTTTTTTGCGGCATTCGAAAGATTCTTTCTGAACTTAGATTTTCAGAAAATTTTAGATCATTTAGTCAAATAGACTCTGAGATATTTGAGAAATACGAAAAAAAAAAAATTTTTTTTTCGTTTTTTTTTTATATTCTGAAAACTGTCTAATCAATCAATTCCAAGATCTAATCAGCTCTAGAACTCGATAAAAGCTTTCGATTGCTGCCAAGAACGTCTCAATCGGATAATCTGTTCGAAAGATATCGTCGACGAAAGAAATAGTAGAAAACGGTTTTTTGCGAATATCGTCGTAATGACTGAACCAATCATACACAAAATCTTATCAGCTCTAGAACTCAATAAAACGCGCCGATTGCTGCCAAGAACGTCTTAATCGGATAATCCGTTCGAAAAATATCGTCGGCGAAAGAAATAGTAGAAAACGATTTTTAGCGAATATCGTCGTAATGGCTGAATCAATCATTTTCAAAATTTTATCATAGACCTCAATAAACGTGCTGATTGCCGCCAAGAACGTCTCAATCGGATAATCCGTTCGAGAGATATCGTTGACGGAATAATAAACGTAAAGTCTGTATCTGCTTTTTTCATTGAATAACATCATAATTACTGAACAACATAACTCGAAACTAATATGTTCATCTTTATTTAAGTGATTGGAAGTGACTGCTTAAAAATTATCATGTTCGCTTGTACCACGATATACTTACACGATATAGATACAACGTATCACGTAAACTTATTTTTGAGCTAATTATTGAACATAAGTGTAGATAAATATCGAGGGTTTTCTGACGCAACCTCGTAACTCGATTTTTGACGATTTTGAGTTTTTACCGGAAAAGTAATCAGTACATGCCCTCGCATAATTCTGTAAAGTTATAATTAAAAATATTGAATAATTTTTTATTTATTTAACAAAATGCAATCTCGTATCTCAGCTAGTGAAAACATGTCATACGCAACCTCGTATCTCAAAAATACCAGATGGCGCATAAACAAGTTCACTCGTAGCAATGTCTGAGAATAATCTGATTCAATTTTTATTTGTGATAAAAAATTTCATTATTTCAGCTATTTAATTATTATTTAAAGTGGATAAATAACAGTTAAAAAATACATTCTCTTATTGTAGTTGTAATAAATAATATCACGGTAAGTAAAAAACACAAACAAATATAAATTCTAACCTATCCCTGTCATTATTTTTGTCAATCAACATTTAATTTCATATTTTAGAGAATATGTCATCAAATTTGGTTTATAAAAATGAAACTATAAAAAAAAAGTTAGATAATAACGATCAAAACAATAACTTGACTAATAATTTAAATGACATTCAACATGAGCTAATAGTTATGGTGCTTGATGAACAAACTGGGATTTTAGTTCCGACCACATGTACTCCAGTTGATGAAGAAGAAAATGTTGATTCCAGTTCATTTATAAAAATGCATTTGGATGAAATTACGAGACTATTCGTAGAAGATTCAGATAAATCAGCTCCATCTCGTGGATTGCTAAATTCTTCAGATTCTTTACTGCTGAACCAAACCGAGAATGAACCGAAAGATTTAAGTCCATCTCGTCCATCGGAAATTACTTTAAATGAACATTCAGGAATCGTTTCGAAAAAAAGATCTCGTAAGAATCAGGATGATATAATAATGATTGGGAACGGAATAAAGTAAAAAAAGCTCGCGAAGAAGGCAAGGCTTATTTTAGTTTAAGTCCAAAAAAAAAGAGAACCCTTCAGTAACTCTAAGAAATGAACGAAAACTTAAACTAGGTTGTACTTCAAAGAAGTGTGCAGCTAGTCAGGTAAAAAAGTGCAATGAAATTTCAGAAAAAATGAGAAAAAAATTTTTTAATTCATTCTGGAATGATTTAAATTGGGACCAAAAACAGTCTTACGTAATTTCTCTTGTTACTAAACAAATAATTCCGCGAAAACATGATTCCGTTTAATCCTGACGAAATTTTACTTTTCAATATTATCTAGTCATTAATAATAATAGATTATTAGTTTGTAAAAAAATGTTCCTGGGTACTTCAGGTTTAGGTGAATCTCAAGTCTTGAACTGGGTTAGAAATAGTAGTGACAATGGCTTATTGAAAAAGAACAAATTAAAGAATTCAAGAATAAACTCGAAACTAATTAAAGAAAAACATTTACATGTAGAAAGCTTTTTGAATAAATTACCCAAAATGGAGTCACACTATTGTCGAAAAGATACTTCAAAATTATATTTAGATAATTTATATAAATTTGCTCAAGATGTTTACCGTGATTTCTCAAAATGTATGGGAGAACGTAATATTTCAAATGATGAAATAGTTAGCTACGGACTTCTAGTTAAGAAAATGCAATTGATGAATATAGACATTTTTCAACCGCGAAAAGACTTTTGTGATGTTTGTTTCGCTTTTAAAAATAAAAATATATCTATAGACGAGTATAATAATCATATAAAAAAAAATTGTGCTCGAGATGAAAAAGATAATGATAAAATAAAGGCAATTGCTGGCGAAATACAAGAATTTACAGTAGATGTTCAAGCTGTTCAGATGATACCGTATTTACCTGCAGATGCTCTTTACTTTAAACAAAAATTAAAATATCATCAATTTACCGTGTACAACATAACAAATGGGGATGTATTATGCTACGTATGGCATGAGGGTGAAAGAGGAATGGATGGAAACGTTGTTGCTTCTTGTCTAATTGACTTTTTAGATAATGAAGTAAAGCTTACTACGCCGATTGTATTTTACAGTGATGGTTGCAGTGCCCAGAACCGTAATATAACTATAGCTAATGCTTTATTTCAATTCGCTTAAAAAAAAATGTCGAAATTTACCAAAAATATTTAATGAAAGGTCACACCCAAATGGAATGTGATTTCCGTTCATTCTGCTATAGAAAGACGTAAAAAAGACCGAGAATTGTATGCACCGTGTAACTTTGTAACAATTATTGAAGAATCACGACAAAAAAAAACCGTACAAAGTTAAGTATCTTGATTTTAGTTTTTTCAAAAATTATTCTGATTCAAAATTTTTTAAATCAATTCGGCCTGAAAATAAAGCAGAATTTCCCACTGCCTTACAACTCAGAGGATTGAAATACAGCAAAGACGGGTTAATGTTTAAATTATCTTTTGATAATGAATGGGAAAGGCTTCCTCAACGATTAAACAAAAATTATCCTACTAACACCGAAGTTAAGAAACTATATTTGGAAGAAATTCCGTTAACTAGTCAAAAGTACAAGGATCTGCAGTCTTTAAAACCATTGATCCCAAAAGATTATCATACTTTTTATGATAATTTGAAATATGCCCTTGATAAATAAATAAATATGTTTTTCTATAAGAGTTAACATTATCTATAAGCAGTTCTAAAATACAATGTTTTATATTTGATTAGTTGCCTAATTTTATTTAGAGTTTTATTGAAAATGTTCGAAGTATTATTAATAGTATGTGATACTAATATTTCGAGGTGATACTAATATTAAAAGTGATTAGAAGTATTATTAATGCTATGCGATATGTATTTCACAAAAAAAAATTTAAAAAAGTACTGCATTGTTGTAATAAACAAATAATATGAATAAGTTTGTTATTTAATTAAAAGTAACTTAAAAAGTTGATAATATATTTCTTAATAAAATGATTCAAAAAGCTCATTTATGTATGTGTTGTTATTTCAATAAAGAACAACGCATACTCGTATGTTACGTTTTTCAGCCATTTTTCGGTGCAGCAAACACGTATCTCATAAAACGAGTGAAAAAATAATAATTATATACATTTCATATTGCAGTTGTCTTGAAAATTTATCGGAAGTTTGATTACTTTTAAGATTTGTAAAACGAATTAATTAAAAAAAGCCAGAAATTCATTATAAAACGTTTTTTGTCTCTCCTAATAAGTAGTAGTTTTTGAGATACGAGGTTGCCTCAGAAAACCCTCGATATGTAAAAAACGCTTATTTATTAATTATTTTGGATTCTAAATTTTTCAATTTTAATATAAAACGTAACCCTTTTGAGATTGAAAAGCTCATAAAAAAAAGGAACCAAAGATATTTTCGAGCTCTTCGAGCTCGAAAATGTATTAAAACTAATGTTTTCGAGCTCTTAGAGCTCGAAAACAGCGGGAAGTTCCGAGGCTGGCCCGCAGGGCCAACCGATGCCCAGATTTTTAGCTTCCCGCTTCTAGGAAGCTATTTTGACTAAATTCAAGATGATGTCCGAGTGTATGTATGTATGTATGTACGTACGTACGTACGTATGTAAATATCTATAACTTTTGAACGGATGAACCGATTTTGATCGTCAAGGTGTCATTCGACGCAGTTTGTCAATATCTCGAAGCTGAAAAAAATTGAGTTTGATCGGTAGGGCTCGTTCGGAGATATTCCAAAAATAAACTTTTTTCAAAAATGTTTTTTTCGGATAACTTTTTACGGGCTCGATGGATTGATTCCAAACTCAACTGGGCTCTGAAGCTTCATAAACCGCGTCGAATGCCGCCTCAACCATGAAATCGGTTAATTCTTTCAAGAGATACCGTTGTCGACGCGGCTTGTTAATTTCTATAAGCACTGAAAATTTGAGCTTAATCGGTAGGGCATGTTCGGAGATATTTCAAAAATAAAATTTTTTCAAAAATGTTTTTTTTGAATAACTTTTAATTCGCTCGATGGCTTAATTCCAAAATCTAATGAGCTCTAAAACTTTACAAGCCGCGTCGAATGCCATCTAAATCGGTTCATTCGTTCAAGAAAAACTGTGAACGAAAGAATTAAAAAAAATTTTTTTTTTTAGTTTTTTTGGAATTTCTCAAAAACGACTCGATAAATCAATTTTAAAATTTGATCAACTCTAGAACTCAATAAAACGCGTCGATTGCCATCCCAACCGTTGCAATCGGTGAATTCGTTCGAGAGATATCGTTGGAGAAAAAATGGTAAAAAACGTTATTATTTAAAAACAAAGGCACTCAAAAGTATTTTCGAGCTCGAAGAAGCTGTAATCAGAACACTGTTTTTGAGCTCAAGAAGCTCGAAAACAGCGGGAAGTTTTGGGGCTGGCCCGCAGGGTCAACTGACAGTCCGTTTTTTTTTTTTTAATTCCCCTCAAATCTACAGTTTTCAGAGTAGAAGGATAAATAACAGCTGATATTTTTTATGTAGGTGTATTCTGTTGATACCTACCGTATTTTTCCCCAATTGCTTCGATTCCGTTTGTATACGGCCATCCAAAGCCGATCAATTTTTCAAAAATCGCTATTTTCAGATAGCTATTACTTTTTTCTCGGAACTTCTATTGGCTTCTAATTTTCAGGAAATTGGCTTTGTTATATCCTTAAAAAGCCCTGAAAATTTCAACTTTGGTATTGAGCTAGGATCCGAGTTATAAATTTTTAAACATCCCAAAAATTGCTTTGTTTAAAATAATTTTTGCGAATAAGTTTTCATATATCTAATGAATTATTTATTTTTTTTATGTATGTTATCAATACCTGATGATTGTGATTTTTTATCTTACTGCTGTTGATTCTTCTCTAAGTAAGTGTATGAAGTAAATATTTCGTGTTTAAGATCGCAGTGATCGTCCCTATTACTTAAAACACTACTTAAATAAGAATTAACAGCAGTATCATAAAAAACTTCAATCAGGTATTGATAACATACTCAAAAAAATGCCATCTGGCGGCCAGAACGAAAGGTAGATTTGGTATATGTTTACAAGTGGGGTCCACATATATATTAAAGAGCAAAAATCCAAAATTAGACCAATGGCTTTGATTCCAATTTCAATCGCAAGCATTTGTCGGCGGATTGAAATTACATTTGCTTAATTGGATGTTTATTAAGCGTCAATAAGCTATAGGTGCATACCAAAGGTATAAAAATGCTCATATTTTGGGTTTTTCTTTGAAATTTTTCAGCTCCGTGCTGCAGTGCACTAAATGACATAATTTTCTTATTATTCTATGTACTGACTTTTAAGTCAACCACCAAAACTTAAGATATATGCTTGTTTGCCATATTATGTGTAGTTTCGTCCTAAGTACGTTAACGGACTCATCAGTAAGGTTATGTTAAAGCACTTTTGCCTTAGACTACATCTCTTATTAGTACGCGCCAGCATAAAACTGTGTTGTGGGCTTCAGCCAGACACTATACTAGCAAAGGGATGCGGATACCGTCCAAACTACTTGCAACAAAATGTTAGATGAGCTGTTGTATACCGTAAAAGTATTGAAATAACAAAAAATATGCCGATTTTCCACTATTACAAGAGTTTAAAATTTTTAAATTCTTAGTTAGACCTTTCTATCGCCACCGTCCTTCTTACGGTATTATATATAATTAGATATATGTATTAGAAAATGTTTATTTTTTAAAATTAGCATGATTTTATGTTATTTTGATCAATTTTGTACACTTCAATTGCAAGGTCCGGATAGTTATCTAGTGTTAAAGACAAAAACACATACAGAAAATTAAATCCGCCGTGTAGCTGAACACGTGGAAAAAATTTAATTCGACTACTTCTACTACTTCTACTCAAATACCTCTCACCTTAAATATCTATAACTAAATTTTTCTATAATTAAAATAAATTCAGAATATTTACGGTAATAAAACAGAGAAAATACGGGATTTTCACAGCATTAAAATCGTACCCGAGTCGAAATTTAGAGCCCATTTAGAGCCTTCTAAAGTCGGATCTATTTCGGACTTGGAGGCTCTAAATAGAGCCTGTTTCTATGTTGAATTAGGTCCGATTTTGGTCTCTGAGGTGCTACAAATTTCCGTTTTCAGCCCTTGAGGGCTCAATTTAGGATCTGATGAAAATTAAAATTATGTCCGATTTAGGACCTGTAAGCCCTAGTTTATTGTAATAATAATTATAATATTAATAATAATACTCATATTATTAATATCATTACCATTATTAATAATAATCTATATATGGCCATATTTTAAAATTTCCAATAAATACATAGCTATGTATATAAATTTCAACTAAATTTAAAAAAAAAGACTAACTCGATTTTTTTTTTTTTTTTTTTTTTTTTGGTCAATCATTGTTATGCGTATTATTATAATCTAGTAGAAATTTTTTTTTTCGCGAAAAAACGCTATAATTATCAACTAACCGCGCACGCCTTAGTGGGATTCGAACCCGGGACCTGACGAACGAAAGACCGACGCATTAACGACTAAGCTACCCTACCGACAGTGACTATTAAGTTTACTTGTGCTATATGAGATTGAAAGAATACATCAATTCAAAAACAGCAAAATATAATCGAAAATCTATTATTAGTAATAACAAAAAAATTTCTTATTTTTTTTCGTGTGCCATAAAATCCGGTATGTCAGTAGTTGTGATATGTGTAATTTTGGTTATATAGTTATGTATAAAATTGTTTAAAAAGTATATAGGCTCTACCCCCATGAAAAAAGTTTGTAAAAAAATTATATGTTAAAATATAAAAAGAAAATATTTTTCATATAAAAAAAATATATCAAAAATATATAAATATATATAAAATACGCATGAAAAATATATTTTAAATAGCTAACTTTTGGCCAATTTTCGTATATATTTCATATATTTCAAATATATTAAAAATATATCTTAGAATATATAAAAAATACATGCATAGAAATATAAAAAAAATATATTAGTCATATATTTTAAATCTATCAAAAATGCAATTGCAAGAATATAAAAAAATTATATGAAAAATCAATTTTTAAGTTTATCAACTACATAAAAAAAGAAATATAAAAAGTATATATACATATAAAATATATATTCTTATATAATTTTTCTATTTCTTTTTCTATGTTTTTAATTAACTGAAAAATATATTTTTTAAATATTTTTATACATGTATTTTTTATATATTCCAAGATATATTCTTAATATATTTAAAATATATTTTTTATACAAATTTTATATAATTTTTTAATATTTTAACATATATTTTTTTTATAAATTTTTTTCATGGAGGATATTTAGGCATTTACATTGACTACGGAATAATTACGAGCTCTCTTTACATATATTCATAAGAAATAACTGTTTAAAATTATAATCTGTTAGTAATATAAAATTTTGCTCGTATAAAGTTAAAGAAATCGATTTTTCATTTTTGCTTATTAATATATTTTCACTCAGCCACTAACTGCCATATAACTTACATCAATGATACCACGAAAGAAAATTTTCTATTGTACTAAAAGATAAACTGTTCCCATAAAAATTATGTCACTCTAACTATTAAATAATTAAATCTTTTCACTATGTCTTGTATAAAATTATAACTTAGTGAGTTACTAAAACATTTTATAAATTGAAAACATAATTTTTCTCAAAATTTTAAAATACAGTTTTAAGTACCACAACTTGAACATTTTTTATTTTCTATTTTGAGTTGCATGAAATTTTTTTTAAGTACTATAATTTTATTTAATAAAAAATACTATAGCCAAAAACAGGCTGATTCAACTGCCGTCCAAATATTGGCCATACTTCGGCCTGTTTTCGGCCAAAGATCATTACTTGCGATAATTTTATTGAAAAAAAATATAATCTGGCCGAAAAAGGCCGATTCCTTTGTCGGCCAAATATCGGCCGCTTTAAGAAGAATAAAAATTTTTTGGTCATTTTTCGGCCAAATTAAGCTGTTTCGGCCTATTTTCGGCCAAATATTTTCACCTGAGTTTATATAAAAATTGATAATCAACATTTTGTAGCAGTTCCTATAAACAGTAAGGAACGTGAGTAATTATAATATGCATGCGGAATGATTAAAATTTTCTTAATAAATGCAATTTTTTTATTTTGGTAAGGTAAATAAATTAAACTAAAATTTTCCTTATTAAAAAGGTTTACAGTTTAATTAACCACCTGCTTATCTAACTATTGATATCAATAAATTTCGTTGTATGTCAAAAAAATAATGCTTACAATCAATTTTAAAAAATTTTTAATTTTTTTTATCATCATAAATTATTTAATTACATATAATGAATCGAAATTTGTTACGGGATTATTATTGTCGGACTTGAAGGCTCAAAATCGGACCTCTCAGTGAATGTTGGGACCTCCGGGTTCAAAGTCGGAGCTACAGGACTACAGGGCTCTAAATCGGATCTATTTAGGGCTAGAGGGGCCTATATAGGCTCTAAATTTCGAGTCGGGTAATTATACAGAATATTTATAGTATATTTTCGGCATTTTGCAGCATCAAACCGTTCTACCTGGAAAAAAAAATTATATTGAATTATATAAAATTTTATTTAGTTATATATAATTTTATGTTATTATATATAACAATATAACTTTATATACACTAACTGTCATGAAAAAAAAAAAAAAAAAAAAAAAAACCGGCTGCCTCGTAGGACCGGTTCCGAGTCCTAACTATTTAAAGTCTGATTTGTTAACCACAGTGCCAAAACGCTTACTTGACGGAGGATGTTAATTATGTTAATGTGAATACAAATAAACTTAAGAAAATTGACATAATTTTCCCAGATAATTATCTTCACTTACATACTTTTGTTTGAATTAGAAACGTATGAACTAATCGAATAAAATAATAAAATTTATATTTTGCACATTTTCGACGATTTTAAATGCAGAAGCGAACAATAAATGAAACTAAATTTTTCACAATTTTCTAGTCTATCAGTATAAATCTGGCAAAATTGCAGGAAAACGACGGTATTATTACCAAAGAAATACGATTTTATTATTATAAAATTATCATATTATTACTGTTTTTCTATAGCATTTTTTCGGTAAAACTTCAGCATTTTTATAGTAATTTTACTGTAGTATTCTGGTAACTTTACACTTTAAGTACAGTAAATATACTGCATAACTATATTAAAAATCTAACCATGATAATACCAAATTATATAGGTAAATTTACGGCATGCGCATAATTGCTGAATATTTACGGATTTTTTACGGCATTCTCAAAATCGTGAGGATATAACAAAGCAAATTTCGTGAAAATTCGAAGCCAATAGAAGTTCCGAGAAAAAAGTAATAGCTATCTGAAAATCGTGATTCTTGAAAAATTGATCGGCTTTGGTAGCCGTATACAAACGAAATCGAAGCAACTAAGGAAAAACATGGTAGATATCAACAGCATACACCTACACAAAAAATATCAGCTGTTATTTATTCTTCTACTCTGAAAACTGTAGATTTGAGAGGATTAAAAAAAAGAAAGGAAAATTTTGCTAATTCAATGTTTTAGTTGGATGCTCCCAATTAAGCCGGATATTAGTTTAGAGCAAATATCTATTTTTTTCATGAAAGTAGAGTGTACATAGAGAAAAATGCCGCCGAAAACGTCTCTAAATTATGCAGAAGTTGAGATACAAAGTTTTAAAAATAAACAAAAAATGGACTTTTCTCAAATTTCAAAAAATTCTCCGGTGTCCGGATTTGGGGACATCGAGCTCAAATTTTTAGAATCACCTTCTTTTCTAACCTACTTTCACGATAAAAATCGGCGTCCGAATCGGTGATCCACGCGCGCACACTTTCGTCAAAAAGTAATGGATCTGCCCGTATATAATGTTCTATAAAATTATTTTTTTACAGATTGCAGACAATGTTACAGACGATAAAAT
This sequence comes from Microplitis deprimator, assembly GCA_964016945.1. NCBI lineage: Eukaryota > Metazoa > Arthropoda > Insecta > Hymenoptera > Braconidae > Microplitis > Microplitis deprimator. The sequence goes on along the minus strand of OZ024707.1, from coordinate 10,366,882 downwards.
AGAGCAGCAAAATGAAAATAATTATCAAGGACCTGATAAATTAAATCTGACTGTTTATTTTTGAAATAATCTTATTATAATTGAAAATAAATTTTTTTTTTTGACAAAGTGATTCAAAAATAAAATTACCTATTTACTTCTGCCTTCTATATTATTCAGCTTCTGTCAATAATTTTATTTAAAATTAAATCCTCTTAATTATTAGTACATGATATGCTACTCAAGATTCTTCCCCGCAAATAATTTCAAGGCTCAAACGCTTATTCATATAAGAAAAACCGTACGAACCGTGCCAGGTCTTAGTCAACAAGAGATCCCCGTCAAAAGTTAAAAAAAAAAGTCTATTGATTCCGCTAATCTAATTTAAAATTAATTTCTAGTACATTATATGCTGCTAAAGATTGTCTCCCGCAAATGATTTTAAGGCTCAGACGCTTATTCATATAAATGAATCGTATGATCCGTGCGAAGTCTTAGTTGGCTAGAGATCTCAGTTTAGTGGGCAAAAATGAAGTATTTTATTTTAAGTTTCAGATATAATTCGAAATTAATTATTAGTACATGATATGCTGCTAAAGATTGCCCCCCCCCCCCCACTTATTAAAAGAAACGATTTAAAACAATTAGAAAAATAAATTTTTAAATACTTTTTAATGCTTTTGAATACTTAGAATACTTCAGAATCGCCTTCCTTATGGAATTTAACATTGCAAATCGTTTTTTTTAATCAGGGCCGAAAATAATTTTAAGGCTTTATAAATATTAGCTTTATCAACTTGAGTACCATTTGAGGAACTGCTCAAATTTTTCACCCTGAAATAATTGTGGGATCCAAATGGGTTTTGTGATATTTTACCCGTATAAACCGTGTGAAGACTTAGTCGATCTCCGGCTCTAATTGACCAGGCGTTCATTTTAGATATTTTTTTTAATTAGCTACAATAATATTGAATTTAGTAGCATAATGTTATATGTTACATGAACGATTCTTTAAAAATTTTTCCTCTATTCCCGGGGAAAATGATTAAGATCTGACCAGATATAATTATATCTGATCAGATCAAATTATATCTTGGCAGATCTATTTATATCTGATCAGATCTAATACTTAGACATGATCAGATCTCATTGTATCTGGCCAACCGCCGTTTATATCCGGTCAGATCTAATCAGAAATAATTAGATTTGGGTAGATACAATGTCAGACATCATTGTATCTTGTCAGATCTGCGCATGTCTCGTAAGATCTGATCAAATATAACTATATCTGAACTAAATATAACATTTGACACTATCAGATCTTATTATATCTGCTCAGATATAACCATGTATACGTCTTATTTTGATAGAAAATTGTTTATATCTGGTCAGATCTGCGTGTACCTCGTGAGATCTGATCAGATATAACTACATCTGAACTAAATAGAACACTTTACATAATCAGATCTTATTATATCTGCTTAGATATAATCAGTTATACATTGTATTATTAATGAAAATTGTTCATATCTAGTTATTTACACTCACGCGATCACATGCGTGGGTCAGCGCAGTGGATAGCATCAAAGACTTTGAATCAGAAGGATGCAAGTTCGAGCCCAGCAGTCAGCGGGATTTTTTCATTAATTTTAACAATTTATAATTCCTCTAAGTAACGTTCCTAATATATCAGATTACATTTCGGATTGAATTGAAATTATCTTATTTTTTTTTTCGCAATTTAATATTTTTTTTACTAGGGATCCCCGAAGAAAAAGGGCAGGTATACGACTCAGCCATAAGCGACCCTACCAAAAATAAAACTCTACCCAATTGAAGTCAGCCGCATCATACCTACCTAGAAAATTCCCGCTCCAATAAAAAAATCTACCATCTCAAAATCTCTACCAATGAAAATATCTACCATGATATAATCACTACCAGAAAAAAAACCACTAAGTTGCATTTATGAATAAAACTCTACCGTTGGAAATCTCTACCTGAGACTTTAGAATGTATATTTTACAGACAATAAATTTATTTTTAATCAATTGGGAATTATTTGGGAAGATTTATGAATATGACTCTATTATTTACGACTAATTAATTGATGAGCAATTAGCATTTGGGATTTTTAAACTAAAACAACTTTCATAACTTTCTTCCCAAATAGTTTACTATTAGCTAACGAAAAAGTCGTGTTAATTATATTTTCTAACATGCGCACTAAACGCTCAAACAATATTAAATAATTACCCATTAATTAATTAGTGCTGAATAATAAAATTATATTTCTAAATCTTCCCAAATGATTCCCAATTGATTAAAAATAAATTTATTGTCTGTAAAATATACATTCTAAAGTTGATGGTAGGGATTTCAAACGGTTAGAGTTTATTTATATATGCAATTTGGTAGTGTTTTTTGTCTGTAAGCGATCATATCATGGTAGATATTTTCATTGGTAGAGATTTTGTGATGGTAGATTTTTTTATTGGAGTGGGAATTTTCTAGGTAGGTATGATCCGGCTGACTCCAATTGGGTAGAGTTTTATTTTTGGTAAGGTCGCTTATGGCTGAGTCGTATACCTGCTGGGAAAAAGGTTTAGATCTGACCACATATAATTATATCTGATCAGATCTGGCCAGATCTTGCCAGATAGAGACAATTTAAAGATCTAACCAGATCTACTTTGTCAGATCTGATCAGATATAATTATATGTGGTCAGATCTAAGCCTTTTTCCCCGGGTTAATTCTTTTCATAATTTACATACATGGAGAATAGAGACTGTATCTGTTTTCCATGTTCAGGTATATTTTTGCGGCTCTCTTAAATTGGCAGGGGCGAATTAATTTTTAACTTCTCGCTAAGAAAATTGCAAATTTTCAGATTCGGGAAGTTATTGGTTTCACTCCGATTTGTGAAAATCGAAATTCCAATAGATGTCGACGTTTTGAGGTTCTAGGAAGCTATTCTGACTAAATTCAAGATGATGTCCGAGTGTATGTATGTATGTATGTACGTACGTACGTATGTAAATATCTATAACTTTTGAACGGATGAACCGATTTTGATCGTCAATGTGTCATTCGACGCGGTTTGTCAATATCTCGAAGCTGAAAAAAATTGAGCTTGATCGGTAGGGCTCGTTCGGAGATATTCCAAAAATAAACTTTTTTCAAAAATGTTTTTTTCGGATAACTTTTTACGGGCTCGATGGATTGATTCCAAACTCAACTGGGCTCTGAAGCTTCATAAACCGCGTTGAATGCCGCCTCAACCATGAAATCGGTTAATTCTTTCAAGAGATACCGTTGTCGAAAGGATTAAAAAAAAAAATTTTTTTTAGTATTTTTGAAATTTCAAAGTCTGATCAGTTGTAGAACTCAATAAAACGCGTCGATTGCCACCTTAACTATCTCAATCGCTTTATTAGTTCGAGAGATATCGTTTGAGAAAAAATGGTATAAAACGTTTTTTTTCGAAAACAAAGGCATACAAAAGTATTTTCGAGCTCGAAGAGCTCGAAAATGTATCCACAACAATTTTTCGAGCTCAAGGAGCTCGAAAACGGCGGGAAGTTTTAAGGCTGGCCCGCAGGGTCAACTGACAGGCCGATTTTTTTAACCGTTTTCTTGCTAATTCGTTCGTTCGTCGTTAGTTCTTGATTGTTTGATCAAAATTAATTTTTGTTCGATGATTGTTTTTTTTAAAATAATATTTAAACATTTGATTTGAACCTAGCGGTTGATAATGTGCTATTGACATATATTTTTTTTTTTTTATCAATCTTAACTAGATATTGTTTGTTCGATCAAAAAAAACGTTTGTTCGATTTTATTTTCCTTGTAATTAATTTTTTTTATATAATTACACCCTCGAAACTGCCCATGTTCAAATATATCCAACTGCGCGTGCGCGAACATCGACTCAACTGCGCGGTGTATTTAAATAATAATAATAATAATAATAATAATAATAATAATAATAATAATAATAATAATAATAATAATAATAATAATAATAATAATAATAATAATAATAATAATAATAATAATAGTAGTAATAATAAGTGCTCTGATGTGCGTGAAGATATCGAGTTGGTAGATGGGAGCGTCATTGACCATCTTGACGCCGGAGAGTCGTACAAATATCTAGGTATTGAGGGAAGTCCTATGCAGGATCTTCCTAAAATTAAAACGACTCTCTGCAGCGAGTATGTGCGGAGACTCCGGAAAATCTGGTCATCAGAACTTTCCGGAAAGAACAAAGTCTCTGCAACAAACATGCTTGCTGTCCCGGTACTTCTTTACTCTTTTGGTGTCCTTAAATGGGCCCGGAAAGAGCTTAAAGATCTCGATATCAAGACACGCAAAGTCATGAATATGAATCGGAGCATGCACCCTAAGTCTTCAGTCACCAGATTATACCTTTCCCGGCACATCGGAGGGAGAGGTCTACAGAGCTTGGAGTGTCTACACGATCGTTTGGTTTTGGGTTTAACATACGAAGTTGTCAATTTCACAGCAGATGAAGACGACTTCCTTATGCAAATTGTCCATCAGCATGAGAATGCGCATAAGGGAGCGTTTTTATATAAGGCAGCAACGTACGCAGCAAAATCCCTTGGTCTCGGAAGAGTAAACCCTCTTACTGACCTTTCTAAGGAGGAATTCAGGAGGGTCATCAGCAACGCTGAGCAGCAAAAACTGCTCAGTACACACATGGACAAGTCCATGCACAGCGTGTTCTTTAAGCACGTGCGTGATCATGGCTTGTCCACCCAGCTGACGTTTTCCTTCCTCAAGTCAGCTGGCCTGATGTCCGAGACCGAAGGGTATATTTTTGCTTGCCAAGATGGTGTAATTAACACTCTCGAATACCGTGCTAAAGTGCTCCAGATGCAGCTACCCGACACACTGTGTAGGGTGTGTAAACAACATCCTGAGACGCTTATGCATCTCTTGTCAGCATGTCCGGTGCTGGCGAGAAGTGCATACGTCCAGCGTCACAATGCTGCTCTGCGAGTACTTTATTACCACCTTAGACACACGCACGGTATCGATAAAACACCAGTGCTGCCTTATTTGCCAGGAGACATTCCGCAAGTTGTTGAGAATGACCGTTGCCGTATTTATTGGAACGTGCCATTCGCAACAACGCGGAAAATCGATCATAATAAACCTGATATTGTGCTCTTCGATGAAACCGCTCGTAACATTTATGTTATTGAGTTTTCAGCTCCAGCTGAATATAACATCACGGTTAAAGAAGAGCACAAACACGAAATATATCAGGATCTCCTGTTTGAAATTGGTAAACTTTACCCAGGCTACCGTGTCAAGCTTGTCGTACTCATTGTTGGCGTCCTAGGAGGGATGAAACAGAATTTTGTATCTGCATTGGCTAAAATCCCAACTTGCTCATCGCAAGTTGAGTTTTTGGCATCGAGGATGCAAAAGGCTGTAATTCTCGGATCCCTCCGTCTCCTAAGGCAACGAAACTTGGCCTGCTGCGCATGCTGATCATCTTGTTGATGAAGCATCGCAGCAGTAATGATTTGGCGCTCAGGTGAGGCCCTCGGTAGAGTCGGACTACCGGGGATAACCCCCTGAGCATTTAACTTAAAAAGAAATAATAATAATAAAAACAATAATGATAATAATCATAACGAGAATATTGATTATTATTCTTAAATATATTTATAAAAATATTTATTTATATATATAAAAATATTTGAACAAAACATACCAATTAGATTTCCGTAGGAAGAATATAAACTAGATAATTAAACAACGAGATTATAAAATAAATAACAAAACAATCATAAGCTGTAGAATAGACGTAGACTCATTTATATATTGCATTAATATTGTTTGAAATAAATTCACTAGCATTTTTCGCCCTCAAGGTCTGAGCTAGAAAATAAAAGTAATCCATCGGTAAGTGCGACGGAGCTAATTCTTAATTTTAGTTTTATTATGGCACCGAGGGCTCTAGTTCACTGTGTACGGAATCGAGACTTAAGTAAATTCACTAGCATTTTTCGACCCCAAGGTCAGAGGTAGAAAATAAAAGTAATCCATCGGTAAGTGCGACGGACGAAATTTTTTAGTAAAATTCCATTGTGGCAGCGAGGGCTCCAGTTCACTTTGTACAGAATCGGGAATTAAGTAAATTCACTAGCATTTTCCACCAAACTTAGTTCTTGATATCAGTATCTGCGACAGCCGTTATTTGCTCCTGCATTATTATTATAAGAAACTTAGCCCAGTAAATTCTGTTTACACAATCGACATAATAATCAACCTACGAGCTTCTCTATATCTCTAGCATCAAAATCTATTGGTCTGATATTAGCGCTTGCTAAAAATATAATTGAAATGGGCAAAGTCATTAGCAATTCTTTACTGTCTGAGCACAGTAGCTCCACTATTTAATAATTTCCTAGTTTTTTAAGTAAACTTTAGTATATTCAGTACAAACACTAGAGAATTTTAAAATATTATAATCTAGATTATACTAGGTACTATCTGAATTTTTTTTCTACCTCAGATATACCTGAGTATAATCTGAGATGATAACCAATATCATCTTGTTCTTTCCGTGTGGTCTTGTAGGAAATTTAATTTTCTACAATAAGTATCTGATATCATATATACTTCAAATGAATGAGGAAAAAGTTACAGGGCTTTAAATGAGAACGAAAAATGAAGTTCACTTATCGTTGACATTTAAGTTCAAAAAACAAATATTTTTTAAACTACATTTTTCGATGACATTTAAAGCCCTGTAACTTTTTTCTCATTCATTTGACGTATATATGATATCAAATACTTTTTGTAGGAAATTAAATTTCCTACAAGACCATGCTTGTCAAAATTTGAAAAATAAATTTTTTGATAGAATAAAATTAAAAAATAATAAAAAAAAATTTAACACTGAGGAAACTAAAATTTTTTCGATCTTTGAAGTCCCTTAACTTATTCCCAGTTCATTTGTCGTACATAATGCATACGCACTTTTTTGTAGAGAATTTAATTTCTTACAAAATTAAACTAGGCGGAATCTAAAAATAAATTTTTTTTTATAGTCTTAATAACGAAAAACTAAAATGAAAAATTTTTACGTGTATGTTAAATTGGAAAGGGGACCCTTCTTTGTGATAGCTCAATTTTAAAGATATCTGGCTGGAATTTGGTGAGGATTTTTTTTATAATATAAAGTAACTTTGGAACCCATAACAGGTTAAAAAAAAAATATTTGTTTTTTTTGGGACACCCTAATATATATATTAGGGTGTTTAAAAAAAAAAAAAAAAAATTTTTTTTCTTTTATCGTATCCAAAAATTGAAAGTATAAATAAAAATAAAAATTTTGGTACCAATCCGGGCTCTTAATAATATTATGAAGGTTTGCCTCAATTCATTTTTTTATTTTCCATTTAAATAACACGGGAAAAAATAATTTGTTTTTTTAGAATTTTCTAGCTCAGAAACCAATTAACGGATTTTTATGGACAATATATATTTTTGTTGAAAATCAAACGCTCTACAAAATAAGTCTCTTATCATTTTTTGATAAATCCCACTGTTCAAAAGTTATTTAAGCTTCAAGTCCATTTTATAGTAAATTTCGAGATCTTTTTACTTTTCCGGCGAAAGTATCAGTCTTACCAAAAAATATTGTTAGAACTTTTTTGTAGATAATTTTATTTCTTATAAATTATTACAAATAAAGTTTTTCAAAATTCCGCATTGTTCACAAGTTATTTTCATTTCAATGTCAAGTTCTTAAAATCAATCAAAAATCTATTTTTTTAAGAGCTTGACATTAAAATGAAAATAACTTGTGAACAATGTGGAATTTCGAAAAACTTTACTCACAATAATTTGTAAGGAATAAAATTATGTACAAAAATGTTCCTACGATATTTTTTGATAAGACTGATACTTTCGCTGGAAAAATAAAAAAATCTCAAAATTTACTATAAATTTGACTTGAAGCTTAAATAAATTTTGAACAGTGGGATTTATCGAAAAATGATAGGAGACTTTTTCTGTAGAGCGTTCAATTTCCAACAAAAACATTTATTGTCCATAAAAATCGGTTAATAGGTTTGTGAGCTAGAAAATTCTAAAAAAAAAATTTTTTTTTTCCCGTGTTATTTAAATGGAAAATAGAAAAATGGATTGAGGCAAACCTTAATATAATTATTAAGAGCCCGGATTGGTAACAAAATTTTTATTTTTAGTTATACTTTCAATTTTTGGATGCCATAAAAAAAAAAAATTTTTTTTTTTTTTTGAAACATCGTAATATATATATATTAAATGAAGAGTGACTCGTACAATAAATAAATTAATAGAAATATATGATACTGAAGTTAGCTGACGTCTAATAATTTTTGGATTTTATTTTAGAGAGTAAATTATAGAAAAAAAAAAATTTGAAAAAATTGCACCTGTAGTTTTTTAAATTTTCTACATGGGCGTATTTTTAGTTTTTATTTTTTTGTAATTGATTTGTTGAAAAAAAAATTCGAAAATTTTTAATTATCTGCTAACTTCAGGATCATAGAAATATAGCATTAGAATAATTATAACGGTGTTTCATGATAAATAATAATGTCAATCGTATTAAATAATTCAATATAGAATAATTATAGAGGAATACACCTCTGGTAGTCTGGAATAATTAACTAAAAGATTGTATTCAAGTACAGGAAAATGGAATATAAATATTATAGGTAATAAGTAAAGTCATAGAACGGATAAGTAAAGAACGTTGATATGTATAAGTACATATATTGCATAAGTATGTGTGTGATCATGAGAATGGTAAAAGTCGAAGAGTGGAGAGTAAGAGATCTTTCTGCCGTCTGATGTAACTTTACTTCTCTCCGAGAACTATTGACGAGCAAAACTGTTATTACTGATCAAATCTTATCTATACTTTATAATAAAACCCAGTCTTCAGATAAAAGTTATTTTATCAATTACATCTATCCTTATCCATAACTTTATTATTTTAGTAAATAGTAATCATAATCATCATCATCATAGTCAACAATTTATTTATTTATTTATTTTTTAAATAAGGCATTGGGATAACCCATCCAGCCGTTAATAAATTTATTTACTGTTTTTAAATTCAAAATTGGTCCCGCGTGATAACGAACTGCCCACTGTCCAGGAGGTGGCGTCAGCTCTGACCCTAGTAACCTCCCAGAACATAACAATCTTGTTATATCCTCAGCGGCCTCAGGTGCCTCCACCTGTTAATTAATTAGTGAACGAGATATATGAATAGGCGCGCATTTAAATTTCATTTGAAATTATATATTAATATCTCACAAAACTTATTGCGTTTTATCAATATTTAGTCAATAATTTAAATAATAAATCGTCGTGGCACATAATTATTAAATTATATATTTTATTATAAGAAAGTTTAAATAAATAGATAAATAATTCTTTATTTTGTATGCAGAGAAATATAAATACAGTTTGAGTGGTCTTGGAACGTTTCCTGTCACCCGATACTTAAATCCTAAACAAAACACACGCATAAGAATCATGAATAGGCCCTTGTTCTATAGTTAACAGTAAATATGGTTATAAACAAATGCATACTCTATAAACAAATAAGAAAAGGAAATATATAATGAATAAATGTTATTTATAAATGAAAACCATATCACAAGAATTTAACTATTATTGTTAATTACTACATAGTTATATATTAAATAAAGAGTGACTCGTATAATAAATAAATTAATAGAAATATAGCATTAGAATAATTATAATGATGTTTCACGATAAATGATAATGTTAACTGTATCGAATAATTAAATATAGAATAATTATAGAAGAATACACGTCTGATAGTCTAGAATATTTAAGGCTGGGCCGCACCTAACGAAATCCTGAATTTAAGAATCCTAATTACTTTTTGAATATTTATGGGACTCGGATGATGAAAATCTTCCGAGGAAGTTCGTCTTCTGCTTTTAGTCGGAAGCTAAGAAAATTACTGTTATGATAATTATTTAATAAATAATTAGAATTCTTAAATTCAGGATTTCGTTAGGTGCGACCGAGTCTTAACTGGAATATTGTATCCAAGTACAGGAAAATAGAACATAAATAATATAAGTAATAAGAAGTCGTAGAATGGATAAAGTAAAGAACGTAAATGTGTAAGCTTATGTCTCAAATTTGTATTAGTAGAAAGTATAAATGTATAAGTCTATTTGGTAAAGAACTAATCCACCAAAAACAGCAAAGCTGTAATAGATCGCGCCAAGTACACGTCCAAAATGCGATGATATATATATATATATATATATATATATATATTTTCACTCTATTACTTTAAAAAAATATTGGAAATCGTCAAAATATATGCCAAGTTCATATATACTGTTTAAAAAAAAAATATTTGAGAACAATTTAATCGATATAAATGTACTTGGTGCGTCTTAATGAAATTAATCAATATCTCAACGAGGAAAGCCGTGATAAGAATTTTTTTTGTACGCTGGAATTGTAAATAAACTTATTCATTCAAACTTTCAATAACTTCAGTAGAAATTCCTATCTGAAATTTAGTAAGTCTTGCGAAATCCAAGTGAAATACTATATCTATAGACACATTGTTTTTTCCAGATTTCAATATATTAAAAATTGAGACACACCAAGTACATTTATATCGATTAAATTGTTCTCAAATATTTTTCTTTTAAACAGTATATATGAACTTGGCATATATTTTGACGATTTCCAATATTTTTTTAAAGTAATAGAGTGAATATATATATATATATATATATATATATATATATATATATATATATATATCATCGCATTTTGAACGAGTACTTGGCACGATCTATTACAGCTTTGCTGTTTTTGGTGGGATTTCAAGTCTTGTAAAATTAATGCATTTCAATAACCTCAATGTAAAAATATATACCATATGATTAGGCTATATATTCGATGATAATAAGACTTTAACCTTTCGCGAAGAAGTACTTTTATTAGTAAAAAGTATTGAACATGTATTTGACGTATTTTTTTTTTTAACATGTATTGACTTTTATAAGATCTTTTTTTATCGTAAATTATTTTAAATAATTCATTTTTTTTTACTAACACACTGTTTTTATTATAACTAATGTTAGTAATGGTAATACTTAAGTTAATTAAGAATTAAGAGTCAATTTTTTATGGCGTTCTCAACTTTGTTACACGGGAACCATTATTAAATTCAAAAAATGACCAGATGTAAATTTCGAGTTGGTCAATTGACGTCACAGCAAGTATTTCTTTGGCCTTACACCACTAGCTAAAATTTAGCTGATACAAACTTCTACTCTGATAACGAAAGTTACGCAATAGAAAATTGCTGTCAGTTAGCTGTGATCTATTTGAAGTCAATTTTACAGCAACTATGATATAATCCAATTTCTAATTACAATGTGGAGATAATTAATATCTACAGTTTATCGTGAATTAACATCTGCTTTTTGAAGATAAGTTGACAAAAAGTCGTAGGAAAGCTGCCATCAACTAATTGAATGACAACACTTTCCAGTCAGCTTGAAGTTAAATTCCGGCCATAACTGTCAGTACATACCCTAATAGCACAGTTTGCTATCGCAAAAGTTTACTTTACAAGTGTTTGCTTGAATATTTTATCAAATGTCCGTCAACTTCAGACTTTTTCGTTTTTGACGACAATTTGTATACAACTTGCTATGTAGTTTGACGTAAATTTGGTATCTAAATTAGAATGCAAATTCACTTCAAAATTTGACTAGAAAAAAGTTGTCGTCAATTTTAAGTCAAATTATCATATCAATTTGTTGTTAATATGACTTGAAAAATTATTTAAGTATTTTTTTACCGTCAAATTGTAGACAATTTTATGTATCAATTCGCTTACCTTCTGTAACGGTAAGAATGAACATTACCGACTTTTTTTTTTCTAGTAAAAAGTTACCTCTAAATTGAGGAAAAATTAACCAAAAACTTTTCTTTCCAACTTTTAATGTCAAATTGTCGACAAATTCGGGGGGCATATATCAGATAATTTCAATGTCAAATTAGTGTCAACTCCAAGCTAAATGGCTGTGGCTGTTAGGGTAAACTCTTTAGATATAGTATATGTCGACAGTTCGACAGTGCATATACTAAGTATATTGAGAGTAAGTGAGAGCAGTGTTACCACATCACAACTGTCGAATTTTCCGTAAACTGGCCTAAGAAATCTGTAGAATCTAAAAAATGGGGGTATACTATAGTTCATGCTATTTTTATTTCTTTGTAAAAAATAAATTATTGCAAAATGGTCAATAATTTCGATTTTCATTATTATAATAACTAATAAGTAATAGTTTTTTAAACTTATTAGCTGCAGAAGTAAATTTGTTGTAAAAATAAACTTCATAACCCTTAAAAGTGCATATGTAAACGGTATATAGAGGCACGGTGTCTCGCGCGCACACGCAAGTTTGAACGTGTACTTGGCGTGAGGCACTACCGTACCTCTGGATATATATATATATATGTATATTGTATGAGCATGAGTGCGAACATGAGAGTAGTGGGGAGAAGTTGGAGAGTGGAGCGTCAGAGATCTCTCTGCCTTCTGATGTAACTTCACTTCTCTGAGAATTATTCACGAGCACAACTGTTATTACTGATCAAATCTTATCTATACTTTATAATAAAACTCAGTCTTCAGATAAAAGTTATTTAATCAATTACATCTATCCTTATCCATAATTTCATTATTTCATTAAATAATAATCATAATCATCATCATCATAGTCAACAATAAATTTATCACTGTTTTCAAATTCCAAATTGGTCCAGCGTGACAACGAACTGCCCAATGTCCAGGAGGTGGCGTCAGCTCCGATCCTAGTAATCTTTCAGGACATAACAATCTGAGTGCTAGTAATTTCATCAGACAATCAGCCGACGTTCATTGGGTCCCCATGAATTTCAAATAAAATAATAGTGAGATTAATTCAGTAGAACCTTCAAAAGCCGCTACACAATTGGTATTTTATTAAATTTCACATGATAGTATTAGCATTCATTAATAAACAATGGCTCACCAGTTATTGTCATCAGCCAATAAACTGGAAAAACTATTATTTAAATCTCTAAATAATGATCGTAATCGATTCAAAGTGAGTATGTACTTTTTTTTCTAACCTACAACTTATGTTGCGTTATAACGCACGTATATTGAGTCAATAAACGCAATCGTTAGTAAGTTGAGAAATCTTCAGAGTAATTAACAATAACAAAAAAGAAATGATTTTTATTTTCATAGCTATGTCAAACTTTACTATTGTTAAAGAATAGTATGAAATTATCAAATCTTGAAAAAAACATACAGCAGCAGTGGATATTATTAACTGCGAGACCACCTAAAGGATTTGAAAAATTTTTCAAACCAAGTAATTATATAACAATGTTTGTAATCTTAATGTTTTATAAGATATTGCCAATATTAATTATTTTTCAATTATTAATCAAGATGGAAAAACACCCTCGCAATCCAATGAATCAGTTGGTAAAAAAACTGAATCTTCAGAAAGTCAACAACAAAAATCATCGAATTCACCACCATCACCTCCACCACCACCACCACCATCATCATCATCAAGTGAGAGACCAGTAAATCAGTATTTGTCAGGAATATTCAGGCCAACTGCAAAAAGTGGGAGCAGCGGTGGAGGCGGGAAACCATTCAATAATGATCGCGACAAATGGATTATTGCTGGAATTATTGGTGCCGTAGGAATAATTGGCTCCATGGTTTTTTTTGATGTTGGTGCTAAAGAAATTACATGGCGTGAATTCGTATATAGGTACTAGAATAATTTTCATCTCTTATTTAGTTAATAAATGAATAATTAAGGTTACCAGTATTTAACTATTTTATATTTTTTAGTTATTTAAACAAGGGCATAGTTGAAAAGTTAGAAGTTGTTAACAAAAAATGGGTTCGAGTAAGATTATTACCAGGACATACAGTTGATGGATCAGTAAGTATTTCAAATTTTTTTAACTTCCCACTCTGGAGATAATTTTTATGAAGAGAATTTCAAAGGCGGTTCATTATGAGGGCCAATTGCGAAAATTCTCGCTGACTGAGCTCAGAGCTTTTACATGGTGGCCACATTTCTGGAAAACCTGGAAATGTCAGGAAATTATATACTGGAAAATCAGGGATTTTCGTCACTAAGGGGAAAATTTTTACTTTTTACCTTCCCGCTAAGAAAATTGAAAATTTTCAAAAATTCGGGAAGTTATTGGTTTCGGTCCGATTTTCGAAAATCGAATTTCTAAGAGATTTTGACGTTTTGAGGCTCTAGGAAGCTATTCTGACTAATTTCAAGATGATGTCCGAGTGTATGTATGCATGTATGTATGTACGTATGGATGTATATAAATATCTGTAACTTTTGAAAGGATGAACCGATTTGGATCGTCAAGGTGTCATTCGACGCGTCTTGTCAATATCTAAAAGCTGTGAAAAATTGAGCTTGATCGGTAGGGGCTTGTTCAGAGATATTCAAAAAATAAAATTTTTTCAAAAATGTTTTTTTTAGATAACTTGTATTATGCTCGATGGATTGATTTCAAAATTAACTGGGCTCTGAAACTTTATTAGTTGCGTCGAATGCCACCTCAAACATCATAATCGGTTCATTCATTCAAGAGAAACCGTTGTCGAAAGAATTAAAAAAAAAATTTTTTTTTTAGTATTTTCGAAATTTTTCAAAAGCGACTTGATAAATCAATTTCAAGATTTGATCAGCTGTAGAACTTAATAAAACGCATCGATTGCCACCTTAACCGTCTCAATCAGTTAATTCGTTCACGAGATATCGTTGAAAAAAAAGAAATGGTAAAAAACGTTTTTTTTCGAAAACAAAGGTATACAAAAGTATTCACAACGTTTTTTTCGAGCTCATGGAGCTCGAAAACAGCGAGAAGTTTTGAGGCTGGCCCGCAGGGGCAAATGATAGACCGATTTTTTTTGACTGAAATAATCCGATAATTTTTTTTTCTGTCAAAACTGTTGAAAAAATGGCGCAGCGCGAATGCGATTGTAATACTATTTTGAAAAAAAATTAGTAGAAATCGATTCCAATAGCGAAAAAATGAAGCAGTTAGAATTAAACAGGATGTTAGAAAAAAAAGTCTTAGGAGAAACCAATCGTCAGGATCTTCAAGCCATTAACCTGCATATTGGCAAGTTAAAAAACCAAAGACATTAAAAGTATACATAAGTATTGAACAAATTACAAAATTATTATTAATTAATTAGTAATAATTAATATTAATTAATTCGTAATAATCAATAGCAATGAATTAATTAATATTAGTTACTTAATTAATATTAATTAATTAATATCAATTACTTAATTAATATTAATTAATTCATTAATAATAATAATTTTTCTGTGGAAATAATATTTGAAAATTTCGATGATAGTTGTATGTCAGATAATTATTAATAGTAACTCCTGAGCATGATATTTTTTTTTAGACATTTTTCTTAAAACAAACTGGAGTATGAAATTTAAAATATTGAAAAAAAATAGATCCCATCGTTGTCCCATTATGAGCATAGCTGGAAAAGTTGTAGAATAGGTGACAGTTTGCTGTGAAAAATTATGAGCCAAATCGATCAGTACGTGTTTTTTGTAAATCGACAATTTATATTTAAAAGATGAAATTTCAATAGAAGTTTCTAAAAACGAATGTCTAAAAACGAACATTTTTTGTCTCTTTGAAAATTTTATTTAAACCACTTTTCGCGAAGTTATAGGCGTTTGAAAATAAAATCTCTACATTTTTCATAATTCGATATTTCGAAAACGGCTAGAGGAAAAAATTTGAAAAATATCATGAAGGCCTCTTTCTACCTATACTAAAAGATAAAAAAGTTTCAAAAACATCCGAGGTTCAAAAGCTAAATGGTGTCCGATTTGGCGTGGAATGCCCCATATGTAACTAGTATTGTCTATACAATGAAGAGAAAATAAGAAGAATTTCGTCCATGTCATGCCTTCTATGATTATACAAATTGAATAAATTTAATTTGGTATGAGTGAAAAAAAAATATATTAGATGAGTAATAAACAAAAAATTGAACGTGTGTAGATTTTTTTTCAAGAATTTCATGATTATACAATCATCGAAATCAATAAGTTTGCAAATTAATGATGAGATTTGTCGTATTAAATTTCAATCACAATAAAAATAAACAAAAGATTCTACAGTAAATTTTAGAGTTGGGATTTTAATAAACAGTTGAATTCAAATTATATTTAATAAATTTGGCAGTAATACTTGGACAGTTACGTAGTGACTTAGGTTGCTCGTTTTGAATTAAATAAATATTTCCAACGATTTAATACTACTATATATGGTCATAGAATTTTTTTATTATTTGACTGAAATAGCTGGAAAAGTCAGGGAATTTCAGTTTTAGGAGGTATGGGAGTTAAATCGAAATAATGAGATCAATTTAAAATTTTTAGGATCGATAAAAATATATTTAATACGTGTTATGTTAAAATTTCAGAGACCTAGGGTTCATAGTTTATTTATAAAACGAGATTAAATATAGGTCATGTAACATTGTAATGATATACGAGATCTCTCACCTACTCTTATTTTAATAAATTTCATGATGAAAAAATAATGAGAAAGCCCTGTTTAAAAATATTGATTGAAAAGAATTAAAAATTTTGAAATTCGAATTCTTTTCAATAATTTCAATTCTTTTGTTTGTATATATAGATATACAGTTTGCAAGTGACCGCTTCTCATTTCTTTTCAATCAGTATTTTTAACCAGGGAGCTTGGAAAAACTCATTGTGTAAAAAAAAAAAAATTACAAAAATTATTGAAATAATAAAATCAAGTTAAGGATACTTAGTTATAAAATTAATTCAGTTTAAAAAATCAAAATTTAAACAAAGTAGTCAGCCATAGCAAATGTGGGTCATGTTGACGGCAACGTTGTAAACGGTGGGTCATGCGGGAAATTCAAAGTTTCAATGTACTAACACTCTGTCTGAATAGCATTACTTGTAAACATAACACACGTACACTTCACCAACACGAATAAAGCAGTCCACGCATGCGCAACCGCGGTAAAATTTGCTGCGTTGCCAGACTTTTTGAAAAATATTTAAAATTAAATAACTTATTATTTTATTTAAATTTGAAATAAATTTTCAATTATTTTATAATAATTTAGTTATTTAATGCATAAAAGTTTATTTCGGTAAGCTAGATGTCATTAAATCACTAGTAAAAGCTTGTTACGTTTTTGAAGGTACAGTCTTGAGCAAAATTAATCCATCTCAAGTCACGTACTATGGTATATATATATGTATGTATTGTGAGATAAAACCCAGTGAACAGACTGTACGTCCCAAATCTCCTTAAACTTTCGTTACTCGTGTCCACTCGCCCGACGATTTTCATCGCGTGGCGAGCACTTTGCAGCCCATGCTAAATGAAATGCGACGTTGCCGAATCATACTGCTATAATGAATTATTTCTTACAGTAACAACAGTAAGCTTGGCAACGTGGTTACAAAAATTGAATTGACGGTTTAACTCGCATAATGAGCACTGTGCCGCTTCTTCACATTCTTGTTAGCCATAAATACCCTTTTTTTTATTTAAAATGTATATTTATTAATTATACACATATATAACAAAAATATAGATTTCAAAGAGAGAATTGGTTAAGTATAAAGTCACAAATACCCATACAGTAACTTTTATTGCAATTTTAATCAAAAAGGCGGCGTCACGCTCATAGCGCTAGTAACGAAAGGATAAAGAATCTTTGGTCACCATGAAGAACTTCGATTGAATCTGAATGAAACTCAATCGGATTTTTATTAAATGGAATTGGAAAGAAACATTTAACCAGAATTGCTCAGAAGTTTTCCACTTATCTAATTGATTTTCAATCAGATTTAATATTTATTATTTTCCGATTGAATTCGATAAAATTCCCGGCAACTTTCCAATTTATTTTAATCGTATTCATTCGAAAATTACCAATTAGAATTTTCCAATTTAATTCAATCGGAGTTTTTAATCAGGGATTACACTTCTAAGTTTCGGATTTAAAATTTTTGAACTCGAGAAACATTTTTCTTTGTTAAAATTAGAATTGCTTGCTAGCTAAGCAATTTTTAAAATTTTGAGTGTTAAAGGACAATTTATTTTGTATACAAAAATTTTCTTAAATAAAATTAGCAGTAGTAATAACTAAATAACCGAATTAAACAACATTAGTAAATTACATTCTTAAATATGATATTAAAAAATATTTTAATTATTTGATTAATTTCACAGAATACTTTATGGTTCAATATCGGAAGTGCCGATACCTTCGAAAGAAATCTAGAAAACGCTCAACTGGAATTAAATATTGAGCCCCAAAATCATCTTCCAGTTGTGTATAAATCAGAAATTGAGACATCAACAGTAGCTTCATACTTACCCACACTCTTAATTTTAGGTAGGTGACATTATTAATATTATTTGCTAATTATAAAACCTCTCGAAGTTTTAAGACAGCTTGAAAAAAGATCATAAATTACATGATCATTAATCAAATTATATTAAAATGTTAAGCATATGTCAAGTGAAATGACAGTTTCTGACCTTTTAAGAGTAACAGTTGAAGTTGGAGTTAAATAGTTATTAAAAAACTTAACTTAAAAAAAAAATTGATGTTTTATCGGCAAATTTAGGATGTTTTAAATAATATCTTGTAAATCGTCTAATTTTTATATTTACGTTAATATTTCAAATATATGTTTAGAAAATGGACGTTCGTGGACCCAATTTCTGACCTTCATCAAATTCTAGGTTGCAGTTTCTGACCCTTGAATTGGAAGCAACTTATCACTTTTGTGGTTATTGATGGCGATTTACAAATAATTAAACTTCATAAATATTTACTTTTAATTAGAAAAGAATTTATTAAGAAAAGAGTATTTATAGAATTTTTAGGTAGATTTGTTTGAAAATCTAGCTATTGTATTTGTCCCCATGGTCGATTTTTCGAGGAATTTTGTCATAACCTATCATAATTGGTTGAGTAGGATTTAAAAATAGTATTGATAAAAAAGTTTATATATGAATGTATATTAGGGTGGCCCTAAAAAACCGACTATTTTTTTTTTTTTTTCGATCTCGCTTGAAAATTTGTTGGTTTACGATGTTTTAAGAAGCCTCTCCAAAAATCAGCTCGATAAAAAATTTTCAAGAGGTCGCTCACGAATTTTGAAAATATCAAAAATGATTGAAATTCGACTTTTTTATTTCAAATTTTTTTTTTTTTTTGTGGAAGTAATAGTTCATATTTGTGAAATCATGACTACGCTGAAAAATTAAGCCGAAAATTTAAATATTTAAACCTCGCTCAAGAATTTTGAATGTTTCCGAGTGCTGTCTTTTGGACGTTTTCGAGCGACCCTTGAATATTAATAATAAAGTTTCTCGATTTTTTCACCATCATTTTGCATGACAATAAATGAAAATATAACCCAAGAACTATAAATAATAAGTTATTTACGTACTTTTTTATTTTTTAATTCAATTTGTAGGTTTTTTTGCTTATTTAAAACTTACCAAATTTTATTTTTTAAGACTGTCCTGTATATCTTAGGTAGATTTTTCTAAAATCTAACTTTTGTACACTCATGCCATAAATTAAAGGAACAGAAAAATTTTAGAAATTTTTTAGTGATTTTTGTAAGGCTGTAACTTCGTGAAAAATAATCGTATCGAAAAACAAAAAAAAAACATTTTGTAGCTTGAAATTTCTAGTTTCGACGCATTTTCATCAAATTTTTTTTAGACCTTCAGCTATGGCGCAAACATGAGAAATACCACGTGACAAAAATTTTCTAAATTTTTTCTTTTCTTTGAGAGAGTCCACGGGCTGCAAAAAAATTTTTTCAGCTAAACTAATGCATAGGTCGGTTAGCAAATTTAATCAGCTTTAATTTGCATTTTTTTGAGATTCGTACGATAACTTGTCGTTGAGATATCAGCCTTCAAACGAAAAATGATCCTTTTGGGTTTGATAATCGATATTTCAGGTATCAATGAGCGCACAGTAAATTGAAGGGCGGCGTTAAAAACTTGAATAAATTCTCTACAAGACCTTCTCATCATTTAAAACAAAAATTTTTTTTTTATTTTTAACATCCATTAGAAGTAAATACAAAAAAATGAATTTTTTTTGGTTTTTTAGTAAATCAACCGCTACTCTGCAAATATCGATAAAAAAAATAATGTTGCCAGGGACTTTTTTAGTTTAATGTACCCCCAATAACCCTGAAAATTTTTAAATTGATCCATCGAGCCGTTTTTCGGGGTGGATTGATCAAAGTTTTGCAAAACAATTAAAGGAACAAGTTTTGTTCCTTTAATTGTGTAATCATAATCAAAATGAAAAAATATTTTTTTTCGACTTTTCTTAAATTTTTGCATTCGTTACTCATCAAATGCAAGAAAAAGACAAAAAAAAATCACCTTACAAAAATCACTAAAAAATTTCAAAAATTTTTATGTTCCTTTAATTTATGGCATGAATGTATTGGTCCTCATGGTCGATTTCAAGGAGTTTGTCGTGACCTATTATAATTAGTTGAGTAGGGTTCAAAAATACCATTCGTTAAAAAATTTATATATGTATATATTAGACTGGGCCAAAAAAATCGTCTATTTTTTTTCTCTTTCGATACTGTAAAAATATTATTCCTGGTGACCAAAAAAAATTATTGTGCAAGTTTGAGTGCTTAATATTGATATTAACAGGTGTAACGTTACGACTAAGTTTTTTGAAAGAAATTTCATTTCTTACCCAAAACTCGTAAATTATCTTTCTGAAAAATTTGAGCAATGTATATTTTGAAGGAAATTAAATTCCCTACAAAAAATCTCTTAGTAAATTGTCGTAAAACGAGCCGTTTCCTTGTAACCGTGCCTTAAACATTGATTTGTTTTTTAAATTCTTTGTTTCTACTTTGGATTATTGTAACTACTAGGCATATTGAAATTTTTTCCAGTCAATATATATTCTTGAAAGAAATTTAATGCTCTACAAAAAAGGTCTCTTAACATTTTTTACTAAATTCACTCCTTCGAAAGTTATCCAAGGTTGAACTTGAGTCAAAACGACTTCAATAACCTGAATAACTTTCGAAGGAGTGAATTTAGCAAAAAATGTTAAGAGACCTTTTTTGTAGAGCATTAAATTTTCTTCAAGATCATATATTTTGAATAAAAAAAATTTCGATATTTATAGTAGTTACAAAAATCCAAAATAGAAACAAAGAATTAAAAAAACAAATCAATGTTTAAGGCACGGTTACGAGGAAACGGCTCGTTTGACGTCAATTTACTAAGAGAGTTTTTTTGTAGGGAATTTAATTTCCTTCAAAAATATACATTGCTAAAATTTTTTAGATAGATAATTTACGAGTTTTGGGACAGATATAAAATTTCTCTCGAAACACTTAAAGTCGTAACGATACACCCGTTAATATCAATATTAAGGGCTTAAACTCGCACAATAATTTTTTTTTGTCACCAAGAATAATATTTTCACAGTATCGAAAGAAAAAAAGAAGAGTCGATTTTTTGGCCCAGTCTAATATATATATATACTGTAAAAAAAGATTCCTGACATCAAACGAGGTTCGTTTGGCTCAAGTACTCCGTACGTTTGGATACAGCCAAACGCGTCAAGCGATTGAGTCTACCGCCCTCTACGTTGGACAGTACATTTTGCTCCAACTGAGAGTTTCTTGAGGGAAAGTACCAAGTCGTTCAAACTAACTCGATAGTATTTGATATAACTCAGTAACTTTTTTCATTTAAAAAAAAATAGAAATTAGTTCAAGTCATTAATGCTGTTGATTGTTTTATATAAAATAATTAAAAATTTCACTCAGAGTAAATTGTCAGGTGATTGATGGTATGAATTTTCAGTTAAGTCAAAATTTTATTAAAGCAAATGAATTTTAGTGTTGAAAGTAATACTTTTTTAGGTCCGTAGAAACTGCCCGTGTAATTGGTTCAATAAAAAATCGAGTTATTCCAAATTGCTGTATTGGATTGATCCAAAAAACAGTAATCTGAATAAAATGAATATTGCCTTTAATTATCTCATTAATAATTCCTTAAAATACAAATTTTTTGTTTCTTATGTATTTATTTATTTTTGATTTTATTAACTTCCCGCTAAGAAAATTGCAAATTTTTAAAAATTCAGGAAGTTATTGGTTTCAGTCCGATTTTCAAAAATCGAATTTCTAAGAGATATTGACGTTTTGAGGTTCTAGGAAGCTATTCTGACTAATTTCACGATGATGTCCGAGCGTATGTACGTATGTAAATATTCTGTAACTTTTCAACGGATGAACCGATTTTGATCGTCCAGGTGTCATTCGACGCGGCTTGTTATTTACTATAAGTACTGAAAATTTGAGGTTAATCGGTAAAGTACGTTCGGAGATATTCCAAAAATAAAATTTTTACAAAAATGTTTTTTTTGTATAACTTTTAATTCGCTCGATGGATTGATTCCAAAATATACTCAGTTCTAAAACTTTATAAGCCGCGTCGAATGCCACCTCACCCATCAAAATCGGTTAATTCTTTCAAGAGAAACCGTTGTCGAAAGAATTAAAAAAAAAATTTTTTTTTAGTATTTTGGAAATTTCTCAAAAACGACTTGATAAATCAATTTCAAAATCTGATCAGTTGTAGAACTCAATAAAACGCGTCGATTGCCACCTCAACCGTCTCAATCGGTTAACTCGTTCAAAGGAAACAATCGCCGAAAGAATTAAAAAAAAAAATTTTTTTTAGTTTTTTTAAAATATCTCATAAACGACTACATAAATTTATCCCAAAATCTCAATAACTTTAGAACTAAAAAAAAAGCGTCGATTGCCACCCCAAACGTTTCAATCGGTTAATTCGTTCGAGAGATATTGTTGGAGAAAAAATGGTAAAAACCGTTATTTTTCAAAAACAGAGGCACTCAAAAGTATTTTCGAGCTCGAAAATGTATTCTCGACAATGTTTTCGAGCTCAAGGAGCTCGAAAACTGCGGGAAGTTTTGAGGCTGGCCCGCAGGATCAACTGACAGATCGATTTTTTTTTTTTTATTATTATTATTATTTTTTTTTTTTTTTTATCAAGTATTAGGACAATTACATACATTATTATATTACATCAATTATACTTTACAAATCATCCTAACATACTCACAGTTTTTAGTGAAAAATTAAATAATTTTAATATCGCAATCCGGAGGATTCGAGAGCCCAGCACCTTACGCGCGAAAGTCAGACGCTTTACCGGTACGCTACGGAACCAGTAGGAAAGTTTTGGTTTAGTTGTGCTTCTAGTACTTCGTTTTCATATTGAATGAATCTATACAGTCAATTGTTTATAGATTGATCTAACCGAGATAAATATGTGACTCTTTTTATAAATAGATTTTTTTATTGAATCGATAATATAAAGATTTCATTCAAATATAATTCGATATTTTGTAACAAATACATTTATATTCTTGTCGAATATTTTTCAGTTTTAATGTGAGTGCGTGAAATTATTCCTTTAACTTCATCGAATTCTCTCTCTAAGAAACTCGTCGGTTGACACGACACGTTCGGTATTATAGAACACTACTTTTGTTTCATTGAAATATGTAAAGTTGTCAAACCAAACGTTTCAAGAGTTTCAGTTAAATTTCTAAAAATTGAAAAGTTTGCTTCAACAAGTTTTTATTTTTAAATCAAGTACATCCAAACTTTAATTAAAATATGTTTTACTATTCAATCAAATGTTAGTTTAATTACGGTCAAACTTAAAAACTTTAACATAAGCGCTTAAGCAATTTCTCATAATCGAGTAGAGATTTTAATTCAATAAAAATGATTTTCTTGAGACAAGCTAGTTTTTGTTAGTTCAAACGAATTTGGTTTCACTGAAGAGGAAATTCGTCAAACTCCTAGGAAGTTTGATGTCAGTACCTTATTTTTTACAGTGTATATATGGGATATAACGCAGTTTTGTCATCATGACAATGCCTACAATTCTTATTGAATCCTAATGAAATTTTTCACACTTATTCTATAGGCGATTGCCTTGATTAAGTTCGAAAATGAGCTGAATCGTTTAAATAGTTTTGAAATAATGGCTGTTTGAAATTTTCATGATTTTTCGTAAAAATCAATTTTTAATCACTGCTTAAGCTTATATAACTTCAAAACTAATATTCATCGACAATTTCCGTAAAAAGTATCTGAAAGCTTGTCTAATAATCTTTAATTAATGATCTTAAGCTTTATGTTTTGACCATTTCTTCCAATAATTTAATAGCCTTCAAATTTTTAATGAAATCAAAAAATGTTGCAAATATGGTTTTCATTCCACATAAATTAAGCATTTCCCATTATAATCCAATTTCATCAGTTTTATTGTATGGTGAACAAATTAACCTGTAAATTTCACAGCTATTTTATATTTTAAAAGTATTTCTTTTATCACTACCCGAGTAGAATTCTGGCTAATGAAGATGAGTTAAGAGCCAGTGACTAGCTCAGCGTTACTAGTTAGCAGATTTAGCTAATAACGAGCTCATCGTTGGCTAATTTTTTATTCAAGAATATTTTAAGCTCACCAATATCTCGTGAGTGAACAATATTTATTATTTACAGATGGCGCTGTACAAGAATTAAATCTTGACTCGCCATTGCCTCACAGCTGGCTCAAAATAATTGGTTATAGATGGCGCTGTTTTCAAATAAAAAAATAGCTCACTATAAGCTAATAGCTGGCCATTATCTATTATTTACAGATGGCGCTGTACAAGAATTAAATCTTGACTTACCATTGCCTCACAGCTGGCTCAAAATAATTAGTTATAGATGGCGCTGTGTTTAAATAAAAAATAGCTCACTATAAGCTAATAGCTAGCCATTATCTATTATTTACAGATGACACTGTATTGAAATAAACCGCTGGCCCATCATTACCTCACAGCTGGCTCAAAATAATTATTTATAGACAATGCCGTTTTGATTTCAAAAAAGAACTCACTGTAAACTCATTGCTGGCCCCTATTTATTATTCACGGATAGTGCTATATAAAAAGAATTCGCTAACTCGTTATTGATTCTTAACCAGATAATATTTTTTGTTCAAACTAATCAATTTATAATTAGCTTAATAAGCATCAACTATATGAAAACAATCCACTGGACCTTAGAGTACACCACCACTAGTTTCTGACATCACTCAGACACCGTGATCTGGTAATTCAGATCACTATCACTACACAATAAGACTAAAGTCTATTCGATTACAATATAAAACTCCTTTAACAGTAAAGCTACGCGTTAAGCTAACACGTCCGCCTCTCACGACAGCTTGAGGCGGAATGAAGAACAAAATTGAAAATAAATTTTTTTATTTTACTAGTTAGTGATAGGTTAACTAATTATTGGCCTGTCAATCGTGTGTGTGTGTGTGTGTGTGTGTGTGTGTGTGTGTGTGTGTGTGTGTGTGTGTGTGTGTGTGTGTGTGTGTGTGTGTCGAAAGACCTCGTTTGCCATCAACTTTCCTGAAAATTCCAGAACATTTGATCAAGTAGACTCAAAAATATTTGCGAATTACGAAAAAAAAAATTTTTTTTTTTTAGTTTTTTATTGATTTCTCTGAAACGAGTCGAACGATCGACTCCAAAATCTAATCAGCTTTAGAACTTTATAAAACGCGTAGATTGCCGCCCCAAACGTCAAAATCGGTTAATTCGTTCGCGAGATATCGTGGGAGATAGAAATGCTAAAAACGGTTTTTATCGAAAACAATGGCAAACAAAATCATTTTCGAGCTCGAAGAAGCTGTAATCAGAACACTGTTTTTGAGCTCAAGAAGCTCGAAAACAGCGGGAAGTTTTGGGGCTGGCCCGTAGCGTCAACCGATAGACCGATTTTTTTTCTATGTATTATGTTTGATAAAATTGTAATTGCCAGTGATTGAGCGTAGAATATATTACTTCATGTTCTTGCATAATTTTTTTCATTATTTGAGTGAAAAATTTTCAAAAATTTTCGGTTGAAGCTGAAAAGGTCAGAAACTGGGCCACGGCCAATAACTGAGTCCTTATGTAATAGTATATTACATACCTAGACCACTAAAATAAGAAAAGTCTCAGATCATATGTAATTGTTGGCCGAGGCGAAGCAGAGGCTGACAAACATATGCTCTGAGGTTTTCTTTTTTACTGGCCAAGGTGTGTATACTATTTTTCTGCTCTACGGAGCCGGAAAGTTGCAACTTCGTATAGGACAGCGGCCTGGTAGTTGCCACTTTCCGGCCGGTGGGCAGAAAAGTATTTTAATTGAATGAAAATATTTTGCAGCGGTGCTGATCCAAGCCTTGCGTCGATCAGCTGCATTTATGGGTTCAAGAGGAGGAAAACGTGGTGGAATATTCGGTAGCGTAATGGAATCTACGGCAAAATTAATAAACCCAAATGAAATAGGAATACGATTCAAGTAAATTATCAACAAAAAATATCGTTCCTCATTTTAGGTAGATTTTTTTTAAAATCTAAGTACTGTATTTGTCCTCATGGTCGATTTTTTAAGGAATTTTGTCATAACCTATCATAATTGGTTGAGTAGAGTTCGAAAATACCATTCGTTGAAAAATTTATGCATGTATATATATATTAGGGTGCTCCATTTGAAACGAACATTTTTTTTTTTAGTGGATACAAGAAAATTTTGTTATTTATGTTATGAGAAAAATTCCCTGAGAATTTCAGCTCTTAATTTTAATTTTATGTACTTCCTATCGAGAATCAAAGTTTTGCCATTTAAAAAACATGTAACTCGAATAACTTTTCTTTAAAATTACTATAACTTAGCCCGATTTTGAGCTATCGTTTTGAAACCAGTTTTTATTTGTAGAGTACTTGTTGCTTCTTAAAAGTGTAAAAAACGGTTTTGGTCTAACTCGATCCATGTCGATTGTATCAGCTCCGAAAGACAATTTTTCACTTTTTTCATTTATTTTTGTTAATAGTGAAGAAACGGCTCATCTTTCGAATAATATGCATAAGACTAATCTTTTAGGAAATTTTTTCCACTACAAAATTGCTCATGACACTTATATTGCTAAAGTCCACTGTTCATGAGATACATGCATTTTAACATTTTACAATAAAAAAAATTTTAAGCTTACTATAGTACTAATCTTTTTTATTGTAAAATGTTAAAATGCATGTATCTCATGAATAGTGGACTTCAGCAATATAAATGTTATGAGCAATTTTGTAGAGGATAAAATTTCCTAAAAGATTGGTCCTATGCATATTTTTTGTAAGATGAGCCGTTTCTTCACTATTAACCAAAATAAATGGAAAAATTGACTTTTGGAGCTGATACAATCGACATGGATCGAGTTAGACCAAAACCCTTTTATAGACCTTTAAAAAGCAACAATTACTCACAAATAAAAACTGGTTTCAAAACGATAGCTCAAAACTGGGCTAAGTTATAGTAATTTAAAAGAAAAGTTATTCGATTCACATGTTTTTTAAATGGAAAAACTTTGATGCTCGATAGGAAGTATTTAAAATTAAAATTAAGAGCTGAAATTTTCAGCGAATTTTTCTCATAACATAAATAACAAAATTTTCTTGTATCCGCTAAAAAAAAAATGTTCGTTTCAAATGGAGTACCCTAA
Source organism: Microplitis deprimator (assembly GCA_964016945.1). Lineage (NCBI taxonomy): Eukaryota > Metazoa > Arthropoda > Insecta > Hymenoptera > Braconidae > Microplitis > Microplitis deprimator. Next base: position 10,339,046 of record OZ024707.1, on the reverse strand, counting down.
TATGTATATTAGACTGGGCCAAAAAAATCGACTGTTTTTTTTCTTTCGATACTGTGAAAATAATATTCCTGATGACAAAAAAAAAATCATTGTGCAAGTTTAAGCCCTTAATATTGATATTAAGAGGTGTATCATTACGACTACTCGTTCTTTGACAAAAATTTCATTTTTTACCCAAAACTCGTAAATCATCTATCTGAAAAATTTGAGCAATGTATATTCTTGAAGGAAATTGAATTCCCTACAAAAAATCTCTTAGTAAATTGTCGTAAAACGAGCCGTTTCCTTGTAACTGTCATGGCTGCTACTTTCAAAAATTTTATTTTTTTTCCCTCCCGAAATAAGTACACACTAAGACCTCTTGTACGTAAACCTTTTTATGTATAACGCCGACTTATTGACGCCAGCAGTCGTACCGGACAAATATACCTACCTGAGCGTTGTCAACGCTTTACAATTAAGTCGTATTGTACTAATGGACCACGTGTATTATAGATTTCTCTTGCTCTGTGGATTTCGTCATTTTTACTTAACGTACTTTTAAAATTTATGTATCCGTTCCTATTTAATAATCTAAGCATAGAACGGTAATCTTTTCTTTGATTTTTCATCTTAAAACTATAGACCACCCAACTCGTGTGCACTTGCATGTGATTCTTGGAAATTAAAGAAAGTTAATGGAAACCACCAAATTTATGGCTTCCTCGGCGGCAGAGTGGCGCCAGGTCATCGGCCCACCTAATAGTCAAAATCTATTTCCCAGGGATCACACGTGTGCATGGGCCTAGAACTTTCGGGCGAGTCCGAGTCTTCTCGTATGGGAAACAAGTTACCACCACTTTTTTATATGTGAAGACCATATAAAAAGACCATAGACTTTAACTCATCAGTTCTTTTGGGAATCAAACTCTGAACCATACTGAACTCCGGACACTTGACGGTGTTCGTGGCTAGAGGATTGATATCTCCATTGAGCATTCGGTTAACGGTAGCTGGGCGTACGAACCGGACCTTGATCGTCGTAAGCACTCGAATAATCGGTATATCATTTTCTACTAGTCTCAGGAGAATAATTAGCGTTATTAAATTCACCATTCGGTCAACGGTCGCTGGGCATACGAACCGGACCTTGATCGTTGTAAGTCGTGAATTAATATCAATCGGAAGCACCGGTAGCGTTGATTATCTTCATCTTATTTTTAATCCATTTAATTTCATTTTATTTTAATATTGAATTATACCACGAGAAACGTGAAGAATCAAAGAATATTTTACCGCGACGAATGCGAAGATTTTGAATAATATTTTACCGCGAAAATACGCGAAGATTTTATAAACAAATTTATATTTTATTTTTACCGCGAAAAAGCGAAGAATTTGAATACATTTGAAATTATTTTACCGCGAGAAGTGCGAAGACATTCATTTTATTTTTTTGGAAACGTATAAACATTTAGATTGATACAACAAAAGTATACTAAATAAATAAATTAACCGATAAATTAGAATCATATTAACCGCGAGAACGCGTTGTGAATAAGTGTCCTGTGTTATTGCTGACAGTCCTGACACCTCACCAAAAACCTGTTTAGGGTAAGTTTTAAAACATTGTAACCATTATTTGATATTTTCTAAATTTACTTCGAAAAATTGTCAAACATATGCATGAAACATTTACTTTCATATTTACTATTTTATATATTGTCATTTGTAACCCTTTTGTATTTTGAGAATATTTAGTCCTCAATAAATAAATACTCGTTAACATAAAACAATTGAAAAACATTATTTCTCAGACAATTTTACTTTAACAACGAGATACTAGCTTCACGAGGCTTTTCGGCAGCCCACCTTCCTTTATCCCTTATTTTACTACCTGTCTAGCCGCTCAGACCGATAGTTCACAGTAGGGGGTACACAATCTTACGTTTACCGCTCGACGTTTGATTGTGAAAAATAATCAGTCACATTATAGATTGAAAATCATTTTGGGTTAATATCAATATTGTCTTCAATAATATTGTGTAGGCGCGATTTAAATATAAATAGAATAAACTGAGCATTTGGTTAACGGTAGCCGGGCATACGAACTGGACCTTGATCAATATAAGTACCCTTTTATTCAATACTTTTATACGAAATCTCGTACCTACGCCCATCACGATTTCCAATCGTGACATAACCGTACCTTAAATATTGATTTGTTTTTTAAATTCTTTATTTCTATTTTGGATTTTTGTAACTACTAGAAATATTAAAATTTTTTTAAGTCAAGATACGTATTTTAAAGGAAATTTAATGCTCTACAAAAAAGGTCTCTTGATATTTTTTGCTAAATTCACTCCTTCGAAAGTTATTAAGGTTTTGAAGTCATTTTGACTCAACTTCAACTTTGAATAACTTTTGAAGGAGTGAATTTAGCAAAAAATGTCATAAGACCTTTTTGTAGAGCATTAAATTTACTTCAAAAATATGTATCTTGAATAGAAAAAATTTTAATATTTCTAGTAGTTACAAAAATCCAACATAGAAACAAAAAATTTAAAAAAACAAATCAATATTCAATGCACGGTTACAAGGAAACGGCTCGTTTTACGTCAATTTACTAAGTAAGATTTTTCGTAGAGAATTCAATTTCCTTAAGGATATACATTGCTCAAATTTTTCAGATCGATGATTTACGAGTTTTGGTTAAAAAATAAAATTTCTGTTGAAAAACGAATAATCGTAACAATACACCTTGTAATATCAATATCAAGGGCTCAAACTTGCACAATAATTTTTTTTGGTCACCAGGATTAATATTTTCACAGTATCGAAAGAAAAAAAATAGACGATTTTTTTGGCCAAGTCTAATATATATACATATATAAAATTAAAGTTTACTGAACAAGCTTTAAGATACTTGTTACGGAAATTGTCTATCAGTTCTAGTTTTATAGTTATACGAACTTTAACAGTGAATAAAAACATATTTTTTCGAAAAATCGTGATAATTTCAAACAGCCATAACTTCGGAAATATATGTATATATGTGTGTGTGTGTAATTGAACCGACTTTGAGGATAAGATTGCGCTTACAATTTTTATTAAATCTTAATGAAATTTTACATACTTATTTTATGAGTAATTATCTTGATCAAGTTTGAAGATGGGCTAAATCAGTCGATTAGTTCCGAAGTTATGGCTGTTTGAAATTTTCACGATTTTTCGAAAAAATCTGTTTTCATTCACTGTTAAAGTTCGTATAACTATAAAACTAAAACTGATAGACAATTTCCGTAACAAGTATCTTAAAGCTTCCCTGATTCAGAAATCTAATTTGGAATGATTCAATCCATGCTAGAGTGTATATACCTATATATAGTCAATTTTGCCAACTTTGAATTGTTTTGGATCGTGTTTGAATTATTCCAAATTAGATTTCTGAATCAGGGTTGTTCAGTAAACTTTAATTTTATACCTCAAACTTTGTTGTAATAATAATTAAATAAATACATGCCAGGACTGGTTGGTGGTTGGGATATTTGAAAAATACGCATATTAAAAAATATAACAATATTTTTATTTGTCACAGCACATAATATCACTGGGTTACACAATTAAATCGTTGATTTAATTATTTAATACTGTTAAATTGTCTGAGCTCATGAATACGTAATTAATTGAATGCAAAGTATAAAATTGAGCTCGAGTAATTGATTAAAATAATTAAAGTCATTAGTTTGAATTTATTTTGAACACTGATTTGATTGTAAAAATGTCATGGAAAACAGTAACATGAAATCAGAGGTTACCGAGCGAAGTTTATAATTGAACACTTGAATTGCTATTTTTAATAGCACAAAATGCATGAATAATTGAGTTCATTAATTTATAATATAATTTATCACTGAATTTAATTTAATTTGAATGAGTTTATAATAAATTGCACTGAATGGAATTTATTTTATGAACACGTGGTAGCATGGTTGCAGAGGCTACCGAGCGAGAATTTACTATTAATTTTATTAAAATATTGAGCATTTTTATGATTAATTAATTATAAAAATAGAGTCTTTTAATTTTATGAACACTGGATATAATTATTTATTAAATAAAAGGGCACCTGTGATGTCTCCCGTTTGAATAACCTCTTGAAAAACGTGGTCGATGATCACTGGAAGTCTTGAGTTTTTTATTAATTTATTTTTGAGCTCTGGTGCTAACAATTACAAAAATAATTATATTTTTGTTGAGCTTGATGAATGCAGAATTTATTTTACTGATTATTTTAATTAATTACTCTTAGATGAGCGCAAAATGAAGAGATTTGGAATAACACGTGTTATCACTTGAATGTCTATTAGCGAAAGATAATGGCGGCCGTCTTCTCGACACGAAGCAGGAAAAAGGCAGATGCGCATGCGCCGAGCTGCGCATGATCAAGTTTTAATTTATGAACGAGGCCCCAGTAGGTGCTGCCTCTATCTGCCGGAAGTGAAACTATATTTGAATTTAAATTAAATGAATTTAAATTCTTTCATAGTTTCGATTACGCAACATTCCGCCCGCCATCAGCAACAGAGTTGATGATTGATGAGTTCTTGAGTACGTGATCTTTCGTTGAGCATGTCATTGAACCAGTTGAGTTATTCTTCGTCATCTTCTTGAGGTTCTGGTTCAATTGGTAAGAGTGCAAGCTTCGTGATTGGACGAGTGAGTGTTGAGTTCACTGTTTTGAGTGTAGCAACCCTGGTCAACCCATCTTTGCCAGGGTGGAGTGCGATGATACGAGCGAGAGGCCACCTTGTTGGTGGAAACCTTTCGTCGGTGAGTAATACAAGTGACCCAACTTGAATTTGATGAGTTGGACGTTGCCACTTGGTGATTGCCAGTTGTCTCTGAAGATAACTTGTAGACCAATGATTCCAGAACTGTTGAACACGCTGTTGTAAAAATTGCCATCTTGACAATCGAGAACTATTTGTATCGATGAGTGCTGGTTCAGGAATCATGTTGAGTGCTCGTCCAATTAAGAAGTGACCAGGAGTGAGTGCATCAATGTCATCTGGATCTTCCGTGAGTGGCTCCAATGGTCTTGAATTCAATATAGCTTCAATTTGCGTAAGAAGAGTCGTAAATTCTTCAAACGTGAATGAAGATTCTCCCACTGTTCGAGTTAGGTGGTGTTTGAGTGATTTGATAGCAGCTTCCCACTTTCCACCCATGTGTGGAGCTGCTGGTGGGTTGAAATGCCAAGCAATACTGTTCACAGTGATGTGATCCAGTATTTCTCTTGACTCTTGAGTTCCTTGAGTGAACAGACGATTGAGTTCATTTTCAGCGCCTTTGAACGTCGTTCCGCAATCGCTGTGGAGTGCTGTGCAGATGCCTCGTCGGCTGATAAATCTGCGAAGTGCTGCTATGAACCCACTAGAGCTGTAGTCGCTGACTACCTCTAGATGTACTGCTGACGTAGACAGGCAGACAAAAACACAAATCCAGCCTTTGTATGTTTTTGCTCCTCTACGTCTCCAATTTTTGAGTGTTATTGGACCAGCATAGTCAACTCCAGTGTGAGTGAATGCGGATGATGGAGTGACTCGTGATACTGGTAGCTGACCCATGAGTTGTTGAGCTCTATCAGCACGATGTCGTGCGCATTTTATACATTTGAGTATAACTGAGCGTACTGGTTGTCTACCGCCAATAATCCAGTACTTTTGTCGTATGAATGCAAGAGTAAGTTGAGTACCACCATGCATGGTACGCTGATGAGCATCAGAGATGATGAGTTTAGTGAGTGCCGCATTCCGTGGTAGAATAGCAGGATGCTTACTTTGGTCTTGATTTGGAGCATTCTCCAATCGTCCACCTACTCGAATGATGCCGTCGGTGTCAATGAATGCAACCAATCGAGCAAATGGATGACCATTAGGCCATGGTGCGTGTTTGGAGTGCATGTTGATCTCGGTTGCAAAATGAATACGTTGAGTTTCTTTGATACAGAAGTTGAGTGCGTAAATTACTTCACCAGAAGTAATTGGAGTCTTGAGTGATGAGTTCGGTGATTTCTTGATCATGTCACGGAGTCTAAAGCAGATTGCAGTAGCTCGTAACATGCGTAGTAGTGGTATTGGCCGTTCCATAATAGGCCACCTTGATTTCAGTGATGAATTCGATGAGAATAGGACCAATCCAGGCCGTTCTTCTGCTTGAGCTCCTGTATCATCAATTGATGGACATTTAGGCCAGGACGATGAACTCTTGAGCAACCATGGTGGGCCAGTCCACCATAGTTGATGATCACGGAGTTGAGTAGGTGTCAACCCTCGTGTTGCGCAGTCTGCTGAGTTTTGTGTGCCCGGAATGAAATTCCAGTGGCCATCTGGAAGTAGATCTTGAATATGTGACACCCTATTCCGAACAAACTCCTTCCAGCAAGACGGATGAGATTTAATCCACGTGAGAGTGATTGTTGAGTCCGTCCACAAGTATGTTGGCGATTGAGTGAGATTTAGAGTGCTCTGGCAGTGTTTTATGAGTTTTGCCAACATGTGAGCTGCGGTGAGTTCTAACCTTGGTATCGTTAGTCGTTTTAACGGAGCTACCTTGGTTTTAGAGCAGAGCAGCGTAACTCTGACTACATGAGCAGGTGTGTGGACTTTGATGAACACGGCAGCTGCCATTGCCAATTGTGAGGCGTCCGAGAATCCATGGATTTCGGTGGTTGAGCACGTGGATGAGTGGATCCATCTTGGAATTTTGATTTCAGAGATGAGTTTGAGTTCATTTTTGAAGTTTCTCCATTTATGCCGATGATTAGCTGCCAATGGAGTGTCCCAGCTGAGCTTTTCGAGCCAAAGCTCCTGCATGAATACCTTGGCTCGAATGATGAGTGGTGCGAGAAATCCAAGAGGATCAAAGATTTGAACAATCTCTAATAAAATGATCCTTTTTGTAAATTTTTGAGTTGAGCATGGTGGTGAGTACGTGAAATAAAACTGATCTGAGTGTGAGGACCAGTACATGCCCAGAATCTTGGTGCTGGAGTCTGAATCCTTGAATTTGTGATTCTTGATCGCTTCCACATGATTGAGTTGTTGTAATTTTGAATGATTGCTTGCCCATTTAGCAAGAGGGACTCCACCCGCCTTGCAGAGTGCTTCAAGTTGATCGGCAACTTGTTGTAATGAGTTCACCTAACACGAGTGCGATGATTGATTCGTTTGAATGCTTAGATGACGAGGATTGTTGTATCTCTCCTTGAGTTGGTTCCAAGCAGGTACAAATTGGTCGTCGCACATTTGTACGCTAGCAAGGCTGAGTGCGGCCTGTCCCTGAAGACAGCTCTTCAAATACTGAAGACGTTTGTTTAAATAATTAATGAACTAATTAATTATAGCGATGAGAGGATGAGAGGATCTGGTGTGTGTGAATTGGCGAGTTAAGAATAATTTTATTCAACACAAAAATTGCATGAAAATACTAATAAATATTTTATTTACACTATATACACTTTTTGAGAATTTATATGCATGAGAATTAGTGTTTTTAATTATTATTGTATTTATTATAAGCAAATTTAATTTCGTGCAACACGTGGCCAAAATGGCGTCGCGGCGGGAATAATGCCGGTACACGCGGTACGATGTATTTTTAATGAGATGACACTGAATTTATTTATGAGAGCAGAAATAATATTTTTAATAATCACTGAAAATTATGAGAACAAAAATGCAATTAATTAAATGAGAATAACGCAATGGATTTGAGAATAACTTAGAGATTTAATGAGAGCACGAGGCGTCCGCAATGAATAACTGAGATATGTGTAAGAGAGAGCTTGTAAGAGTGAGTGAGATAGAGCATCCGTCTTCTTCATCCCCACTCGAGCGGTCTTTTCACTGAGAATGCGACTAGTGGAGCCGCCTATAACTGATGACTGATCGACTGTACTGTCGATCAGTTATCAGCACTGAAAATGATGATGAGAGCGCGGGAGATTTGAACAACGTTGGACTGGAGCAAGTTCTTCAGCATTGATCACCATGGAGGTGAACGAGTCCCTGAATTCAGGCCAGTTCTCGTAACGCCCATCGAACTTGGGAATTGCGAGTGCTGGCAGATGAGTTGGAGCCCGGGTTGAGTGCACGACAGCTGGAGCAGCAGTTAGAACTGGTATTGAGTTGATGAGTGCAATGAGTTTGCCTTTGGCAGCAATATACGACCGATACACCAGATCGTATACCCCATCCTTGACATATGAGCTCTCCAAAAACTCCTTGGTGCAGGTGAGTGCCAATTGGTCATGAGTGAGGTTGAACTGGTGCCATTCACCCTCGAGTAACTCAAGCCTCGACTTGAGTTGAGCTAAACCGTCGGCAACGGTGAGTGTAGCAGCCAGAGCTTCCCAGTCTGAGAATGCTCTGAGCCGTGAGTGCTGGTTGATCACTTTGAGCTCGAGTGCTGGAGAAATCGTCGATTTCTTCGGAGTGCGCTTGGTTTTGAGTCTCGGGAGAGTATCTCCATCGAAGTTGTTCCCAGTATCGGTGACACTGGAGTCAGTGAGTGCGTGTTTGTCGTCGACGGTGATCACCGGAAAGAGATGTGGATCCGGGGTGATGCCTTCCAGACCCGTTGAGTGCTGAGTGTCCTTAGGAGAATCCTCCTTCTCCTCATTATCTCCCATGTTGAGCTCCGTAACGTATTAATAGATTTATATGAGTGCAGCTGCCCACTGATGATGCTACCGACACAACCAACCAACCATCCGGCTCGAAGGACCATTAAATGTTGTAATAATAATTAAATAAATACATGCCAGGACTGGTTGGTGGTTGGGATATTTGAAAAATACGCATATTAAAAAATATAACAATATTTTTATTTGTCACAGCACATAATATCACTGGGTTACACAATTAAATCGTTGATTTAATTATTTAATACTGTTAAATTGTCTGAGCTCATGAATACGTAATTAATTGAATGCAAAGTATAAAATTGAGCTCGAGTAATTGATTAAAATAATTAAAGTCATTAGTTTGAATTTATTTTGAACACTGATTTGATTGTAAAAATGTCATGGAAAACAGTAACATGAAATCAGAGGTTACCGAGCGAAGTTTATAATTGAACACTTGAATTGCTATTTTTAATAGCACAAAATGCATGAATAATTGAGTTCATTAATTTATAATATAATTTATCACTGAATTTAATTTAATTTGAATGAGTTTATAATAAATTGCACTGAATGGAATTTATTTTATGAACACGTGGTAGCATGGTTGCAGAGGCTACCGAGCGAGAATTTACTATTAATTTTATTAAAATATTGAGCATTTTTATGATTAATTAATTATAAAAATAGAGTCTTTTAATTTTATGAACACTGGATATAATTATTTATTAAATAAAAGGGCACCTGTGATGTCTCCCGTTTGAATAACCTCTTGAAAAACGTGGTCGATGATCACTGGAAGTCTTGAGTTTTTTATTAATTTATTTTTGAGCTCTGGTGCTAACAATTACAAAAATAATTATATTTTTGTTGAGCTTGATGAATGCAGAATTTATTTTACTGATTATTTTAATTAATTACTCTTAGATGAGCGCAAAATGAAGAGATTTGGAATAACACGTGTTATCACTTGAATGTCTATTAGCGAAAGATAATGGCGGCCGTCTTCTCGACACGAAGCAGGAAAAAGGCAGATGCGCATGCGCCGAGCTGCGCATGATCAAGTTTTAATTTATGAACGAGGCCCCAGTAGGTGCTGCCTCTATCTGCCGGAAGTGAAACTATATTTGAATTTAAATTAAATGAATTTAAATTCTTTCATAGTTTCGATTACGCAACAAACTTTGTTTTTTGACTATTTCTTTCAATAATTTGATAGTCTTGAATGTTTGGACATTATCAAGAAAATTAGAAAAAGTGGTTTTCATTCCGGATAACATATATTTTCCATTATAATTTAATTCCGTCAGTTACATTTCGTTAGGAACGAAATAATCTGTAAACTTCAGAAATATTTTATATTTTCACTCTATATATTTATACATATAAATGAACGGGACGGTGCTATTCAACCGTGTCTTCATACCAGTGTCAAATATCTCTTTAACCTCTCTCGTATTTAAACTTATTAATAATAAATAAATATAACTTATAACTGGTATTTACCTATTTGTTTATTAATCTACTATCATTTTCTACCAATTCCATGAGAAATCTTCGAGCTTAATATTTAATTTTTCTTTTTTAAATATCTTAATATTTGCTTACGCCGTTTTTGATAATTTTAATGAATTTATAAATCTCGAATTCTTGATGAATTGTGTAAGTTCTTATCAATACATATTTTGTTACACATGTATATTTTCGTTTCTAACCCCATATACTCAACGCTAGATTGTTAATCCGAGATTTTAGTCATACGCGATTAAATTGGTATTGCTCGTACATTTATATATAAATATATAAGTATACTGACAATATTTAAATTGCGGATTAAGAATCTCGGATTGAAAAACTGACTTTATAAAATTGGCATCAATCTTAGGAGAAATGAACAAGGGCCGCCTTCGTTTTAAACTAACCGTGAGCTACCGAAACGTCAGGGAGGTGCTAAAAATTTTCGAAAAATCTACCTTCCATTCTGGCTGTCAGATAGCATTTCTCTGAATTAAAATATTATTTGATGTTAGGGATGTAGCTGGTTGTGAAGAAGCGAAGATCGAAATCATGGAATTTGTGAATTTCCTAAAAAATACCCAGCAGTATATCGATCTAGGAGCAAAAATCCCCAAAGGTGCAATACTTACAGGTAATGATGAGTTTATTATTAAATCAATTCTATAGTTTGATAGTTCTTATAAATTTTTTAAATTTTAAATTCTCAGGACCTCCTGGAACCGGAAAAACACTACTAGCAAAAGCAACGGCAGGAGAAGCTAATGTTCCATTTATTACGGTGTCTGGATCAGAATTTTTGGAAATGTTCGTTGGTGTTGGTCCATCTAGAGTAAGAGATATGTTTGCGATGGCACGTAAACATGCCCCATGTATACTATTTATCGATGAGATCGATGCTGTGGGAAGAAAACGAGGTGGAAGAAATTTCGGAGGCCATTCAGAACAAGAGAATACTTTAAATCAGCTTCTAGTCGAAATGGATGGTATGTCTGAATTTAGTTTAAACAACAAAATTACCACTTAAAATACGGTTTTGTAATAAACTTTTTTCAGTATTATTTTTAACTTCAAAGACAAACAAATTAATCAAAATAACGATTGATATAACAATACAAGGCATGAAATTAAGAAGATAGCAAATTTTTATGATGAATTTTCTAGTAATTATAATTTTCATGATACCAGCATCGAAACTTAAGAAACAAGTTAATTTCAAGCCGATGATGCGGATAACTGTTAGAGAATGAGAAATATGTGATTTACAGTCACTTATTAAATAGTAAATAATACAAAAATATTATTTTCACTCATTTTTTAGTAATTTTATTTGGTTAATTAAAACTGTCACTTAAAAAATGAAATGAGTAAACTGAAGTGATAAGTAAACAAATGAGAATAATAAGGCTGCAAATGAACATTAAATATAACTGACACCGGGCAGAAACAATTGTGCTTCTTCCCTAGGGAAGAAACGCGCATGTTTCTGCTCGCTGTATGAAGGTATTTTTAAATTACGAATTCGCTAGCAGCTGTTTGCAGCATCGGCTGGAAATTAACTTGTTTCTGACTGGCTGCTGACACTGAATCTTGAAGTTCCGATGCAGGTAATGATGAAAAATATAGTGTGACTCAGAATAAAACACGATTTCAGACTGCGGGTGATGTCAGTCCTCGCCTGCGGCTCGGGCAGCTAACTTGTCACACAATATACTATTTTGTAATACCCGTTGCAAAAGTTAGATTTTCGGGTGAATAGCTACACTCAGATGAGTCTCTGTGTGTAATTTCGTATGGATCTAATTTATCCGTAGAAGAATTTCAGTAATTAATCTTGATAAAAATAATTAGTCAGACTAAAAAACATTTTTTTGCAATGACGTCGTTAGTATAGTATAAAATGTAAACAGTGCTCCTACTAGTGGTTGGATCAAAAACACAAACTACAAAATAGCTCACGATTTACTTTATCACTGAGTTACATCTATCGTATAGTGTTGAGTAATATATTTTTGTAAACAGCAAAACCAATCAAGGTTCGAATCTTGATTGCGTTTTTTGATTTCCCGCTAAGAAAATTAAAGATTCCTGAGTCGAAATTTAATTACGAAATTTAATTATGATTAAATCACATATCATTAACGTATATTGAAAACTACAATATTTATCAGGTGATTAAAATTACTTAAATTATTAAATTAAAGTTTTCTTTTATAATATGTCATCACAATGGAAATAATTACATAGTTCTAATAAATCCATTGTTCTAAAACCTATATTCAAATATTAAAATTTTCCTAATAATACAAGAACAACAACTTCAGCATAACGATATCATTTGAAAAGTAAATATGCAGATAAATTACAATCAAATAGTCAAACTGAAGACCTTGATTCCAGTGGTTCTGATTCTCGGTATAGTTGATTTTATATTTTTTTAATTGAACACTAAAATTCTTTAAATCAGTTCGGATAATACTTTTTGATTTATAATTTGATATTATTAAAATATTGTGTTAATTATTTTAGCATTTATTTCAAGTAGTGACAACGATTCAAATTCAGATTCTTCTCCGATTATAAACTTTATAGTCACTTTTCACAGAGGATTTTGAGTAGGATTGATACTATTTTTAGTATTTATAAGAAAAAAAATTAACAATTGCGTACTCTCTTGCTGTAATATTGCTTTTTAAACACTCGGACTCCTTTTTTTTAGAATCGGAGAAGAATCTGAATTTGAATCGTTGCCACTTCTAGGATCAGAATCACTAGAATTAAGGTCTTCAGTTGGACTATTTGATTGTAATTTATCTGCATGTTTACTTTTCAAATGATATCGTTATGCTGAAGTTGTTTTTCTTTTATTGTTTAAGCGCTAATTAATAAACTTTTATTTTTAATTAATTTTCAATTTACTTTTAATTTAAATATTTATTTTAGTGTTAATTTTAAATTTATACATTTATTACGCATCGTTAAATAATCTCTTGGGAATTTAACACTTAAATATTTTAGTTATATACCGAAATGTTGGCTAATTTTTGACTATATTCTCACGGCAAAACAGTCGTGCGACAAAACATTGTTCCTTCGAGCCGGATATTATAAAAAAATTAAAAATTTCTTTTTATTATTCAGAAATTATTTTAATTTCATTTTTTACAAATTTCACTGTATTTGCATAGTGTTTTCAAGTTATTATCACGTTCGTGAGTGTACGACAGCCGCAAGTACCCGCATTTATTTATACACAGTCATTTTCGAACGAGTGATATATTCAATTAATCCCGTGAGTGTGTTTATAGTTAGTACCTTCTTTTCAAAGTGAATCAAGTACGATTTTCATCGATTGGCATCCAGTTCCGGACATACGACGACGATTTTTCAGTCAACTACGAGTCAACTTATTGCGATAGCTACGTGGACGTGTTGTTAGACTTACCTAGCATATCCAAAAAATTTTCAGCGTAAGACTTTGTGGATTGCGTCCAAAAGGATATTCGCGTTCTTCAGTCATTGGGAGAACCGGTCGATTCCTAGAACTCCATCCTAATCGCAATAGTCCGCAGAAAGTTCAGCGGCAATCTTCGAGAAAGGCGGGAAGATTATAGAAACGACATTAGCACCATTAAATCTCGTCACAATAAATTTCAAAAGACAGTCGAATTTCTAGTTGTACCCCAAATCAGTACATCTATTTCTTCGATTACCATTAATCATTCGTCGCTCGAGCTTCCTAAAAATATTCACTTAGCCGATCCGGAGTTTCACAAACCTTTAGCAATTGATGCACTAATTTGGGTCAAACTATTTTATAAGCTCTTAAGTGTGGGTAAGATAGTCTAAAAAAATCATCCCAATGCTGTACTTCAAAAAATCCAGTTGGGATGGATTGTAGCAGGTGAGCTGAGCTATCAGCCTCCTTCTCAAAGCATTGTCTGCCACCTGGGTCTTCGCGCCTCTGCTTCTGAGCAGGACCCTCTCCCGATTCTGGGAAATTGAAAAAATTCCATCTTCTAAAAGCCTATCCCCCGAGGAAAGGGCTTGCGAGAAGCACTGTATGCTTCACACCACGCGGGACAGTTCAGGCAGGTACATAGTTAGATTACCATTTAATGACCAAATTAAAAATTTGGGATCATCTTACTCAACTGGCCTCAGACGTTTCCACTCTCTGGAAAATAAGTTCTCCAGAAATCCAGAGCTTCATCGCGATTATTCGGCGTTTCTAACCGAATACGAAGAGCACCATCATATGTCATTAGTCTCAGAAGAGGTGAATACGGGGATCTCGTTAAATGATACCTTAATGGTCGATCCCAAACTACAGGACGACTTGTTTGTTATTCTAACTCGTTTTCGGTCCCATATTCATGCTCTTACCGTGGACATTGAAAAAATGTATCGGCAAATTTGTGTCCACTCCGTCGACACTAAGGATCAAAAAATTATTTATCGAAATGACTCTCAGGCATCGACAAATACCTACACTCTTGACACCGTTTCTTATGGTACAGCCTCTGCCTCTCACTTGGCTGTCCGGTTACTACATCAGCTAGCTAAAGACGAGGATCACTCATATACTCTAGCAGCCACCGCTTTAGTGAGAGATTTTTATGTTGATGACGTCCTCGCAGGGGCCAATAGCCTTACCAAGACGGCCCTACTTCTGGATCAACTTAATAAACTATTGAAAAAAGGTGGGTTCAATCTACGAAAATGGGCTTCAAGCTCTCCCGCTCTGATTTCTAATTATCCCGAGCATCCTACTTCCACTTACATGTCTTTCGACCTAGAGACAACTGTGAAGACTCTGGGTATTCACTGGAATTCTTGGGAAGATACCTTATTCTATAGCGTAAACCTAGCTAAAATTATTCACGAAAATAACTATTTTATCTCAAATAGCCTAGTTGTTTGACCCACTGGGGTTCCTAGATCCAGTCATCGTCTATGCTAAAATCATCATCCAGCTTTGTTGGAAATCTGGGGTCAGCTGGGATGAATCCATCCCTCAGAACATCCATGAGATGTGGGTCGCCTATCAAGAACAATTATCTCTGCTTGAAAAGCTACGCTTTACCCGGTGTCTTATATGTCCAGGCGTCGTAAATATCCAAATTCATCGCTTTTGCGATGCAAGCGAGAAGGCCTACGGCGCATGTCTTTACTTACGCTCCACCACTCGCGAAGGCGCCGTGCAAGTGCAGTTGATTTGCTCAAAATCCCGTATTGCACCTTTCAGTACAGTCAGCCTGCCTCGTTTAGAGCTTTGCGGTGCGGTGCTCTTGGCAAATTTATATACGACCGTGCGTGAGTCATTTTTACTTTCCATTGATGACGTATACCCATGGTCAAATTCGACCATCACCTTACACTGGCTGTAAACTCCTCCTCATCGTCTAAAAACCTTTGTCGCGAACCGAGTAGCTGAAATGCAGAGGATGACTCCCCATTATCATTGGCGTCACCCGTCATCCCAAGATAATCCTGCTGATTTCATTTCACAAGGCCAGCTTCTTCCCGACTTTGTTGAAAATGCCCTCTGGCCTCGAGGTCCAGCCTGGTTGACTCTCGATTCAGATTTCTGGCCCCAAGGAGCCTTACAAACGATCGCTATCCCTGAGATCAAACCAAATACCGAAGAACTGGTTACTTGCCTTACACTGAACTCTAAAGGTTTAAGTCCTTGAAAGGTAAAGTTCTTTCAGTAAACTTAATAACATTAAAAATACAGCCCAGCGACGTGTTGGCGCTTGAATTCTTCAAGAAAATTCAGACTCTCATTCTCTTACCATGAGGCTCACTTAATATTTGGTCTTTTCAAAGAAAATTAAATGTATTCAGAAGAATGAAAATCTTCCTGAATCTAGCAGGTTGATTCCGTTAACATCTTATCTTGATGAAGCTGGTTTGTTGAGAGTTGGTGGACGACTTCAACACTCGAAATTGGCTGAAGGCACGCGCCATCCTATCCCATTACCTAGTTCTCATCACATTACGGGTATGATTATACGTGGCGAGCATAAGTGTCTCATGCACGCTGGTATTCAGGCCACACTATATTCTCTGCGACAAACCTATTGGTTTGCCGATGGGCGAAGCACCGTACGCAAAGTTTTACACTGCTGCTTACCGTGTTTTGGTTGACTATTCTGGTACTCTCTTCATAAAAGAGAAGCGGTTTCACAATCAAAAAATAAAATAAAGGTTTATGTAGCAACCTATGTATGCATGGTCACTAAGGCTGTGCATTTGGAACTAGTATGCGATCTCACTACTGAGGCTTTTTTGGCAAGTCTCCGTCGCCTGTTTTCTAGAAGAGGAAAATCAGTCGAGATATACTCGGACAACGCAACCAATTTTGTGGGAGCTAGTCGCGAGCTTCAAACCTTATTTGACCCAACAGATTATAAAAGCTCAATGAAAGAATTTGTTGATGATAACAAGATCGTTTGGCATTTTATGCCTCCCAGAGCACTGCATTTTGGCGGGCTTTGGGAAGCGGCCGTGAAATCGTTTAAAACTCATTTGATTCGATCCGTTGGGGATACGTTATTAACATATGATCAATTGGAAACTTATGTCATTGAAATAAAAGCGATATTAAACTCCCGTCCACTTTCTCCTATGCCCTCTGATCCCAACGACTTGCTTCCTCTAACCGCCGGTCACTTCCTAACTGGTGGTCCACTAACAAGCTTTCCCGAAGAAGACTTCGTAGACGTTCCAGCCAACAGGCCTTTCGGCTTGGCAACATTCCCAGAAGCTGAAGCAGCATTTCTGGAACCGCTGGCATCGTGAGTACCTGAAAAACATCATCAGCCTTCATCTCCGGATCCCAATCTACAAGTCGAAAATCTTGTTCTGCTTTACGAGGACAATCTTCCACCACTTGCTTGGGCTGTAGGCCGCATCATCGCAACACACCTCGGACCAGATGGCACCGTGTGCATGGCTACTGTGAAGACCAGCAGCGGCGAATATGAACGGTGCACCAAGAAGGTGTGCCAACTACCATTGGAGTGAGCGTCTCTGCAACTTCCATCACCTTTTGAACTTTGATAGTTTAAGGGGGGCAGCATGTTTAAGCGCTAATTAATAAACTTTTATTTTAAATTTATTTTAAATTTACTTTTAGTTTAAACATTTATTTCAGTGTTAAATTTAAATCTATAAATTTATTACGCATCGTTAAATAATCTCTAGGGAATTTTACACTTAAATATTTTAGTTATATACCTAAATGTTTAATTTTATTCTTAAGAATTTTTTGTTTTCTAACACGCGACAAAACATTTATTATTAAGAAAATTTGAATATTTGAATATAGGTTTTAGAACAATGAATTTATTAAAACTATATAATTATTTTCGTTGTGATGACATATTATGAAAAGAAATCTTTAATTTAATAATTTAGGTAATTTTAATCACCTGATAAATATTGTACTTTTCAACATACGTTAATGATCTGTGACTTAATCATAATTTCTAGCTTATAAATGGCAAAATATCCATTTCACTGTTTGACTAATTAACCAGTTAACCGATTAATTTAAATTAGCTAGCTGGCTTATGAACTAATCAACCTCGTTAAACTGTATGGCAGGTTTATTCGGCCAAATTGTACAGCACTATTATTAACTATAATTGTAGTTATAATTAATAATTATTAATATTTTTTTTTAAATAGTTATTATAATTATATTATTACTATTATCATAGTTATAACTACCATTGTTATTATAACTATTATTGTTATTGTTAAATTTTTTATCACAAATAATTAAGCCGCAGCTACATATTTTGAAAATTTAAATTAAAAGCGTGCCAATCATCGTAAACGCGAATTAAATTCAAGGTGATATGAAGTATCCGTAAATTATAATTATTTCTTATCATATACTGCTTAGAAACAGTAATTGCTGATTGAAATTTAAAAGTTTCAAAAATAATCTTAAATATTTAAAATAATAAAAAATATTCTGGAATGATCGGAAAAAATTACAATTTTAATACTGTTACTTACTATTTATTAAAAAAATTTTAATTAAAAGTAATATAATAAGTATCATGACATTGATTTTCTTAATCGAATAATGAGCATATAAAATGATATGGTAGTCTCATTTGATAGATGCCATTGGTCAATAATTCATAAAAGCGTTAGATGACATTTTTCGACGTCACTTCTAGAATCAGAGTCTGTAGTAAACAAGAATTAAATATAATATTTGAATAATTTATTAATATTGAGATTAATTACTAAAGAATTTAATTTTTCTACGTATAAATTTATTACGGGGTTCAAGGGGACAATAGTCGGTATTAATTTTATATGTCGGATTTAGCAGTTTAAAATTGTACCTTATAGTAAATGGTAGTGATTCTGAGGTTCAACGCAGAAACTAAGGCGACTTACAGTGCTCAAAATCAGTTCTATTTCGGACTAGACGGATGAATGTAGCCTCTAAATTTTGACTCGAGTTCTCAAAGAAATTTGGGAAGTTATTGTCTTCCCCCCTCGAGTTTTCATCAGGTGTCGAAGTGAGTTTCTAGGAAATTATTCGGACTATTATCAGATTGAAACCGATTTGATGAATACTTTTGGCAGCATTTGAAAGAGTTTTTCAGCCATCAACTTTCCTGTGAATATTATATCAATCGATCTAATAGACTCTGAAATTTATAAGAATCGATCGATTTCAAAATTTCATCAGCTCTAAAAGTCAATAAAACATGCTGGTTGTCGCTTAAGCCGTCTTAATTGGATCATTTGTTCGGGAAATATCGCGGGAGAAAAAAATAGTAAAAATTTTTTTTTTTTTGCTAATATCTTTGAAGTGATATAACCAAACAATTCCAAAATTTATTCAACTCCAGAATTAAACAGAACGCGTCGATTGCCACATTAACCATCAAAATCGGATTATTTGTTCGAGAGATATCTTTGTCGGAAGAAATGATAATAAGGATATTTTTCGAATATCTTTACAAAGTCTGAACCGATCATTTTTTAAACCCCATTAGATCTAGAACTCGATAAAACACGTCGATTGCTGTATTAAACATGAAAATTGGTTCATTTGTTCCAGAGATATCAATGCCGAAACATTTGAAAGATTTCAATTTAGATTATTTTCTCGATATACCTCATAATATAATTTACTAAATGTTTCAAAAATGAATCCCGATCATTATCTTTACGGTCTCTTTTGATCACTGCATAATTTATTGTAGTCGGTTCGTTAGCTTAAAAAATATCGTCAGCGCAATATTTATTAGTATATTACACTACAAGGGCAGAAAATTGGAGACTCCTGCAGTGCGTGTCATGATGCCCGAGGCGAAGCCGAAGGCATCAGACGCGCACTTCAGGGCTTTCAAACTTTCTGTCCGTGTAGTGTATACTATTTTTCTTTATGTCCGGACAATAGTACGTTGACAAATCAAAATGTGTAAATTATGTAACTACGTTTTAACATGTATTGATGCTTGCCCTGACATTTGCGGCACGAGCGAAGCGAGTGCTGCTGTTCGGGAGGCAGGCATCAAATACATCTACAAAAAAAATTATCATTACACATTTTTAAAAGAAATAATTATGGTCCTGAAGTTAACAGACACTTAACAATTTTCGGAATTGAAAAGTGAAAATCTAAAAAAAAAACAGTTGACCCGACGGGCCAGCCCCGAAACTTTTCGCTGTTTTCGAGCTCAAAGTGTTTCATAACAAAATTGCCGATGTATGTTCAAGCTCATTGAGCTTTGATAATACCTATAAATAAATTAGTATTTTCGAGTCCTTCAAGATCGAAAAATGTGACATTTCGTATTAATCTCTAAAAATTCAAGAAATTGAAAATAATCAATAAGAATATTTTTTTAAAGTTTTGCTCACGATTATGCTTGATAAAGTCATTGTAGTTGGACAGAATTCAATAGAAATGATCAAGATGATGAACGTGAACTTTGAATTAAACCATTGAGTTAATATATGAGACATGCGGAAAAAAATATCAGAAATAGTGATTTTTCAAAATTTCTGATAATGATATTCTTCAAATTAACTAATCGATGTGTTCAAAACAAAGCTGTTCAAAACTCGGTTTTCAAAAATCGGACCGAAGTCAATAAATTCCTTTTTTTTTTTTTTTTTAAATTTTCAATTTTGTAGAAGTTCAAAACTGAAAACTTTAAAGTTCTAATAAAAACAGCACAATTTTTAGTTTAGAAAATGATTATTTTACTCAATGTTAAAAATATAATCTAATTCTAGAACATGTTTCTAAAATTTACTGTACATAACTCTGTTATGTTGCGTCTAGTGTTTTTGGAGAGAAATGTTTTACTTATTTCTTCAAAAAGAAAATGATATAATGAAAATATTATAAATTTGTTTTACTTATTATTTTTTTTTTTTTTATCAAGGATTCAATACAACAACTAATGTGGTAGTATTGGCAGCAACAAATAGAATCGATATTTTAGATAAAGCTTTGCTACGTCCTGGCAGATTTGATAGACAAATATTTGTCCCGGCTCCAGATATTAAAGGCCGTGCGTCAATATTTAAGATTCATCTGAAGCCTTTAAAAACAACGTTAGATAAAGAAGCTTTAGCCCGGAAAATGGCTTCGTTAACTCCTGGATTTACAGGCGCTGACATAGCAAATGTTTGTAATGAAGCAGCTCTAATAGCAGCAAGAGATATGTCGAACAATATTGAATGGAAAAATTTCGAAGCTGCTATAGATCGAGTAGTTGCAGGGATGGAAAAAAAAACTAACGTATTGCAACCTGAAGAAAAAAAAACAGTTGCGTATCACGAAGCTGGTCATGCAGTATCTGGTTGGTATTTACAGCATGCGGATCCAATATTAAAGGTATTCATTGAAACAGCTTATATATCCTGATTAAGAAAAGTCGATTTTTAATACTTTTTAATTTTTCCGTAAACTTTGAATTCTCATAATTTTTAAGCATTAAATCCTTTCGAAATGTTTCAAATCATCTGTTATTTAATAATTTCGGGACATTTCAAGATATCCAATTTTCTAAATACTATATGCTTTAATCACTAAATAATACTAAAATTTTCTGATTGATGAAAGATTTGGGACAATTCGATTCTAGAAAATATTTTTTTCATGATTCCAGCGTCGATGCTGGTAATGTGTTGTTTTGCTGGACTTTTCCCTGCTGGTTTAGCTCGCCGGAGTCTAAGAATCATTTGAGAAAAGCTTGGGGGAATTTAATAATAATAAATAAATGAGAAAATAAATCCAAACGAAAAATAAATATAAACTGTGTTATGTTCCCGTAATATTTTATTTATTAAATTAAATTGATTATTTTTAATTAATTAATTTTATGTAATGTAATGGAAATCGGTTACGATAAGAGAGACGCCGTGGCTCGCGGGTAGTCAAAACAGATGACGATGCATGAGACTCGGACCACGACGACTCTCTCACAGGGAACCTGAGATGCAGTGTCAACATTTTATCAACTCTGTTAGCTTTATTATATTTTTATTACGACTATACAGTCAGTCTTACCAAAGAGCTCATGGAGCTCAAACCTCTGCTCTCCAGCCATAATTAATAAATTATAATTAATCCTAAATTAATTCAAGCTTATTGTGGGGTGCCAATTGGCACCCCAATATTTTCACCTACACTATGACCTATCCATAGCCCTACTACCCAGGGGCGAGCGCTTATCAGCTGTTCCACCCTCTCCTATAACCCTGAGAGCTCAACAGCAGTTCGGTTTTCCTTCAAGTTTCTTGCCAATTTTCCTACCATTTACCTGCTATTATAAAAATAATTATATGGAGTTGGAACCGGTATCGCAAACATTTCTAATATCGAAAAACAATTAAAATTAATAATTAATAGAATAATCGACGACCACGGCCCATCAGGGGTCTATAGATTCTAACGAGGCCAAACCTGGACATTAATGGACAATTAAATATTTAAAAATATTTTAATTAATATTGGAAATTTTCCAGTATGTAGCAACTGCCTTCCTTTATTTAACAATTTTTATGAATGGTAGACAGGGTTACGAGATAATAGCAATATGGTTTATAATTAAACAATAATATACGGTTTAAATATTAAGTGATAATTTACGCAGGGTCGTAGTGTATATACTGTAGAAAATAAAAAGAAAATATCACTAGTACCGAAATTAGCCGTTCGCGTCGTTACATACATGGTTCCCGATCGCGGGGTACCAACTGGCTACGACGCCGGGCCTGTTGACTACGCGGGTTACTCCCTTCCCGGCAAATCGCAGACTACTCCCACACTCCCAGCAAGACTAGTTCCCCCTCCCACCGGTGACTTGACCGGCGGGAGGGGGAAAAAAAATTGAAATAAATTACATATTTCGAGGATTAATTTTAGTGGAGGGGATTGGAGAAACATTCGCGAGCGAATGAAGCGGCAACGTTGCAACGGGTAGAAAGCGCGAAAATACAAAACGGCTAAATTCATATAATAAAATATCGGGAATAATATTAGTGGATAAATAATTATATATGTTTCATTAATAGTTATTAATGAAATGCAGCGATTGATTTTTAACGAAAAAAAAAAAAAAATAAATAAGTAATTCAATGACTAAATTAATTAATTTAAGGTACATTTCGAAATGCACTACAAGTAGCTGCAGCTTCTAAATTTTGAAAATTTAATTAATTAAATAATTTAATTATAGTTAATTAGAACTTTAATTAGTTGAATCATATTTAAAATTATAACTTTTCATCGGGTAATGAACTTTCCCTTATAACGTACTCTGTCTCCAATACTTAGTTTTTTTATTTAAATAATCACCAAAATAATTTAATCGAACATTTACGTTTAGATCATGTGTATAAACTATAAGTGTCTCGGCTGTACAAGGCGAGTAAGAGAATAAATATGCGACGTTGCCAGATTTTCAAACAGACTAATTTATCATAGTGTGAGCGTATTTGTGTACGGAATACAGTAGTATTAAGAGTACAGTTCAGTCAAAAAAATATGGACTATAACGTTAACTCCACAAGTACGTTACACATGAGTAGTGATCCTAAACTTTTTGACTGTAGGGAAAGAACTACTTTAAATGATACAAAAATAATAAAATGGTACGGAAAAAATATAAACGATACGAAAAAAACAGACAAAGTCACAATCAGTTTCGGCACAGTATAAATATAGTTAAATTTACAAAATCATAAGTTTTCTTAGCGCAGCCACAAAATTCAATTCTTTCTCGGCGTACATAACAATAATAATAATTATTTTTCAGTTAAAAAAAAAATATAGCAGGATTGCTTTTAAACCTTAACAAAATTATATTTAATATAGGGTAAATGCTCCAGTAGTTGACTGGGCACCAGTAGTTGATCGCTTTTGTATAAAAGTCCTAAAATTGTCATCAAATGAATATCTTATGGCCTTAAAATTAATATTTAATTATTATTAAACTTACAATAATCATAATTAGTAACTTCTTCAAATATTATATAATTTTTATAACGTCAAAAATAATTCATGACAATTTCTCACAGCATGATTTAATTAAAATCGGTTATTTACTATAGTAGAGAATCTAAGAGGTGTATACATTCTTTAATTAATAAAATAATTTCTATTGAGTTAATCTTGTCAAATTAAGTTCCATACTAGTTACCAATAGTTATTTAACAAATTTATTAATGAGATCTTGCAAAAATATTCATATAAGTACCAATTTAATCACCGGTTAGACACTGGTACAATCAAAACACCATTGTACCATAAATAAATGACTTCGGTCATCTATTGGAATCCGCGATTTTTTACGACACCAATAGTTGACCGCCCGATTGTATACGTTTTTAACCTATACAAGATAAAAGTATCATATAGGTATGTTCACGTGATGAATAAAGTTTAACACGAATGTTTTTTATTAAAAATAGTATGTAGTTATTAAATGTAATAGCAATAAAATAATATTTGTACTTTGTATTACTTGTGTTTCAAGTAAGGTGACTGCTAAGTTAAGTTTATATTTGGAGTAAATAAGGTAAAGTACCCAGTAGTTGAACAGGTTTCAAAGTAAAACGTATTTGACCCTATTTTTAATATATAAAGTTGTAATTATTAGTAAACATTGATGATTTTCATGAAAATATAAACAATTTTGAATTGATTGAAGCGCAAAATAACGCAGATAATTGAATATTTATACTTTGACAACGTTTTTAAGATAGACTATAAAAGGAGTAGTAGTTGAACAATCAAGTCTGGTAAGCCACAGTAGTTGAACTAATAAAATATATGGCAATAGACACACCAAAATTTTTCAACGTTTTATTGAAGTATCAAAAAAAATATAACATATTATTGAATAGTATTAAAAATAATACTGTGAATACTTGATATGATCGTTTAAAAATGAGAAATATTTGTATTTAATTTTTTAATTACATTTTTTACTACTAATGAATTGATTATTATGAACTAAAAACAACACAAAATATGAACTGTTATCTGAATTGAAAATTATAAACACTTTTATTTATTTATTACACAGAAAAAAAGAATTTTTTGGCAATATAAATTTTTTGTATTATAAATTAAAAACAAAAATTTTCGTAGGGCGCGAAAAATTTTCTTAGTTCAAAAATTTTTTCCTTGCTTTAAAAAAATTTATTCTCGCTCCAAGAAATTTTTTCTTTTCAATTCACAATACGAAAACTTTCTTGAGGCAAGTAAAAATTTGTTTGGGACAAGTGAAAATTTTTTGCATCAAGAAATTCTTTTTTTCTGTATATACCCTGTTTAAAAACATTGATTGAAAAGGATTAAAAATGATGAAATTCGAATTCTTTTCATTAATTTCAATTCTTTTGTTTGTATATATAGATATACAGTTTGCATCGAGTGACCGCTTCTCAATTCTTTTCAATCAGTATTTTTAACCAGGGTAAATATAATTTTTTTATTACAAGTAGTCCGGTCAATTTAGACCAAAAAATGAGAGTGAAGTTACATAAAGTCCCAACAAGCTGAATTTCAGTGAAATTGTTCAAAATATAATTATAAACAATGTCTAGAAGTTCCCCATCATTCCCCTGTAAGGAAATTGTCTGAAGTACTTTTATGATAAAACTTACCGTTTTGCTGAAAATCGCGAAAAACTCATTTTTTTGATCTTTGACCTTGAATTAAATTTTTTCCTTACAGGGGAATGATGGGGAACTTCTAGACATTGTTTATAATTATGTTTTGAAAAACTTCACAGAAATTCAGCTTGTTGGGACTTTATGTAACTTCGAATGTCTAAATTGACCGGACTAAAGGACAGAACAATAATTTAAACATTTAGATCTAAATAGTTTCTTGCTTAATTTTTAAAACAAACTTTATTGTAAATTTTACTAATTGTAACGGATTATTTTTTATTAACAAATAAATATTATTCACAATTTTCATCTTACCTATATGTTGTGAACTTTTTTTGATTAGAAAATAATAAAAATTTATTTTGATGAAATAGATACGTTTTCACACGAAATCACTTAAAATTATTACGCTAATTGTTGATGAGTTACTCATACTTTATTTTCGTATATCTTTTTTAAAAAATAAATAATTAAATTGAATAATTAGTTATTGCACTAGAATAAATTTCACGCTGTTCACCTACTGCTGCCATGAAAATAACATGGACCCAATACTTGAACATGTAACGCGATCTTGTTCAAGTTTTGGGTATCTCTTTGAACATTGGGAGGTATAGTTAGACGCTAAAATTTATGTCTGCAATAAATATATAGTATTTAGAAAGGACTATTTCATTGGGTGGTACAATTTTTTTTTTACTTAAAATGATGATATAGCTTTTTTTTTTTACTGATTGTTCGGTTTACGGTATAGTATCTTTTTCATGAAAAAAATAGCATCTGTCGGCTAGTCTCGACATATCAACTTTAAAGTTAAAAAATATATAATTTTTTTGATTTATAATTGAAAAAACTTACAGAAATCAATTACTGTATTATTGAATAATTATAACATGCGCATATTACTCATAATATATGTACGGATTTTGTATAACAAGTATTCTAAAAGTCTGTTCAACTACTGGTCTCATTTTTAGAAGTGTTCAAGTATTGGGTACTTTACCTTAGGTATTATTTTATGATATTGAAAATTGCAGACATCAATATAAAATAGTTGATGGTTTATTTTTAACAATAAGTATTATTATTTTTAATGAAAATTGGATGCATATACATTAGGGTGCTTTGTTTGAAACTATTTTTTTTTTTTTTCGCTCCCATCCCGAAATTTTGTTGGAAATACCTCCAAAAAAATTCTCTGAGAGTTTGAGCCCTTAATATTAATATTAAGTACTCTACCACAGCGTGTGAAGATTTCCCATTTAAAATACATGTAAACTTGGGTTTTTATTTTTTAAACTTCTATAACTCCACGGCATTTTATGATATCATCTCGTCCAAAGTCGGGATTTTCTCAGAATTAAATGTTCTACAAAAGTGCCCATTGTCGCGAAGTCGTAACTCATACGAGTGGAGTAGTACGGACCGCTAAACCAAATTTTTTCATAGAATTCTTGTTTTTTCTCTCATTTTCTCATAAACAACAAGACCTATAGAAAAAATGCAAATAACAATTTTGTAGAAAATTTAATTTTCTACAAAGAAGGTCCTTAGCACCGAATCACTCAGATTGATATTTTCTGAGATGTTAGTCAAATAAAAAATCAATATTTTCTAAGATTTGATTTGACATTTTATGGGAATTCAATGCTACGTAAACTTCAATAATCAGTATATCAGAAAATATCAATCTGAGCGATTCGAGACTAAGGACCTTTTTTGTAGGAAATTAAATTTCCTATAAAATTGTTTTCTGCATTTTTTCTGTAGGTCTTGTTGTTTATGAGATAATGAGAGAAAAAACAAGAATTCTATGAAAAAATTCGTTTTAGCGGTCCGTACTACCCCACCCGTATGAGTTACGACTTCGCGACAATAGGCACTTTTGTAGAACATTTAATTCTAAGAAAATTCCGACTTTGGGCGAGATGATATCATAAAATGCCGCGGAGTTATAAAAGTTTAAAAAATAAAAACCCAAGTTTACGTGTATTTTAAAAGGGAAATCTTCACACGCTGTGGTCGAGTACTTCATATTAATATTAAGAGCTCAAACTCTCAGAGAATTTTTTTGGGGGAATTTCCAACAAAATTTCGAGATGGGAGCGAAAAAAAAAATAGTCGTTTGAAACGAAGCACCCTAATATACATCCACAAAATCATAAAAACTATAAATAAAAATAAATACATTAAATATTTTTATCACAATATTTAATTTATTTAAAATCCTAAAATCTTCTCGATGTCTGACTACATTCCAAGTCGATATTTTTATTGGTTAATAATTGAATTTTATTAATAATACCTTATTAAAAACTGATATACAATTTTTGCAAACTATAAAGAATTTATATAAACAATTTTATATTTAAATTATAAATGCTAGTTCGTAAAATGTTTTACTATTGTGACTAATGAATCAAAGTTAAATGTACTAATCTGTTACGTGTTTAATGTTATTGGTTTTGTTATAAACTAACCGAATTTTATTAACTGATAATATAAATTTAACTTAAAAGAACAACTAAATACAAAAAAGTTATAGATTAAACATAAAAAAAACTCATTAAAGTTGGATAAATAATCGATGTTTTGTGATCGGTCAGCTACTAGATCATTCCGGTCAATTACTGGTTCAAGCCGGTCAACTACTGGTGTTTTCGCCTCACCTGCATTTGAAAGTGATTTTTTATATTATTTCAATAATAATTTGAATAAACAACATCACATTTCTAAAACTCAACTATTTAAATATGATATAAACTTTGGATTACCCTCTTTCACCCCATAGTCATTAATAAACGATAAATTGAAAGGCTAAAAACCCTTAACCGGTCAACCACTGGTACATTTACCCTATATATATATATATATATATATATATATATATATATATATATATATATATATATATATATATATATTTTAATAATTTTTTTTTTAAATATATACAGGTTCATCGCAAGCTTAAAGTTTCAGTGTCTCTACAGCCAGTCGATACAAGCTAATTTCAAGCAGATGCTGCAAACAACTACTAGTCAATTTGTAATTCACAATTACCTGCATACAGCGGGCAGAAATATGCGTGTTTCTTCCCTTGGGAAGAAACACAATTGTTTCTGCCCAGTGTTAGCTGTATTTGATGTTCATTTGCAGCCTTATTACTCTCATTTGTTTGTTTGTCACTACAGTTTACTCATTTCATTTTTTAAGTTACAGTTTTAATTAACTAAATAAAATTACTAAAAAATGAGTGAAACTAATATTTTTGTCTTATTTACTATCTAGTATGTGAATGTAACTCAGATTTCTCATTTTCTAACAGTCCTTCGCATTAACGGATTGAAATAAACTTGTTTCTTACTGTCTGCTGATACTGAAACTTGAAGTTCCAATGCAGGTAATCATGAAAAATAAATTGTGTAACAGGATGAAACACGATTTCAGACTGACAAGCACATATTCCCAGGTGTCTCCCGCCGATTTCAATACAACTATGATATGTTATTCTTCGTCGAAATCTAAGAGGCGCGTATTTTTTTTTTTTTTATCGGCGGAAAAACATATCTAAGGGGTGAAATCAACCGTCAAAGTTTAGGCTCCAAAGAGGCGTTTTGCATACTTGCAGTTTGAATAATGGAACCGAATCAATGGCATCATTTTCGGGGTGAAAAATGATGAAAAATGCCATTGGTGTTATAATAAAAAAATGAATAGAACAATGGATTTTAATGAATCCAACGATGATCGAAAGAGAAAAAAAAATTAGAGGATATGGCTTTTTGGATTTTTCCGAAAAATGAAGTTTAGGGGGTGAACAACCCCTAAATCCATCTACATTGAGCAACAAGAAAACATCAATATTTTTATTAGCTTTGGTTTTAATTCGTCGAGACTTATTTTTTCATATATTTTGGCAGTAAGAAATTTATAAGAGTGCAATTTATGCATCCGTTACGATGGTGGACTCATACTTTAAATCAAGAAGGGACTTGTAGAGAAAAATTAGCAATGCTTCGTGACTATACATTAGAAAATTTCAGGTTAAACTGTGTACCTATGCCTCATAGAAGTTACAGATTTTACAAGATATTTCAATTATTGTCTGTCACTCTCTATACTTGAATTTTTTTTCTCCGCTACGCCAATAGTCAACGGCTCTCAATTTATACTCATTAGATAAATCCTCATCATTACTATAGTTTATTCGTCGGAAGGTGTTTCTCGATTTACTAGTGCATTTGCCTACAGTTTGTCTTCCACAACTTACATTGTCCAATCTTTCAATGGTTCTTGAAAATGTAAGGAATTTTCTTCGATCATTTCGACTCCAGAGTATTCATTCATAGCGTTGCGTAGAATATTTTGGAAACTTTCCTTTATTTATATTTCTTCATTATTTACAGGTGATTCCGGAATGTTTATGGCTTGAAATGTTGTTAAGAGTAGTCTCATCACATTTATAGAATCGACTTTTATTTTTCTCAATACACAAAATAGAAGATGTCGCATAATTTTAAATTATTCACTTCAAAAAATTACACGATCATAACACTCAATCTCAAAGAATGAAGTGCATCGCAGTAACTGAGCTATTATCAAAAAGATGAGTTTATTTACATAATTATGTTTTTCACGTTACTGATTCATATATATCAAAAATATACTCAATTGTTTTTCTTAAAAGTGTCAGTAAGATGCTATTTGGGTCTCTGCAAAAAAAAATAAATGTACCTTAAAATTAAGATATTTTAATATTTACAATACTTGACATCCTGATGCAAACAATCAAGTCTAGAATTAAAAATAAAAACGTAAGTAAAATATCAAAAAATAATATTATTATGATGCCCTCACTGCCAAAATATATGAAAAAATAAGTCTCGACGAATTAAAACCAAAGCTAATAAAAATATTGATGTTTTCTTGTTGCTCAATGTAGATGGATTTAGGAGTTGTTCACCCCCTAAACTTCATTTTTCGGAAAAATCCAAAAAGCCGTATCCTCTAATTTTTTTTTTCTCTTTCGATCATCGTTGGTTTCATTAAAATCCATTGGATCGTTTTTTTCTTAATAAAAGTTTTGTGAATTCCCACCCTTACAACTTTTGTTCTCTTTATTTTTTTATTATAACACCAATGGCACTTTTCATCATTTTTCACCCCGAAAATGATGCCATTGATTCGGTTCCATTATTCAAACTGCAAGTATGCAAAACTTGCAAAACGCCCCTTTGGAGCCTAAACTTTGACGGGTGATTTCACCCCTTCGATATGTTTTTCCGCCAATAAAAAAAAATATGGTTCTTTAAAATTTCGACGAAGTATAACATATCTTAGTCATATCGAAATCGGAGGGGGACACCTGGGAATGTTTCCTTGTGAGGGTGACGTCAGCCAACTTCACCCTGGTCGGAAATCGTTTTGTTTCATCCCTTCTCGAGTAAAAAAAATTATATATAATCATAAACAATAATATATGATTTATATAGAATTATATATGATTCATATAGAGTTGTATATAATTATACAGAATTATATATCATTAAATATAATGCCCCGAAAAAAATCACAAATGATTATATGTAGTCCCACATAATTATATTTGGTTATATATAATTAACAAGCAATCTCCAGATTCTATACTAGATACATGTCTTTTACTACATCACCCGAACTGCAGCACCATAACCAGGCGTGTGCAAAACAAATGATTCGTGTGCACACACATATGAATAAGATCAGTTCAAGTGGACCCCCCATTCTCCACTTGATCATAAAAATTAAGTCTATGTATTTTTTTATTAAGTAGTCGCTATGAAAAATTAATCCCCAAAACGATTTTTCAAAATTTTGATTTTAACAACAATTTTCATAGCGACTACTTAATAAAAAAATACATAGACTTAATTTTTATGATCAACTGGAAAATGGGGGGTCCACTTGACGTGATCTTACTCATATCCTATAACTATAATACATCGTGACATTAATATTTATTATCAATGTTTCCATAAGTAATTTTTCTTTGAATTGAACTTGAACTTACAAAAAAAAAATTATTTTAATAAAAAGTATAGAAAGTCTCTACTATAGGAACAAAAATATACGATTTACATGATACATTGTAAAGGAATTTAATCATACATAGTTCTATTTAATTATATATAATTTTATAGAACTTTAATAATTGTATAGGGCCATTTTCCATATACAATTGTACATAATTATTTATCATTTTTTTTACCCGGGTTGTCACATAATGTACTATTAATCATTTAATAATAATTGAATTTCATTTTATACGTAGATTCAGAAGAATTCAAAATAATTACAATTTTAGAATACTTTTTAACTTTTTTTCAATCGTTAAATAATACTGAAATTTCAATTCATAGATAGATTTAGAGAAATTTCAAAAATACTAATTTTTTTAAGTACTTCCAAATACTTTTCAATCACTAAAACATATCTGAGCTCCATTTTTTAGGAAGATATGGAATGATTTGAAATTATTAACGTTTTTAAATGCTTCAAAATTTTTTCTTATCGTTAAATGATAGTGAAATTTTGATTCCCGGAGAGATTTAAAACGATTCGAAAGTACTCAATTTTTTTTAATACTTCCAAATAGTTTTCAATCACTAAAAAATATTTTTAATCGTTTCAAATACTTTTTAATTTTTATTGAGAATTCAAAAAAATTTAAAAACATTCAAGTTTTTTAAAATTTTTTTTAATCACTTTTCTTAATCAGGGATCGCAATTCTTTTTTAGTTGTGTTCAGTATTAAATTAATTAATGAAATATAAAAATTCATTTTATTATAACAGGTATCCATAATTCCTCGTGGTAAAGGCCTTGGTTACGCACAATACTTGCCGCGAGAACAGTACCTTTACTCAACAGAACAGTTATTCGATCGAATGTGTATGACACTTGGTGGACGTGTATCTGAAGAAATATTTTTCAACAGAATAACTACTGGCGCCCAGGATGATTTGCAAAAAATTACAAAGATTGCTTATTCGCAGATTACATCTTATGGAATGAACGACAAAGTAGGCAATGTGAGCTTTGAACAACCGCAGCCAGGTGATATGGTAGTGGACAAACCTTACTCTGAATTTACGGCACAGTTGATTGATCAAGAAGTAAGAGATCTTATTAAAAGAGCGTACGAACGTACACACAAATTATTAATGGAACGTAAGGAAGATGTTGTGAAGGTAAATTTCTTTATATAATGAAATATAAATTATTGCTATTCGTTCGAGCATTAAAATCAAATTCTTTGCGATAAGAATGTTTAGGAAATGTATTCTTTGTTGTTGGACATTATTGGCCCGAGAAAGAAAAAATTATCTGATCATATGTAATATGTGATGATAAATAAAATTATATATAACACAGGCCCACAAAAAAAAGTGGTATGTGTTGGGTGGTAGGCTATGATTTTTTGACATATTTTTTCCTACTGAACATAAATTTGAAGGTAGAATTAGAGATCAAACAGCGAATAATCGAAAAAAACCAAGATCATCATTACACAGAAAAAAAGGAAACTTTGAACCAAGAAATAAAATGTCTTCGAAATTTTTTTCTTGAGCCAAGCGAAATTTCTTACTTTATTGAAGTAAAAAATTATTTGGATCAAGAAATTATTTCCTTCGCGGAAGACATAATTTTTTTAGTCTGAAACATAAATTCTTTAAACCACGAAAAAACTTTCTTGGTCTAAAAAAATTTTTTTTTTGGTTCGAGAACATTTTTTTTTTTTCAATTCAACAAATTTCTTTCTTGGCTGAAGATTGTTACGTTTTTGAGTCAAGAAAAAATGTCTTGAGCTGAAACGAAAAAGTTTTTGAACCATGAAAAATAATTTTTTAAACCAAGAACAAACTTTCTTGGGCCAAGAAATTTTTTTTTTTGTCGCAAACAAAAAAAAAATTTTTCAGCCAAGAAATTAATTTCTTTAATTAAGGTAGTTGGGTCGTGTAAGCAAAAATTCAAGAAATTTTCCAAACTTTGAATATAAGTATTTAAATGTATAATACACACGCTGTTGAAATTCAGAAACGATTCACCGCGTCTAAAAAAAGGTATTAGCAATTAAACTTTATGTTATTTGTACATGTAGCATGAGAGAAGCGTGAGAAAATGACAAACTTCTTAGCTTTTTTCCTTAACGGACTTTCACCGTTTTATCGAAAAACTAATATAATGAAGAAAAATATATTTAGAACATTTAAAAAAAAATTAGAATTATTTACCGCGTAGTTTGTATAAAAATTGAAATAAATTACACATTTCGAGGGTTAATTTTAGTGGAAGGGATTGGAGAAACAGTCACGAGTGAATGAAGCGGTAACGTTGCAACGGGTAGAGAGCGTAAAAATACAAAACGGCTAAATTCATATAATAAAATATCGGGAATAATATTAGTGGATAAATAATTATATATGTTTCATTAATAGTTATCAATAAAATGCAACGATTTATTTACAAAAACAAAAATGAATAAATAAATTAAAGACTAAATTAATTAATTTAGGGTACATTTCGAAATGCGCTACAAGTAGCTGCAGCTTCTAAATTCTGAAAATTTAATTAATTAAATAATTTGCTTAATTCTTTTAAATCCACAAGACGAGGACCCTCAATTAGGTTAGAATCAACTGGTTTACCACTGCTTTTTTCACTTGTAGACTATTATGGATTTTCATCTTATTATTCAGTACTTTTTTCTTGACGAATTTTCCCTTATAACGTAATTGGTCTCCCATTCTTAGTTTTTTTTATTTAAATAATCATCAAAATAATTTTACCAAATGTTTACATTTAGATCATGTGTATAAACTATAAGTGAGTCTCGGCTGTACAAGGCGAGTAAGAGAATAAATGTACGACGTTGCCAGATTTTCAAACAGACTAATTTATCATAGTGTGAGCGTAATTGTGTACGGAATACAGTAGTATTAAGAGTACAGTTCAGTCAAAAAAATATGGACTATAACGTTAGCTCCGCAGGTACGCGATACATTGGTGCTGATCCAAAACTTTTTGACTGGACTGTAGGAAAAGAACTACCTTAAGCAAATAAATTTATCGAGCTAAAAAAATTCGAGCTAAAATTTTTTTTTTTTTTTTTTTTTTTTTCATTTTTTTTTATTGTTTAAATATTACAAACAATGCTGTGAAGCAAATAAATACTTTATCAGAAGCATTTATAAGGGATACTTAGGTTAAGAAAAATGTTTATTATACCGAGAAATGAAAGTTTTTAAAACACGTAATTCTATTATTGGACCAAGTATGAAATATGTATTGGCTTGTAACGTTTCTATTTTACTTTTTTACTAAATAACTTAATGACTAAATCTTAATTTAACTCTTAACCCTATTGTGGATTGGCTCGCCGGATTGCCAGGATTCTAGGATAGGATATTAGGGTAGTAACGTTACTACTGCTAATTACAATTGACCAGAAGACCTTATTAAGATATATATATATATATATATATATATATATATATATATATATATAAATATTTATTGATCATGGACTTAAATAACTAAACACAAAAAAAAAACTGTAATGTATAATTGCTCCTTGCTTCTCAGTTTATTCTGCTGCTGTTTGATGGTAGACTGATTTTCCTTCTGCGGCCAGTATACCCTGTATACTGTGTATTACTGCTCTCTGCTACCTGCCAGTATATCCCTATACTGTACATTACTGCTCTCTGCTAGCGCTGCCAATATACCCTGTATACTGTGTATTGCTGCTCTGCTACCGCTGCCAGTATACCCCGTATACTGTGTACTGCTGCTTCTATTGCTCCTGTTCTTCCGTACTACTGCTTCTTCCGCTGCTCTTCGGACACCTCTGCGCAGTTGGATACTTCCTGAAAAGCATTCCAAAATTTACTCACGAGTATCTTCCCCAAGGGTACTTGTACTCTTTCACTAGTATATTCTTCCGTAGCGAGTAGTTTCCAGAGAGTGTCTTTGCCTCTCCTTTGAATGGAACTTATTACTTCTAGTCTAACTGTCCAACTAGGAAAATGTTGCAGCGCTCTCCTGCGCCTAGCGGTGACTCCTGGTACTAATTTTTTCTTTGCACTCTACGTCTGCGCACTTTATTACTTTTTTACTATTCTTTCACCCGCCTTATATATATATATTTTTTTTTTGCGTTTCTTATTCTTTTTCTTTTTCTTTTTTTTTTTTTTCTTGAAATTAATAATTATTTTTTTTTTTAATATTTAAATGTTGTGACTCATCACAGACTTAATAATTTTTTTCTTAATTCAAGATTTTAAATTCAAGAAATTATTTCACTTCGTTCAAGAAATTTCCGGTTTTAATTCCACCCGCTAAAAACTTTCTTGGTTAATGAAAAATTTTCTTGAGTCAAGATTTTTTTTCTGTGTAGACTGTCAAAGAAATCGGCTATTTTTTTTTTTTTAAATTATACGGAAAATACTGTTCGAGATGAACAAAAAAATTACTGTTAAACTTTGAGCTCTTCAAATTATTATTAACGATCACCTCATCGCAACTTTCGGTTTCTCATTTAAATAACATGGGAAATTTTTTTTTTTCAATTTTGGAATGTTATCAATTATCACTGATAAGTTATCAGCCAATCAGTGTATCAAAAAAATCAATAGATATTTTTGTTGAGAATTAAATGCTCTACGAAAAAGGTCTCTTATTATTCCTTAATAAATTTAATTTTTCAAAAGTTCTTCAAAGTCGAAGTTAAATTCATAATAAATTTAAGTATTATTTTACTTTTTGGCGAAATTACCAGACTAATAACAAAATGTTATGGGATCTTTTTTGTGGACCATTTTATATTTCCCACAAAAAAATATCTATCACAAATTACCGAAATTTTTGAAAGTTCTTTACTTATTTGCATTTAATAGTAATTAATTAAAATTGGCCAGAATACGATTTCTTAGGACACGTTGATATTTAAATAAAAATAACTAAAAAGCTTTCACGAATTTTGAAAACTTTGTATAAGATAATTTGTAGGAAATGAAATGATCTACAAAAAAGGTCCCACAACACTTTGTAATAAGTGTTATAATTTCGCCGGAGAAGTCAAATAATACTAGAAGTTACTACGAATTTAACTTTGACTTTAAATAATTTTTGAAAAATTAAATTTATTTTGTCTTTTCGAACAATACGTTCCGTAGAATTTTTGAAAAAAAGAAATAGTAGATTTTTTTGACACAGTCTAATGATCATATTTAGATTCATGCATGATTATATATGGATTCATGTACAGAGTTGTCCCAAAAGTAACATATAAAAATTAAAGAGTAGATAATTAATCAATCCTTTTGCGTGTGAGGCTGAACCACCAGCCACTACGAGCCCAAACCCATAGAATTCTAAGCCATGTATTGGTCGACATTCCAATTGGTCAAGAGGGGACGTGATTTCTTTCCCGGCCTTCTGAAGAAGACGCCCAGTAACTTCAGGGATAGATAATTAATTGATTAATTAATGTGATGGGACCGAAGTCCACCTCCGTTTTACGGGAGGCCGTTTCCTAACCTTTTTGGGCATACACACGTTACGGGGTCATCACCATCGTCCAACCTAGACACACTCTTAGCCGAAAAATTTAATCGAGTGACGACTAAGGTGGACATAAACCGGAGGTATAATCAAAATTCATCAGTGCGCGTGGAATCTAACCACAGCCACCATGAGTCCTACCTCTGTGGGCCAAACACTATTACAATCTCAGGAAATAAAGAGACTCTGGTCGAAGTGGGCTTAAAAAGGCCCCCCGTGACACCCGTCTCCCTGCGCTGGTCAACAAGTTGCGTCGGGATAAGTGGTGGGATGCAACTTCTCCGCATACTCTATGAAAAGAGTTTCCTCCACTTGTTATCTTTCGGGTTCCCAAAAAGCTATTATATTATCCACTTGTTCAGTCCCTGATGAATTATCTGCTTTCCGAGCCTTTAGGTGCTCTTATTATTCAAGCCAAATCAAAGCTTAGAGCAGCTCGGGAGTCAGGGATAGGGGGATAAATAGGGGGTGTTGTTCTGAAGAGAAAAATCTTTTAGCGTTTTTTGATTGACGCAAAGGCAATTAATCTATATAAATAAAATAATAGAGGTCTGCAGTTGTGCGTGCATCACGGAAAAACTACTTGATAGATTTCAATTCAGTTTTGTAAGTTTTATTTCTTAGACATTTGGGCCTTATCTACAAAAAAATTATTGCGATATTTTCATTTAATATGAAGTTATTGAAAGTTTAAGAAACAATGATTTCTATAAGCACTAAGTGATCAGTGATGTGTTTCCTTGTCGCGGAGAAGTGGGGCGAACGGTGTAGTGCGCATGTGTAGGAGAGGGGAAGTCTCTTCTACCTCTGCCTCATAATAAAGTTAGGGCCGACTGTTATGGGGCTATAGTCCAGTCGAGATAAAGATTTATGCTGGTCATAATTCCTGGCCGACTAATTGTTTCACAGAATGATTCCAAGTATGCTAAAAGTACGACAATCGAAAAAATCCAACAGAAGAGTGCATTGCAAATATGTTTTTTTTTTTTATAACAAATGGTCAAAATTCCGATTTTACGGAAATATTCAATAAACTATAGCACATGGATAAAAAAAACCTTAATAAAATTCAAAGAAAAAAAAAACGAGTGAGCCTCACAGACATAAGGTCACAATAGAAGTGAAACTTTTTTAATAATTAAGTCGGTCTAAATGAATAAATAAATTAATATCAATATAAATAAATATATAATATTGGCCATTAGATCTTGTCGGATAGTATAACATTGGGAAAAAAGAAATCTCTGAAAATAAAACTATGTATAACTAGTTTTCTACTAAATGTAAAAATTTAAAAAACAATAAATTGTAAGAAGAAAATTCAATATTTCAAAATATATTTATGTTAATTAAATGTAAAATTATAAATATGAGTTGTAAAATGACGGAATCAAAAAAAGCCCCAATAAAAAAAATCTCTAGATTTGTAAACCACTAAAAAAAACATGGTCACTATCTAAAAATTTGTAAATAATTTTTGTGTATATTTGAAAATAATTATAATTAAAAAGAACTAAATTAAAAAGTTGATAAAAAGTAATTACTATAAATAAAGATATACCTCCATAAAAATTACTGTATAAAATTTAATTTCAATGAATAAATAATTTTGAAAAACTGTAATTATAAAAGTATAAAATCATTTAAATATATTTAAAATATTTTCTTTAATTGAATAAATGAATAAATGAAAGTATGTAATTTTAAAGAGAACAAAAAAAAAATTACTATGAAAAAAAAAATTCTAGAAACAAACATTTGCATAACTCAACATGGATATAAAAAAATTATGTCAAATGAACATCTCTATAAATAAAATATCTATAAAAAATTAACTGTTTTCGAACATCTCTATAAAATATGATATCTATAATCAAATTTAATTTGATATAATATTTTATAGAGATGTTCAAAAACAATTAATTTTTTATAGATATTTTATTTATCGAGATGTTCATTTTTACTTAATTTTCTTATATACATGTTTAGTTATGCGAATGTTTGTTTTTAGAATTTGTTTTTTTATAGTAATTTTTTTTAGTTCTCTTTGAAATCACATA
The DNA here is from genome assembly GCA_964016945.1 of Microplitis deprimator. Classification (NCBI taxonomy): domain Eukaryota; kingdom Metazoa; phylum Arthropoda; class Insecta; order Hymenoptera; family Braconidae; genus Microplitis; species Microplitis deprimator. Next base: position 10,300,019 of record OZ024707.1, on the reverse strand, counting down.
CTTTCGTTCATTCATTTATTCAATTAAAAAAAATATTTTAAATATATTTAAATGATTTTATACCTTTATAATTACAGTTATTTTTAATTTTTTATGTTTTTATTTATTGCAATTAAATTTTATACGGTAATTTATATGGAGCTGTACCTTTATATATAGAAATTAAACTTTATACAGTAATTTATATGGAGGTGTGTCTTTATTTATAGAAATTACTTTTTATTAACTTTTTAATTTAGTTCTTTTTAATTATAGATATTTTCAAGTACACACAAAAATTCTTTACAAATTTTTAAATACTGACCATATTTTTTTCAGTGACTTATTTTACAATACATATTTATAATTTTACATTCAATTAGTATACATATATTTTTACATTTAGTAGAAAACTAGTTATACATATTTTGATTTTCAGAGATTTTTTTTTCCCGAAGCTATACTACCCGACAAGATCTAATGGCCAATATTGTATATATATTTATATATGAATAACGTGGTTAAATTACGACGCATGCGCACTACACTCGTCCATTCTACTCGACTGTTCTCAACTCCCCCCACTCTTCAAAATATATAAGGCTTGTTATACAAACAATTCCCTTCTCGCCTATTCTAAACTTTCACTCAATGTTTCTCCTCTGGCGCTACCTCCCCTTTTCTGCCTCAAATCGTTCAATTTTAGCCTCCGTAAAGAAGTTTCACTTAAAAAAAAAATGAATAAAATGAGCCTATATTGAAGTTCCTACGAGCTGTAATTTGTAAATTATTTAAATTTTAATTAATTTTCTCGTCAACTCGATGTTATTTTTTATACATCATCAATTAAAAAATTGGGGTAGAAATTTTTTTTCGGTGGCTTATTATTTACTCATGTGTTTAGAAAGTAACAAATTTTTTCTATTCCTTAATATTTAGATTTAGTCAGTTAAAATAATTTTTTTTGATCATGCTATTGATTCGATTTAGTCCTATTTTTACCGTTAAATTAAAATTATAAATATTGCTGGCACAGTTCGTGAAGAAGGGACTTTTTCTTAATAAATTTCCTGCTATTTAAGGATCTTTTTCGAAATTTTGGATATTTCAAATAGTTTCCGAAATATTTGCAAAAATCAAAACCTCTTCTTTTTTAACTTCCCGCTAAGAAAATTGTAAATTTTCAAAAATTCGGGAAGTTATTGTTTTCACCCCGATTTTCGAAAATCGAGTTTTCATCAGATTTCGACGTTTTGAGGTCCTAGGAAGCTATTCTATTTTCAGAATGATGTCAATGTGTGTGTGCGTGTGTGTGTGTGTGTGTGTATGTGTTGGATGGTTGAGGTGGCAATCGAAAGAGCGTGTTGGTCATCAACTTTTCTAAAAATTTCAGATCATTTGATTAAGTAAACTCGAAAATATTTGGGAATTACGAAAAAAATAAATTTTTTTTTTTTTAGTTTTTTAGTAATTTCTCAGAAACGACTTAAACGATCGACTTTAATTTATAATCAGCTTTAGAATTCAATTAAACGCGCTGATTGCTACCTCAAACGTCAAAATTGGTTAGTTAGTTCAAAAGGCGTCGGCGTCGAAAAATTAAAAAAATAACATTTTATGTTATTTTTTCCGGATAAATCCTAATATAATGTGCTAAAATGTGTCTGACATCATACCAACTCTTCCTCTCTATGGTTTCTTTCGATCATCATATAATTTCATCTAACTTGTTTTTTAGTTTAAATCATAGTATCGACAAAAAAATTGAAAAAACGCAGTTTTTAATATTTTTCTCGGATATTTCATATATTATTGTTTCCGACATGAGTCAAAACTTATTTAAATCTTGATTTTGATCCCTAACATTGATTGCTGCCTCAATACACATATTTTATTGAACATAGTCGGGAATTAAATTTTAAAAACCGCTTCTTCATTAATGATTTTCGATTCTTAAATTTACAAATTTTAGCATAAAACGTCACTTTTTAGAGCTAGAAAAGATCATAAAAAAACAATTGCATGTAATAGCATTTTCGAGCTCAAAGAGCTCGAAAATATATATCCACGCTAATATTTTCAAGCTCAAGGAGAGGAAAGTTTTGGGGCTGGCCCGCAGGACCAACCGACACCTAGATTTTTTTAAACCAAACCAGACTTTGAAAAAATCAATTTGTTCATAACTTTAGCTAATAAAAAGAAAAAATAGTATTTGGACGATACGATAGAAATTCGTTTTGGAAAAAATGCTGACGTTTGGTGGTATCGACGTTTTGTCATTTTTTTTTTCATTTTCTTTAATTTTTAATGTAAAAGACTTAAGAGAAAAATTTGTTGGGAGAAGATATATATCGAGGAGGAGAAAGTCACCGGTGCTCAGCAGCAGCGGAAGTAATTCAGTGCTCGCCACTAGATCGCACCGAACCTCTTGTGCTGTCCCTGGTTAGATGTATATTTTAGAGTTGTTATATTCCAAACTCGAAAACAATTCTGGCCCGGGTACTCCTCTGATATTTGACAGAGTGACAAGTGCATTTTTTCGTGGTCATATAGTAGATACTCAATTATATTATGACATTAATGTTCCGTTGACATATTTTTCTCACTCTACAAAAATAAAAAATACTTTCTAACTAGCAAAAAAAAAATTTTGAATCAAAACATAATTTCGGAAGACATGTATATGAAAAGTCTGAATGACTATGCTTTCTTAGTAAAATATACTATAAAATTTTTACTTCAAACAACCCAGTGAAACACAGTTTACCTAACTTAATAAAATGATAAGCCTCAACAAAATAGTGTAGTTACGCTGACTTAGAACTTGCAGTTAAGAAAATAAAGTTCAACTGGTCGATATTACTTGATATGAATATTGAATC
>OZ024707.1:10252417-10296958 GCA_964016945.1 Microplitis deprimator | reverse complement strand
CGAAAAAATCAATTTTTAATCACTTTCAAGTCCATATAACTTTAAAACTACAACTCATAGATAATTTCTGCAAAAAGTATTTTAAAGCGTGACTAATAAGCTTTAATTTATGACCTCAAACTTTATATTTTGACCATTTCTTCCAATAATTTCATAGCCTTGAAAATTTTAATGGAATCAAAAAATGTTGAAAATATGGTTTTCAGTCCACAGAACTTATGCTTGTTCCATTATAATCCAGTTTTGTCAGATGTATTTTATTGTGCACAAATTAACCTGTAAATTTCACTGCTATTTTATATTTTAGAAGTATTTCATTTACTACTTATAATGTATCAAATGTACCTCTACTCCCAATGATTATCACTTGTCTTGTCATTACGATAGCACCCACAGTTCTCATCGGATCTTGATGAAATTTTTTACACTTATTCTATAGGCGATCACCTTGATCAGGTTCGAAGATGGGCTGAATCCCTCGAATAGTTTTGAAATTATGGCTGTTTGAAATTTTCATGATTTTTCGTAAAAATCAGTTTTTAATTAACGCTAAAGCTCATATAACTTCAAAACTAATATTTATAGACAAATTCCGTAAAAAGTATCTAAAAGCTTGACTAATAATCTGAATAACTGAAGGGAGAGGTAAATGTACAATTGTGTGTGGTCTTCAAAAAGATTGAGGATATCCTGCGCAATACAGTGTCAGACAAATTGGGGCAAGAGGGCAACCAAGATGACGCAAAATAAAGGAAGGAAAAATTATTAAAAGAGTGCAATAAATATAATAAGAAATATATTTAAAGAAAAACATGTATAAAACTTTGTATGAGACCTAAAAGTCGTGCAAATAAAACCTATTATATAGTTGAGTAGAGTTAAAAAATACCATTCGTTAAAAAATTTATGTATGTATATATATATATGGGATAGAACCGACTTTTGAGGACACGATTGCGTCTGCAGTTCTTATCCGATCTTAATGGAATTTTTTACACTTATTCTATAGGCGATTACCTTGATCAGGTTCAAAGATGGGCTGAATCGTTCAAATAGTTTTGAAATTATGGCTGTTTGAAATTTTCACGATTTTTGGTAAAAATAATTTTTTAATCACTGCTAAAGCTCATATAACTTCAAAACTAATATTTATAGACAAATTCCGTAAAAAGTATCTAAAAGCTTGACTAATAATCTCGCATTAATGACCTTAAGCTTTATGTTTTGACTATTTCTTCCAATAATTTGATAGCCTTGAACTTTTTAATGAAATCAAAAATGTTGAAAATACGGTTTTCATTCCACATAACTTAGGAATTTCCCATTATAATACAATTTTGTCACGTGTATTTTATTGTAAACAAAATAACCTGTTAATTTCACAGCTATTTTATATTTTGAAAGTATTATTGTTATTTTAACTGGGCTTGTCATGGTAACAGCGATTACAATTATGATCTCATACTAATTAAATTTTCAATACTTTATTTATGTGAAGGTTAGTTTGGTACATTACCTGTATAATTTTATGTCAAATCAATTATCTGAAGTTCTCTATCAATAATAATCGTCTTTTTTTACCCTCACTCCTAGAAAACGAGTCTAATTTCATATCATGACTATACACTAACAAGATATGTATGTATAAAACTATTTTTTTATATCAATTAATTGAAAAATGTACCTTCCATTTCGGCTGCCGAATGGCCTTTTTATTTTTTATTTAAATTAACCAACTCAAAATAGTCATATTCACTAGTATCATCGTAGTGTTTTTAATTGCATAATAGTGTAATTGACTCTTTTTTTGGAGTACTACTTACTACAGTACTTAAGTTACAGATACTACAGCCTTTAGCTGAGATGTTTTTTTAATACATTTTCCTAGTTCCGGAAATTTATTTTTTCTTTCTGTGCAGTTAGCAAATTTATTCAGCTTCAATTTCCTTTTTTTTATAAGATTTTTTTATACTTATTTTTAATGGATGTTAAGGATGAAAAAAAATTGTTTTCATAAAAAATTATGAAAGGGTCTTGTAGGGACTCTTGGGGATAGCCACACGAATCCTTTTTTTGGTGAAGGCTGATATTTCTGCGACAAATTGCCGTACAAGGCTAATAAAAAAAAAATCAAGTAAAGCAGAAGAAATTTTTTAACTGATTTATGCATTGGCTTAGCTGAAAAAAATTTTCCTTTGCCCGTAGACCTTTAAAAAAAAAAAATCAAAAAATTTCGAAAATTTGTGTCTCGCGATATTTCTCATGATTGCGCAATAACTGTAGCTCTAAAAAAAATTTGACCAAAAGATATTGGAACCAGAAATTTCAAGCTTTGAAATGCTTTTTTTAAAATCTCGATACAATTATTTTTCACTAAGTTACAGCCTTGCAAAAATTACTAAAAAATTCTAAAAACTTTTCTGTTCCTTTTATTTTTTGCGTTAGTGTATATTAAATATTTACAAAAAATATATTTTTACTAGCTATCTTTTGGCCGATTCTTGTACATATTTTAAATGTAATTCAAATATATTTTAGAATATATAACAAATACATGTTTGAAAATATTAAAAAATTATATGAAGAATATATTTCAAATATAAAAAAAATATAATTATGAAAAATTTAACCAATAGCATTAGAAAAAGCATACAACATAATTATATATTTTTTATGTACTTGAAATATATTGCACACCACGACCGCGAAGCGGAGAAGTAGCGCTCTACTGTCACCAAATTTTTTTTAAATATTTTCATACGCGTATTTTTATATATTTTAAGATAAAGGGAAGGGGAGGATAATTTTTAAATTCTTTTAACTTGCCATTATAAGATTATAATAGCTCACAATATTTATTAATTAATTTATTCATTTATTTATTTATTTACGCCAATCGGCATTACACAAAGAAATATAATCATTTAAGATTAATTTAAAGAAAGAAAAAGAAAACATATTGCACCATATTGCCTGTACAAGTATTATTACACACAATAAAATAGAACCAAGTAGTACATATAATCTTTTTCACCACTGCCGAGAATGAGGACAAGGATCCACCAAAAAAGTTGATATCAGCAGAGTATTGGTTCACTAGTCTAGCGATTTTGTTTTTTGGCCCATGATACACATAATTTTTACCAGACCTATCAGCTGATAGAATTCTTCTGGTTCTCAAGTCAGTTCTTGAGCAAATAAAGCCAAAATCAGCCAGAATTTCAGGAGCATCTACCAGCCCATTAATTACTTAAAAAAAAAGGACAGGTCAGCCAATTGTCTACGACTCTTTAGACTACAGATCTTGAATTGGCGGTAAATGTCGCTGATACTGTTTGAGTTCTCAAGTCGCAAAAAGTAGCGTAGACTTTTGCAAAATTTACGTTTAACTTTTTCAACATAATTAATATGTTGCTCAGTATATGGTGACCAGATAATAGACCCATATTCCAGTATAGGTTTGACAAACGCAGAGAAAAGATGTATAAGCGTGTTGATATTCTTGAACTCTCTACTTGCTCTGCAAATGAAACCAAGACTTCTGTATGCACGAAGCGTAATGCTATTAATGTGTTCCGAGAAAGTTAGTTTGTCATCACTTATCACACCGAGGTCCTTGATAGCTTTAACTATCTGGATAACTTGTCCATCAAGAAAATAAATTGCGGGTAGCTGCTTATGTGACCGTGAGAAACAGATCATAGCACATTTCTTTAAGTTCAAAGACAATTTATTCCTCTTGCACCAACTCTCAAGTTCATCAATGTCCTGTTGTATGACACACTGGTCTTGCTCGCTACAGACCTCCCTGTATATCTTCATATCATCTGCGTACAATTGATATTTTGATTTCAGATTATCACCTATATCATTTATAAAGATACTAAAAAGAACAAGTCCCAGGTGCGATCCTTGTGGAACCCCAGAAATGACATCAAATTCGTTTGATAGAAAACCATTAACTCGAACACGCAATTGTCTGTTGGTAAGGTATGAACGCAGCCATTCTAGCGCCTTAGATCTCACACCATAACGACTCAGCTTATGTAACAGTATACCGTGGTCCACCATGTCAAAGGCCTTGCTGAAGTCAGTGTACAGAGCGTGTATCTCCTTCCCTCTACCCAGTGAGTTCAGAATACAATTGACATACCCAAACAAGTTAATAGTAGTGGATCTGCCACCAAAGAATCCATGTTGTCTAGTTACTATAATGTTCTTGAAAGCAAAGGTTAGTTGAGGCAGGACTATTTTTTCTAATAGTTTAGCTAACGAAGATTGAATACAAATTGGCCTGTAGTTGGCCACGTTGGATTTATCACCAGTTTTATGAATAGGACTGATGTAGGATAGTTTCCAGGCAGTGAGAAAATATCTTGTTGCCAATGACTTGTTAAGGATATGTGGAATGGGCTCACAGAGTCCCACAGCACAGTTTCGTAAGAAAATATTTGGCACCTTGTCAGTTCCCGCACCTTTATTGATATTAAGCGAGGACAGTAAACGATATACATCATCATACCGAAACTTGAACTGAATATATTCGCGTCCGGAGAACCATTATATATACAAGCCTCTACAGGATTCACTGCCATGTCAGGTTGTTGGTCAATAGGCATTTTGTAAATACTTTTGAAGAAGGAGGCAAACAGATTGCTGACATTATCATTGCTCGTAGAAATTTCATCCCATACCATAGTTAACGGGATATCGACATCATTACGTCGCCTATTCTTCAGGAAGCTCCAGAATCTGTTAGTGTCGTTCTTCAGACTGTTTTCAACCTTGTCTACATAGCTTTGATAGCACACCTCACTCAGTTTTTTACATTCAGACCTTAGCTTATTGAAAATTAGATAGTTACTCCGATTTCTCTTCTCTTAAAATTTCTATGCGCTGCTTTTTTTTGCTTGATCAAAGATATAAGTACATTGAAAAATCAAAAAGGGAAATCCCTATTCTTTTTCTTATGCATTGGGACAAACTCAGTAATTCCAACATTGACAGTGTCGTAGAACTATTTAACCTTATTGTCAATATTATCTATCTTGTATAGGTCAACCCAATTAGTTCTTAGAAAAAAATGATTCAAGGCAGCATAATCAGCACTTGTAAATACATAGGAGGGAGCATCATTATGCTTAAGGCTGGAGCAGTATTTAAACTGTATAGATAAAGCAGGGTGGTACTTATCTTCTTCAACAATTGAAGGCGATCTGTCAACAATTACATCCATATCGCTGAAACATGGTCTAGAATTCGACCGCTGTCATTGCAGACAGCATTTAGTTGGAGACAGCCATCAAGAAGAAATTCCTCATTTATCAAGGACTCACACTCCATCTGCGGCAAGCTACTACAGATATTGTAGTCACCCAAGATCAGCATTTTATTATTAGGATATTTGTTTTTAATATTATGTATTGTAGATAAGTGCCTAGAATAAGTGTCAGCACGTGACTGCGGTGGTATGTATATACAACCTATAATAATATCATTACCAAACCCTTTGACCTTGACAAAAATTTGCTCCAAACCGACATCCAATAAATGCACTGATTCGACCTTTATATTACGTTTAACAGCAATAAATACGCCTCCTCCATGCTCATGAATGCTAGTACCACTATCTCTATCTTTCCTAAAAATGATATAACTGTTATTAACAACCTCACCATCTAAAATTGATGAATGTAGCCACGATTCCGTAATACATAATACGTCACAGTGACAACACGCTGATGAGACTAGGAAATTTTTTAACTTAGTTCTAAGCCCTCTGGTATTCTGGTAGTACACCAGAAGATCCCGCTTGAACCTTGTACTTCTTCTTGGGGTGACGAAATGTATTAACGATTCTAGGTATATCATTGACGTATTTAATAGTTTTGTTGCAATCACCATTTTCGTTTAACGTATCCAGCTCGGCACGTAGACTCTTCAGATGTAATTGCTGAGCCTTGGTTAAGTCCGGTTTAAATACAATCTTATTATTATCATCCATTTCCACAGCTTTGGTTTTGAGAAGGCTCCTTGCATCAGTGACTGACGGTGTACTAATAAGCAACGGACGAGTTTTCTCATTGGCTTGACGACTAATTCTACGTAACTTGATAATAATGCATAAGAGTTGACAATATTGCATAAGACTTAAACATTTAATGAAAAAGAATAATTTTTTTATTGGTATAAAATATAAGAATCCGTTGTTTAAAAAAGAATAATTTTTTTATTAGTATAAAATATAAGAATCCGTTGTTTAAAAAAGAAAATAATTTTTTGAATTATAAAATTCTTAAAATTCAAAAAAGCCTAGTGTAATTTTGAACTCGCGTTAATCTGATTAAACCCGTGGATTAGATGTTTTCAATTCGGAAAAAAAAGAATTGAGAAACCGGATTGAATTGAATTGGTTCAGATTCATGTTTCAGTTTTTTTTCGTTTGTAGGGATACTCTTTATTAAATAGATAGCCGTTTGGTCTTTAATATACTCTTGGATATTATAATTAATATTTTGTTATATAATTATATAAAACGAAATATTCCGTTTCTTCTAGGTTGCAGAGCGATTATTAGCAAAAGAAATTTTAAGTAGAGATGATATGATTGAATTACTTGGTCCGAGACCATTCCCCGAAAAGTCATCGTACGAACAGTTCGTTGAAGGCACTGGCTCATTTGAGGAAGATACAACGCTTCCTGAAGGTCTTAAAGATTGGAATGTTGAAAAAGAACGCTCTAAACCAGTGAAAGATACAAGTGATGATGGAAATAAACAGCCACTTTCAGAAAGTTCAACTAAATTTTCATCTAATGTATAGAATTTGATAAAATACCAGTCAATGATGAATGTAATTATTGTTTGTATTTATTATTATTTTTTTTTTTTTTATAGTAATTTGTGGTCTTCTTATGTATATCCTTATTTTATACAATAGTTTGAAATATACGATGCTACTAATAAATATTTTAAGTTGTCAGCTACAATTGAGTTTCTGAATGAAATAAGTTTAAGGTGGTTCACTTATAACAGGGTTACTGCTACCTTGGTCGCTCTTTTTCAGGGCGCCACTGGAAGTATAAACGGTCTTCCAGAACCGGGTCTTAATGCATCAGGTTCGTTGCAAAATTTGTTTGTAAAAGAAGGATGAGGAAGGATAATTTATGTTTTGTCGAAAGATAATCACTTAGACTATTTTCCGTAATTCTTCTTTTTATGATTAAGTTGCTATAAATAAATTATGTTATGGTTAGGTAATTAAGTAATTACACAATATTGGGAATGATATGAAAGAGTTTATTTCTCTAGAGGAGGAAAACTCAGCTTGACTGAGATAAAACCTCCTTGATTAAATACACGGTCGTGTAAATGAGTGATATATATGTGTATGTATGTGTGATAATTACGTCTTGGGCTAAGACGCAATAGGGGTGAGCTCAACCGCCGCAAGAATGTTAGTGGGAGAACTAACTGATTTAATTAATTGCTAGTGTGGGAACTAGCTATCATGATGTAATTGTCATAATGACAATTAATTGCAATTGATAATTATCAGTAGCGAAGCAAATGGCCGAGAGGCACTATGTAGTCAATTGACAATCGCGTATTGCCTTTTTGATAGCCACAATGGCGTTGAGTTTCACTCATGTGTGTGTACCACACTTGTTCAGTGATTAGTTAAATTCAGAACACAAGATGTTTAGTGATCAGTAAGACGTAACTTTAAAATTATTTATAAGAAGGCAATATTCAATGCGTGTAATGACAGCAAAGGCAACCGTGGTCACAGAAAGATAATCTAGTTCGTAAGGCCCCAGAACAACTGGTTTGTGCCGGCACGTGCTAGCCCGGCGTCTCTCCCGCTCGACGTTCCGCGCATGAGCGGCAGCCATAATTATTAACACTCGAGTCACGGAGCCCGGGGATCGAGCATGAGACCGTTGTTCTAGTCTTTTCTTATCGTATCTACATAGATTATATGTTTGTGTATGTGTGTGAGCGTGTCACTCGTACTCATTTAAATTTACTTAGGCAAAATGATGTTAAATATATACGGAACCCCTTTCCACGTTATGACGGCAACTAAACAATTTAAAATTAATTTAACTTCATATAAAATAACAATTTTAACCTTTATTAAATTAACGCCAATTACCTTTGACAATCTTAAATCTTATACACTGATTAAGTCAACTACCTTTGACTATCACACGCAAAAACACACTACTAAGTCTCCTGGACTATTTTGCACACACGCGACTTGCCTTAACCTAATCTCCACGCGGTCAACAAGACTCTCTACGTGGCTAAAACCTAATACCTAGGTCACGTGGTCCCCTGGACCCTCTACGTGATTAAAACCTTAACACTATTTCACGCGGTCCCATAGACCCTATACGTGATTACAACTTATTTGCTTATCGACAATTTCCATAATTACACTTTTTACACTCACACATTTTAATAATATAAAATTCCTTCTTCCTATTTCCTAATTACAATTAATTTCCTTATAAGTATTTACCAAAATTTTGAATCACTAACCAAGATGTATAATTAATTTATAACGCTAATATTTTCTTGATACCAAATTAGTTTATAACTTTGTTGAACCGACTTTACAATTTAACCCAGAATCACATTACCACGTTCGACTCTATGCCACTTTTCACGTTAATAAATTATTAATTGATTTTTTTTCTTAATTGTTTAATTTAATTAAAACAACGGCCCAAAAAAAAAAATGGTCTATATTTTTGACCGGACCTACCTATCTTCATGTATTTCGATGCGCTGAATCCGAATCTGAAGTCAGTTTTGCTCGTACACCCTCAAAATTTTGAGTAAATTGCAAAAAACCATAAAAATTCGCAGTTTTGGTAAGAAAAAAATTTATGGAACTATAGACCAAGTACGATTTTTATGTATTTTGGTCCGCTAAATCCAAATCTGAAATTTATTCAACCACAAGCCTTTTAAAATTCAAGTACATTGCAAAGAAACCCCTGAAAATTGCGGAAAATAGCAAAAAATTGAAGGTTAGAAGCTTGTGCCTGTAACCAGGGAACCTCCACGTGGTGACGGTGGGCAACAGAACCATTTGGCAGAATCACTGGGTTAACGGCGTGTTTGGCTTCATGGCAGACACAAGCAGTATGTGTTTAACGATGCAGGGACTCGGAATTTCATTATCGGCGTCTGGTCAGAGTGAGAGAGTAGGCTCACAGGCGTCGTCATCCAGTGACTGTAGCTCTTCATTAGTGGGTGACTTGGCTTCTGAAGGGTATAATATTACAAGAAGTGTTTCTCACATATGTAACAAAAGTTCTGATTGGTTTTGTTACGTATGTGGAGAGTTTGAAGTGGCAAAGTACCGTAGACCTTTTTCAAACCAATTGAAAACGGTTTATGAAGATTGCTTTGGTATTCAAATTACCAACTGGAATGCAACCTAGGTACCACATACCATTTGTGGTTAGTATCACACGATGTTAATTCGTTAGGAGCAGACGAGAAATCAAGAGAGCTTAAAATTTCCGAAGCCCATGATATGGTCTGCACCATCAAATCAAAAGAACCGCTACTTTTGTATGGCTGACGTTGCAGGTTTTACTTCGACAACTAAACATAAGATTCAATATCCCAACGTTCCATCAATTGTAGAATCTCAAAAAATTTTGGTTGTCGAAGAAACTGCTACTCTTGAGCCGATGGATGAGGACGAAGAAGAGATGCAAGTTGACGACGTCTATGAAGAAAACAGTTCTGAGGACGAAAAATACTTGTCCGATGTTGTTGGTGAAAACAAAGACCCTGTAACCTTCGACCAACTAGAATTAAATGAACTTGTGCGAGATATAGGGCTATCCAAAGAAGGATCTGAACATTTAGCGGCTGTATGAAAGAAGAAAAATTTTTTAGCTACAGGAACATCAGCTTATTATTATCGCGATAGGGAGAAAGGGTTCCGAAAATTTTTCAATAACGATAGCGAAAATTCATTGGTTTACTGTTCAGATGTGAAATGTTTGGTTGATGAATCGAAATCGAACACATGCAAAGATTTCACTAAGACATAAGTGAAATGGAGAGTCGATATCAAGGAAAGTGGAATGTCAATATGATGGCAGATCGTTGCTAGACACTGGAAAGAGATGTACCCGATGAAAACAGAAAGCGAAAAAGAAACCCTTTGTGTAGGTCATTCGAAGACAAAAGGGTTCGACACAAGCGAAGAACAGCTTGAAATCAGAAAAGTCGTTCCTTATCTTCGCATGGTTTTTGAAAAAATTTTTTGATAGAAATAAATTTAATCAAGTTCAACCAATTTTTTTCATTACTATATGTGCAATTTTCCGTATTAACTTAATTTTTTTGAGGGCTAACAGGCCAAATAAACTTTTGTTGTTATTTAAGCTTGGATGAGGTGACAAACGAATTATTTATTTAAACAATTAATTATAGTAATAATGAAATGGAAACTTTATTGCGATACACACTTTTACAATATAGTCGATATATATATCTATATAGTATAGATCGCATATAGAATCGCAGTGGGTAAGCAGATATCTTACTTAATCGATACAGTTTGAAATGAAAATATGTTGAATTGAATATTTATCCAACACGCTACCTCAATGAGGCATATTTTAAATCCTGGTCATTCCCATCCTGGACAAGCAATAAGTATGCTTCGGCAACATCAAGGCCTTAGTTAAGGCGTCCGCTGGCATTTTATCCGTGGGGACATAGTTAAGCTGAATTTTTCCTTTTGATAATATGTCTGTAATAAAATGATAGCGAATATCAATATGTTTAATACGATGATGATACACAGAATTTTCAGCTAACAGTTTAGCACCTGTGTTGTCATTGTATATGATGATTTTCCCCAATTCGGGTAAGCCCAACTCCTGTAGGAAACCTTGTAGGTAGATAACCTCCTTCACTGTTCCAGGGGGAATAGGAACTCGAACAGCCTTAGATTCACTCATCTCATATTTGCACAACAGATCTCGCACGTATCCACTCTGACAAATGGAAATCCCAGTGGAGTTTTGTTTAATTTTAATGCCGAGACAATACTTGGCTTTTCCTAAATCCTTGTCCTCAAAATGTTCTCCTATATTCTGTTTTATCTCGTTCAACCAGTTCAAATCTTGCGTGGCTATTAACACGTCATCCACATAAATAGAGAGGATCAAGATATGATTTCTTCTTCTCGCAAAATTAATACAAGGGTCAGCACTTGTAGGCTGTAATCCCAATAAACGCAGTTTGGAATCAAATTTCTTGTTCCATTGACGGCCGACTTGTTTTAGGCCATATAGAGATTTCCTCAACAAACAGACTTGATTTCCACGACGAAGCACTCGAACCATAAATTTGGCTATCATGGCAATCGAGCTGTCTTTAGGTTCATTATTTATGATGTCTCCTAATGTTTCTTCAAACGTCGGAGGTAGTCTCATGTGGATTTCTTCGTCTAAATCTCCGTCGAGGTAAGCAGTTGTAATGGGTCCACTTATTTTATTAATATAATTGTGGTCTTAATAAAATAAGGGCCCACTCATGTGTAAGACTTAAAGGTGTCTTACGTACCTGTCCAGCTATGTTCAGTAATCTCAGGACGAGGGTAACCCCGTACTGGACCACGCAGTAATAAAATTAGAGAGAGATCTTATACTTAACTCATCAGGAAGGTTGTTATTAATTCATGAAGTATAAATTTAATATTGACAAATGAAACTATGGCATTTATTTATGACGAAGTCGTTTCACAAATAAAAATGAATGAAACCATGAACAATAATTATAAAATGACTGATGAAACTGACTCGACTTACTTTAACAAAATTGACTCGACTAACTAATTACATAAACGACTCGACAATTATAAAATATTATTTTACAAATAAAATAGTTAACCCGACAATAAATAAACGACTCAACTTACTTACTCCAACAATTCCAATCCAAACCAGTCCTTCTTTCCACCGAACCTTTTCCTCCTTGACCAAAACCATAACCAGTCCTTCCAAGTCCACCAATCCATTCCAATCCTTTCCAAATCCACCAGGTCCAATCCACAATAATTATTAATACAATTAATTAATTAAATTAAACTTAAATAAACTTAAGTAAAATAAGCTTCCACGAGTCGTGGGCTTATATGCTCTTGGCCCATTTTAAGTACGACTGTCAGCACGTGTAGTAGTAGTAGTAGATGGTAGTTGAAAACCAAGATGGTAGTGGTAGAGCACGTCCGTCCACGGCGGTTGCTGCGAGCCAAGAGAACGACAGCTCGTCGTCTCTGGGCCTCGTACCTCTCCACTCAGGTTGACCAACCCCTAAAACCAAACGTCGAGAAGCTCGACCGTAGCGACCCCGGCGCGTCAGTGACTGTATTTTCTCAAATGTTGACAGTTGTTGAAGAAGGAGGCCGGTTCTTTTGGCGCGAGTCGAAATTCGAATTTAAACGCAAGGTGGAAGCATTTCACCCCGTTACACAGTGGTGATATCGATCTGATGAACAATTAGATCATATTTTACGGAGAGGGCTAAAATCAACCGTATTGATTCTAAACGCGCAACTGGAGCGAACGTTCCGAAATAATCGATGTCAGGTTGTTGGGTAAATCCTTGGGCAACGAGTCTTGCCTTTTTCCTAACGATGGTCTCATCCGCTGCACGCTTGTTAGTTAACACGTATCAACACCCGACAATATTTCGGTTTTCAGGCTTGCCCACAAGTTCCCCGGTCTTATTTTTTATCAGGCTGGCGACCTCTGTGTAAATAACATCTTTTCATTCCTCGCATGAGGGCCCACTAAGGGCCTTTTTGAAGTTCACCTCGACATTAAATGCGAAACCAGCCACACTGTCACTGAACTCTTCGCTTGAATCGCTAGAACGGTCATTGGATGTGCTGGGAGGCACTCCTGGAGGTTCAAATACGTCGTCTGATATCTCATCCGAAATGACAATCTCTGGTAGTTCGTCGTTATTTATCTCTTCAGTTTGGGAAGAGCTCTGAATATTAGTGCTGCGTGCTAATGTATATATCTTTGAGGGACGACCATGTTGCCCTGTTCTATCAAGCCGAGGCCTACCTCTGCCTCTTCTATGTGTAATACCGCTATTTGGGTTTACACAGTCATATACATCATCAGACGTTAAGGATTCACAACCAGTGGCCTCATTTTCTTGGATAGGTAGACTTGTAGAATCCTCTTTAAATAAGTTTGAGAATATGTCCTCACGTTCTTCGATAGCTTCAGGAGCACCTAAAAACTTTACGTCTCGAGAGGTAAGGATTTTTCGATCCTTCGGAAGCCATACTCGGTAGGCTTTAGCTTCAGCCGAATATCCAACGAATATACCTTCGTTTGACCGGACTGCAAATTTGTCTTTATTTCCGTCCTTGTCCAAAACAAAGACCTTGGACCCAAATACTTGAATATGTTTGAGATTAGGTGGTTTGCACTGTCCACATTTCGTGAGGAGTTTGGCCATTCAAACTACGTGTAGGACATCGATTCCTAATGTAATTTGCTGCACATGCGGCTTCGGCCCAGAATGAGGATGGGAGAACAAATTGAATCAGCATACATCTAGCCATTTCGACAAGAGTGCGGTTCTTCCTTTCAGACACCCCATTCTGTTGGGGTGTATAGGGCGCTGAAAGTCTTCTTTTGATTCCATGTATTCTCAAGTATTCGTTGAAGTCATTTGAGCAATATTCAGTACCATTATCAGTCTGTAGGGCCTTGATTCGACTCTCAACTTGGTTTTCAACCAAATTCTTGAAAGTGTCGAATGCTTGTAGTACTTAACTTCGCTTCCTTAATTTATAAACTTCACTCCAACCAGAATAGTCATCAATAAAGGTGACAAAGTATTTACCACGACCATTTGATTCTGTCCTCAGTGGCCCACATATATCGGAGTGTACAATGGCTAATGGAGTGTTACTTTTATTGATTCGTTTGGAGAAAAGTTGAGTGGACATTTTCCCTTTGACGCATACAGCACACGGAGGTAATTTTTCCCGTCCTTGAACTTTCATGCCGAACGCAGACTTGTTTCTTATCATATGGATCAGATCAGCGGAATTTAGATGCCCCATTCTCTCGTGCCAGGTTTGTATACTAAACTCCAATGATTTGGGTTGGGATGCGAAACTTTTTGACTCTGACGTTTGACGTATATAATAGAGATCACCCACTCTATCTGCCATAAGTTTGATATTCCTGGCCTTGTCTCGTATCAAGGCTTGTTTTTTCTCAAACACAACCTCACAATCCTTGTCTGCGATTTTGGATACTGAAAGTAGGTTTATACGGAGATCAGGTACATATAAAGTCTTTTCAAGATTTACTGACCTGCTTTCGGCTCCAATTTGGGCCTGGTGCCCGATGGTTCCTGTTGCCTTCACTGGTGTAGAGGCACTACTGGCCAGGTTTAGTCGTCCTTGATCAACTGCACTCAAAGTCGCGAAGCTACTCTCATCGTGACATAGATGGGCAGTGCATCCACTGTCTAAGCTCCAACTGGATCGTTCAGAATTTGCATTCGCTTGGAAAGTCATGAGTCCATTTGGGACGGCTAGGAAAGAATCACTGACGTCGATGGCATTGTTTGATTGAAATTTAGACATTTGACAGCCAGAAGTCTTATGTCCAAATTGATGACATTTGCCGCACTTCAACTTGAATTTCTTTTTGTTTTTACAGGAAGTTTTCGTAGGATTCAGGGAGAGTATTTAATAACAAAATACTTAGTAGATCACCGTCGATAACAACATTCATTGCTTCAAGTTTGGCAGCGATGTCGTGGAAATTGTTTAAGTGCTCGCGAGTTTCCTCGGCTATTTTTCCGATTAGGTCGCCCCACCGATTTTGTTCAAATTTCTCAGAGATCTTCCTTTTGGGTCAAATAGTAAGAATTACTATGACTTTTTCACCGGCAATACCCAAAATGAAGAAAAAAAAGTTATTTTAATTTTTTTTTCTTGATTTTGGGTATCGCCGGTGAAAAAATCATAGTAATTCTTACTATTTAAAAGTTTTTTTTTTTTTTTTTCATTGTTTGAATATCTCAAATTTAACAAGGACATTCTAGTTAAGTCGAATAATAAATTACATAATTTATTTATTGATGATAGCCAAAATCGAGAGAAAACATTAAAAAAAAAAAAAAAAAAAAAAAAAAAAACAATAAATATATAAATTTAACAATTAACAAATTTAATAATAATCGATAGTGAATAATAAATTACAAATTTTTTTGAAACAGAAAACGATTCTTGTTTTGTCTTAAATTAAACTATCTGTAAAATGTTAACTTACAAGTAAATTACACTAAATATTTATTTTGCTGGATCGGGATGATGGAAGAAATTATAAATCACTTTGTTTGTGTATTGTCCATATTTAATAAAATTATATCACAGATAATAGTATTGATTACATAGTTGAGCACGAGATTAATTGACAGAGCACATTTTAATTTAGAATTTGATTGCAATAGCGTTTATAGAGTCGATTTTTATTATAAATTTACACGGCACCGTACTCGTGAATTAATAAATATATATATAGAGCGCAGAGTATCAATAAATCATTATCAATTATAAATTCACTGCCATAAATTAATTATAATGTAAATCGTAAGTTCACAAGCAATTTTTATTGTGCGACGTGTTAAATGTAATTTTGAATCGAATAAGTAATTATAGAGACGAGTCGAGTACCGAGTCTTATGCGAAACTGAAACAGGCTTGCAGTCAAATAAAATTTGAAGTTGATTTTTGAGATTATATGCATAACTGAATGGATTAAAGATGATATCAACCACACACGTTAGTACCGAGTAAAAATTAAAATAGTCGAGTGATGAGTAATAAATAAATATTATAATTAAATGTGAATTATCATTTGAATATCAATTATTTGTGACTGAAAGGTCATGTGATAGCGAATGTATATATATAGATATAACCGGCAGGTTAGCTTAGCACGCGGTCAACACAAAATGATCACAGAGTTTATATAAAAGAAATAAAGAGAGAGTTGACAAAATATGAATGACAAGAAATACCTGATAATTCAGCAAGTATGAATTACGTTGATTGTAATTATGACGTCGAGTAATTAGCGAGATGTAGCTTGATTAAATAATAAATTGCGTTGTTGTTAAATAACACGTGGTGTTCTATAACATGTGTTGTAGAATAATGATAGTGCCGCGTAGCTGGCTACCGAGTTGTAATTCTGAGTATCAGTGGGCGCGTCGATAGCAGCACCTCTGGTAGAGCAGAGCGCGGAGTTATCAAACGTTCTGGCGCGAACATTTGGTAATTACGCAACACTATCGATCAAAATAATTTTTAATTATACTTAAAAAATTTTAAGCAACAATTTTTTTTTTTTTTTTTTTTAATTAAATTATGTATTATTTAGAAATTAAAAATAATCTGCTTATCAAGTTTTATGATAATAAAATATTCGTATTATATAAGCCTCATCTTCAGGACTTAACAAATTTTTTAGTGATTGACCGTTTTATGCAAGTAACCATAATTTTCTAAATATTTATATGCTTTCCCGCAGTCTGAATGAATTTCTGTTCCTTTCGCCACATGTTTTAAAATTACTTCATTAAAGTTTTTCTATCTCTTTTATTCTCAGGACAAAGCTCTAATCGATATCTTTCTTCTCCATTCCTTTTAATCATACCTATGAAATGTAATGCAAAAAATTTATTATAGACTAGTTTATCAATTGTAATTTAATGATTATATTAATAGTAATATCACTACACAGAAGAAAAGGATTACTTGAACTAAAGAATTTACGTTCTTCCCATATTTTTTCTTGAATCAAGCTTACATTTTGTATTTGATTCAAATAACAACAAAATTTGGATTTAGAAGCTAATTTCTTTATTGAATAAATAACTATCTCGGTTCAAGAATAGAATTATTCAGCTTGAAACATTTTTGTTTTTGTTTAGAAACATTTCAGACTTATCTCAAGTATTTTTATACTCGGTTTAAAGTATTTAGATTTTTGATTTCAGTATTTTTTTCTTGGCGTAATATAATTTATTTTTTGACACGAAGTATTTTTTTCTTGGTTTAAAATAATTTAATTTTTGACTCAAGTATTTTTTTTTCTTAGTTTAAAGTGATTTGATTCTCATCCCAAGTATTTTTTCTCTTGTTTTTCAAGAAATAGTTTTTCCTGTTTAAAAAAATTATTTAACTCCGTACGACTTATTTATCCCTCTCTGGAGAGTTAAAGGCATTTTTTCACCATCGGTAAAGAAGGAATTTTAATTTTTTTGACATATGATGGGACTCGAACTGCCGACCCTTTGATTGAGGTCCAGTTTAAATAATGTGCTTTAGACCACTCGGCCACCACACGCATTTGGAAATGAAAATTTATTCTTTTACTTAAAGTTATTCAGTATTATATAAATTTAAGACTAAGCTAAAAAAAATTCCTTCATTAAATAATAATAAAAAAAATTTTGCCTTCATTTGTAAACCATCAAGTTTTCTTAATTTAATGATACTTTATTTTAAATTAGAAAAAAACAAATATAATTTTACTCGAAAATTCCTAAAATAGCTGCATTTATAATAAATTAAATACATATTTGCTAAACTTACGAATAATTATAACATTTATGAAATAATTATTATTCTCTTGCTTTTTAAATTTTATCTACTTAATCTTATAACGTGGACAAAATTTGCATTTCTTGTGTAGGAGCTTCAAAGATAGAGTAGTGATAAAAGAGTGGGAGAACCTCTGCGTGAATCCAAGAGAAAACTTACTTGGCTTAAGCTCGCAGTACTCTTGGTTCGAGATTTGTATTTTAGTTCAAGTTGTCACTGTTTATTGACTCAAAACACCGCATTACTTTATTCAACATTGTAACTTTCTTGCACTGAACATTTATATTTTTTAATTAAAGTAACAAAAATTTGGAAAATCTAAAAGTGCACGACTCATAACGCTCATTTATTATGAAATAATAAAATAATAATAAAAAAAAATGGCGGGAAGCACGAATAAATTTAGAATAAATACAATTTTCTTTCATCAAAATTTGTTGTTTTTTTAAAATTATATTAGTGTTCAGTCACGAGCTTAATTAATTTAAATTAGCTTCGTGCATTTCCGCTAAGTCCGGGAGCCGCCGAACTCGCTATTGTCCAGAAAGAGACGGTGCCGGGTCACTCGCTATTTGGGCCCGACACATGCCGTCTCCCTCAGGACCGTGTCAACACGCTATGAGAACCCGCTACAAGCCGGCCAATCAGATAACTCGTCTTATATTAGCCGGCCAGTAATAGAATTCGCTCTATACCGAGAGCTCAACAGCCAATGAAGAAAATTGGCTATTAATTACTTCCTGTTGGCGCGCTTTAAAGCCGATGGGAAAATTCGTTTTATGCAGCAAGGCTGCCACGTCAACACCAAGTGTCCACGACGACTCAACGACGCTTTCATCTAAATCTATTCTACAACGTGCGTTGCTACTTGCAACCTCGTGCTCTCTAATCGCTATACTTGCTACAATTAATTCTTGTGTGATATTGAACTAAACCGCTCTACTAATTATCCTCAATATTTAGTCAGTAAATTAAGGCTGCTATTAATTGAGAATAAATAAAGTGTTATTCGCGTGTAATTAATATCTAAAATAATTTCCGTGAATTTAACCGTTCTCAACCACGTGTTAATCTTCATACGTGAGTTTTACGTTGCATTCGCTTTCAAGTTATATTGTCGCATTCGCCATTAAGTACAATTTCTTACAATTTAAGGTGTAAATAAGTGTAAATAAATACTCAAATTATTTATTGTTAACAACTGTGTAATTTTTAATTGTTTAAAATTCCTTACGCCTAAACCAGATCCATTTAGTATATTCGCTCATTTTACATATTAGTATTTTTCTTATAATTATAAAAGAACCTACTCAAAATATCTCGATTAATAACAAAAAAAAAAATATACATATGTAAATAAAAAAAAAATTTTTTTTAAATTGAATTGAAAAAATTCAGGCTTAACAATTAGCAAAAAAAAAACAGCTGTACCAGGACGGTAATGCGCGATCGCCCCTGATGGAATAAATGTACGTATAATGTATAGATATATCACCATCCATGTTAGTTTTACATAGATATGTATAGATATAGTTATACAGCCTTTTTTATTCTTTTATTAATTGTAATTAAACGACACTGAGTTACCTAGCCATTTGCAATAGGGGACCTACAAATCTCCCAAAGAATTAAAAAAAAAAATTTGATTCAATTACTGGATTTTTTCGCAAGTTATCATGTATACGGAATTCATACTTGACGGACAGAAAATTTTTTCAAACTATTTTGATGTTTTTTCCGTTTTTATTGAACTAAATAAATTTTTGAAAAGTATGGAATTATTTTCAAAATAGTATGCAACGTATCTTAATTCCGTGAACTAACAAAGGTATAATAATTGAAATAGTTTCCGAAGTGAGGCGAAAAAAATTTTTCGATCGTAAAGCACACTCTGATGCTTCGCATCATGAGTCGTGCAATATATTACAGTAAGGAACAATATTTATTAAATCAATAAATGCAAATTATTTAACTAAATAACTCAGCTGTTGAATCAATCTTTGAAGATATATTGAGTCAAAAATATTTTATCTTCGTTCAAGATTTAAAATCTAAGGAATTTTATTACTTCCGTCAAGAAAATCTCGGTTTCCATTCCATACCCTGAAAAGTTTCTTGGCTCAAGAAAAATTTCTTTGAGCCAAATAATTTTTTTTTTCTGTGTAATACTGAAAATAATAATAATAACAATAACAATAATTTTAAAGTAACTTACCGAAAATCCAAAAACCTTCTTTAAGCCGTCCACGTTCACAGTCACGTTTTCCAATTTTGGTTTCATCTATTTCAACAATAATTCCAGGTCCACCAATCAAACCTTCATCTTCATATAATTTATCTTAAGCAATCCCACAAATTTCTCGATAAAAAGAAAATCTATCGGCAACCGTTTCAGATGATGTTAAGACATCAGTCAAACTACTTTCTCGTATAGTTTGACCATACGTAAAATTAAATACAAAAGCATATGTCAGAAACATCACTGTAGCAGGACTAATACGCGTATTTTCAAACCAGGTGTAAGATACAACTGATATTTGATGTTCGTTTGTTTTTTTTTTTTTTTTTTTATCTCGGTATCGGAAATTTCCACATGAATTTTCATATGACATTAAAACCATTTGTCGCTTATGTGATTTACAATATTTTTCTCCAGGTAATAAATTTAATGATTTGATCCACTCTAAGCAATCATCATCATCACGAATTTTTGCAGAAATCTTAAATAAATTTCGCCGTTCCATTTCAAAATAATCACAATTGCACTAATTTTTCACAATTAAAATTACCCGAGTAGAAATCCGGCTAATGAAGATGAGTTTAGAGCCAGTGACTAGCTCAGCGTTACTAGATAGCAGATTTAGCTAATAACGAGCTCATCATTGGCTAATTTTTTTTTAAGAATATTTTAAGCTCACCAATATCTCGTGAGTGAACAATATTTATTATTTACAGATGGCGCTGTACAAGAATGAAACCTTGACTCGCCATTACTTCACAGCTGGCTCAAAATACTTGGTTATAGATGGCTCTGTTTTCAAATAAAAAAATATTAGGGTTACAAATAACTTTCCGCCGTTTTTTAACACAAATTAAATATTTATTATAGAAGAACGGTAATATAAATTTATTTAAAATATTGCCCATCACTTGCAACTACTTTTTCCCATCTCTCAGGCAGCATTTGAATCCCACGTCTGAAGAACTCCTTGTCTTTTGAGGCTATCCACGAATCAACCCAATTTTTGGTATCCTCATAAGATGTGAATTGCTGCGCCGTCAGAGCATGTGCCATGGACCGGAACTGGTGATAATCGGACGGTGCAATGTCTGGTGAATACAGCGGGTGGGGTAACACTTCCCAATCAAGTGTTTCCAAGTACTTTTTCACGGGAGCCGCAACATGTGGACGAGCATTGTCATGCAGAAGAATAATTTTTTCGTGTCTAGAATAGTATTGAGGGAGTTTTTCCTTCAGAGCTCGGCTCAATCTCATCAATTGTGTTCGATAGAGGGCTCCAGTAATTGTTTCGCTCGGATTAAGCAACTCATAATACACTACACTTAGCTGATCCCACCAAATACACAGCATAAGTTTTTTTCCGTGAATATTCGGTTTTGCTGTTGATGTTGACGCGTGGCCAGGTAATCCCCATGATTTTCTTCTTTTTGGATTGTCATAATGTATCCCCACTTCTCATCACCAGTTATGATACGATGTAAAAAACCCTTTTTTTTATATCTAGCTAGCAGCATTTCACTTAAGCATAATCGGCGTTCAATATCTCTCGGCTTAATATTTTTTGTTCAAACTAATCAATTTATAATTAACTTAATAAGCATCAACTATATGAAAACAATACATCAACCTAACCTCAAATAAGTATAGACAGCGCAACATAAAAATATAATTGTAACTCATTAGTATTTCATGGTTGTCTAACAAAAATTAGTTAGAGATAGAGTTGTGCAAAAAAAAAATTTTACCTAATCAGTATCTCATAGTTATCTCGTCGCTAATAGTTACAGATGGCGTTAGATAAAATTATAACTTTAACTCATCAGCATCTCATGGTTATCTCAACGCTAATATTTACAGATGTCGCTACATAAAAATATAACTGTAACTCATCAGCATCTCATGGTTATCTCGTCGCTAATAATTACAGATGGCGCTACATAAAAATATAACTGTAGCTCATAAGCATCTCATGGTTGTCCAGTTAACATTAGTTACAGATGGTGCCACATAAAAATATAAATGTAACTCACCAGTATCTAATAGATGTCCAGTAATTATCAGTTATAGATGGAGCTGCTTAAAAAATAAATTTCACCTCACCAATATCTTATAGTTGTCTAGTCACTATTAGTTACAAATAGCTCGACATCAGACATATATGGATCATCGAATAGAAGTCGACTCCAACCAGCTGTAGTAGCCCAGTGGATATCACGCGACACTCGTAATCCCATGGATCCAGGTTCAACTCCCGTTACCGCCTAACTGAACATCACGGTTAATTCGATAATAGGCTCACAAAAAAATCCAAATATAAATTGTAAACTGAAAAACGGACAAGTAGAGCTAGTGTAAAATGAAAAATAAAATTTTTTTTTTTTTTTTCAAAATTGACGTCATCATGAACTCATATTTTTTAGCTAACCACTGGCTACTTTTCATATCTTGTAATGAGCTCATATTTTTTAACCAGCGATTAACTATTTATAGTTGCACACTCACTACCTCATTGTTTTAACCTAGCTATTGGATATAAGTTTGAATCTATCCACTGGCTTGTTCTTATTAGTCAGCCATCGGCTAAGATGGTGTTACATAGTGAGGTTATGACTGGCCAATTCTATTAGACAGTGATGAGGTATGACTCCAATCTGTTAGCTACGGGCTGACTACCTATGAGTTTCAATTATACTGGGGTATTTATAATTTCTCCATGTAAATAATATCAAAAGTTTTAATTTCAATGTTAACAACAATAATGCAGTACGATAATCAATAATTAATTAATTAATTAAACTAGGTTTGAATTTCTACTTCCTGTTAAAACTTTATATAACATTAAAATTTTTTATTCAAATGTAGTTTACAAAAAAATAAAAGATGAAATTTAAAAAAATTAAGAACTAGATTACAGCGCCATCATACCTCAAATTAATACCTATATATATTATTAGCGGTAAAATTTAATAAAAAATTTATACATT
The DNA here is from genome assembly GCA_964016945.1 of Microplitis deprimator. Lineage (NCBI taxonomy): Eukaryota > Metazoa > Arthropoda > Insecta > Hymenoptera > Braconidae > Microplitis > Microplitis deprimator. The sequence goes on along the minus strand of OZ024707.1, from coordinate 10,274,038 downwards.
ATTCTTTTTACTGACGAAACAATACTGTGAAAAATCAGCGCTATACTATCACAAGTAAGTTAATTATTTATTATTATTATTTATCGATTATTTATTTATTTATTATTTATTATTATGATAATTATTATTGTGGAAAATTTAGCCTTATTTGGTCCATATGGAGTTATTTGGCCCATAAGAAATTAAAATTAACCAAATTATAGTGAAAGAAAAACAAAAATTAAACAATATAATTAAAAAAAAAAAAAAAATATTAAAATAATTTTTTTTTCTTGCTTTTGGGTATCGCCGGTGAAAAAATCATATGATTCCATGTTATTTGACCCAAAAGGAAGGTTTTTGAGAAATTTGAGCAAAATCGTTGGGGGGACCTAATCGGAAGAATAGCCGTTTCCTCTCCCTCAATAAGCTTCAGCGTGGTTAATCGCTTTAATAAGGAAGCTTTTCTCACAGGACCAGAGGAAGCGAAAATTTATTTGAGTTTTTCCTAAATATCTTGAGAAGTTTCGCAGTTTCGAATTCACTACAATTCGGCTGGACTGTTAGACAATATGAGGTCAGCTCTGGCCTTTCGATCCCTTTTTCTCCAAGTGTTTAGGGCAATAAATTTATTGGCTGTATCGGGATCGTTTGCTTCTGGGTCTGGTGGTCTTGAAATTTCCCCACTGACGTAGTCCCACATATAATTTTTTACAAGCAACGCTTCAGCCTGCATGCACCATGTGTCGTAATTTTCTCCAGTCAACATTTCCAACGTTGTGGAATTAACGGTTCTTGTAGCCATTGTAGACAGAACGAGTTAAATGTTTAATAGAGTTTTTTAACTTCCCGCTAAGAAAATTGTAAATTTTCAAAAATTCGGGAAGTTATTGTTTTCACCTCGATTTTCAAAAATCGAGTTTTTATCAGATGTCGACGTTTTGAGGTCCTAGGAAGCTATTCTGACTATTTTCAGAATGATGTCCGAGTGTGTGTGTGTGTGTGTGTGTGTGTGTGTGTGTGTGTGTGTGTGTGTATGTAAACTCTTTGTAACTTTTTAACTAATGAATCGATTTGGATGGTTAAGGTGGCAATCGAAAGAGTTTGTTGGCCATCAACTTTTCTGAAAATTTCAGATCATTTGATCGAGTAGACTCGAAAATATTTGCGAATTGCGAAAAAAATAATTTTTTTTTTTTTAGTTTTTTAGTGATTTCTCAGAAACCACTTGAACGATCGATATCAAAATCTAATCAGCTCTAGAATTTGATGAAACGCGACGATTGCCGCCTTAGCAATCTCAATCGGTTAATTTGTTCGAGAGATATCGCGGGGGAAAGAAATGGTAAAAAACAGTTATTTGCGAATATCTTTGAAATAACTTAACCAAATAATTTCAAAATCTGATCAGCTTTAGAACTCAATAAAATACGTCGATTGCCGCCTCAACCATCGAAATCGGTTCAATCATTCGCGAGATATCGTTGGAGAAAGAAATGGTGAAAAACGGGTTTCTCTACATATCTTCAAAACGGCTAAGCCGATGAATTTTAAATTATAATCAGCTCTAGAATTCAATAAAACGCGCCGATTGCTACCTCAAACGTCAAAATCAGTTAATTAGTTCAAAAGATATCGGCGTTGGAAATTAAAAAAATAACGTTTTATGTTATTTTTTCCGGATAAATCATAATATAATGTGCTAAAATGTGTCTGAAATCATACCAACTCTTTCTCTTTATGGTTTCTTTCAATTATCATATAATGTCATCTTACCTGTTTTTTAGTTTAAATCATATCAACAAAAAAATTGAAAAAACGCAGTTTTCAATATTTTTTATATTATTGTTTCTGACATGAGTCAAAACTTATTTAAATCTTGATTTTGATCCCTGACATTGACTTCTGCCTCAATACACTTATTTTATTGAACATAATCGGGAATCAAATTGTAAAAACCACTTCTTTATTAATGATTTTCGATTCTTAAATTTTCAAACTTCAGCATAAAACGTAACTTGTTAGAGCTTGAAAAGATCATAAAAAAACAATCGCACGTAATAGAATTTTCGAGCTCGAAAATATATCTACATTAATGTTTTCGAGCTCCTCGAGCTCGATAACAGCGGGAAGCTTTGGGGCTGGCCCGCAGGGCCAACCGACGCCCAGATTTTTTTTTCTTTAGTAATAATAAATTACGTGGTGAGTCTAACCTCAAATATATGTGTACATATATCTATATATATTTATTTATAACCAGCTATTTCCCACGTACCTGGGCCCATAACCTGTTGTTACTTAAGCTGGGATGAGGTGGCAAACGAATAATTTATTTAAACAATTAATTATAGTAATGAAATGGAAGCTTTATCGCGATACACACTTCTACAATATAGTCGATATATATATATATATATATATATATATATATATATATATATATATATATATAGTATAGATCGCATATAGAATCGCAGTGGGTAAATGGATATCCTACTTAATCGATACAGTTTGAAATGAAAATATGTTGAATTGAAAATTATTGAATTTATCCAACAACTTTAAATTTATATTCATTTACAAATTGTTAAAATTTAAAATTAATAGAGAATTACAAGACTGAAAAATTATCCAAATCTGAAAAATAAATTGAAATTTATAATCCGCGAATCAAATAACGATATATATATTTTGTTTTGATTTAAAAAATGATTTTTATCACAACATCAATTTTTTGCAATTTTCTGAGATTTTTTGCTATTAACTTAGATTTTTGAAGATATATAAGCCAACTAGGCTCAAGATTTCGATTTAACGGATCGAACTACATAAAAATCATGATTGATCTATTAATCTAGCTCTGTAGAATTTATTTCATCACAATAACTGCAATTTTTTGCTATTTTCCACAATCTTCAGGGGTTTCTTTGCAATTTACTTAAATTTTAAAAGGCTTATGGTCGAGTAAACATCAGATTTGGATTTAGCGGACCAAAAACCATAAAAATCATACTTGGTCTACAGTTTCATAAATTTTTTTCTCACCAAAACTGCTAATTTTTGGCGAGTTTTATGGTTTTTTGCAATTTACTTAAAATTTCGAGGGTGTACGGGCAAAACTGGCTGAGAACAGAGTGCTCCGATGGAAAAAGTCCGAGAAACTCAGACATCAAACTGTAGTTTAAGGTGTTAACCTCGAGGTCAGGGACTTCGGTTCTCACTACTTACGGGGCGATGGTTCGGATAGTCCGGGGCTATGATCACGAGTGGTTAAATCCATAAGTGGACGGCTACACGAGCTGGTAACTTAGCTGATATAGGTTTCAAAGGCTAAAGTACAAGCCGGGGTTCCTGAGAGTACGAGTTCATGCTAGATCTTGAAATATAAATAAGGGTTTAAAACTTTTAAAGAAGGCAAAATAACTCTCCTCAATAAGACCAAGGGGCAAGAGAAGTGATACACCGAGGTGTGTGTGTACGGGTGCGTGCGCGCGTGTAAGTTAATGAATGATCTATGATCATCCAAATTTGGCAAAAATTTTTTTCAAACCTTATATGTTCCTCAAAAAGATGACTTTGATTGGTTATCAAAGTGAAGTGTAGTCTGATCTTGTGGGCCAAGGCGCTACACAAGCCTGAGTGGCTACACATGAATACTACGGGTCGTGGACTCAAAGCAAGTTACACGGACCTGTGAGAGTATTCATTAGAGGCGTAAAACACCTCTAGTGCCCGCGAGAGCTTGTGGATCCATAGGGTCACACAGGCCAGGGCGGGTACTTCTCAGCCGTCTCTAGGCCTCTTCCATAGGAAAAAAACAACTCTTTGAGTTGAAAGGAGAAGCAAGGGTCAGGTAAGGCATTCTACTTCATTACTACCACGCAAATAATTCTGGTGGAAGTGACTTAGGAGAAACAGCGCATGTCTACTTCGGAGGCTCTTAATAACCCGCTCCAATCCGAAATTGGACGTGTAATAATTTGTACTTGTACAACGCTGTGGACCTTTGTTACTGAAACTACGAGCAGGAAGTAATGTTGTGGAATGTAGCAGCCTATGTGCAAGTATGTTCTAGTGGGGCAGAGCAGAAAGCATATCGGCTTGGGTAGGTAGCCCAACGCTGCCAACCCTAAAAGTGATGCCAATTACTCAAATCAATGGAAAAACTTGAATGATTTGTTGATAATATATAAAAGTGATAAGGCCTGCTCCCTTCGGGGGCGGGCTTTTCACTTTAATCAATTTGAGTGATTGTTGATTATATATTAAAGTGAGAAGCCCGCTCCCTTATGGGAGGCGGGCTTTTCACTTTAATCGATTTTGAGTATATGTGATTCAATTGTCTTATGGTCCCTGGACCTAAGGCAATTTTTTTCACTTTAATCGAGTTTTTGAATGCAATGATAGTCAAAATGCTATTATATGTCGACAGTGGACTGACACCACCGCAAATAGGTCCAGGCCCTGCAAAAATTTTTGATTATCATAAAATTGCGAAAGCAATACGTATAAAATTTTTCATGCAATAGCGGTCAAGTATCAGCTCCCAGACAACCCTAACCCCTATCCTTCCCCCTCCAAAACACTAATTACGCTTTTTCTCTTTCACAGGTGGCAGCAGCAACATTAATACAAACTTTTCTCCATACAGGTATAACCAAGAGCTTAGCGACTCCAATAGCAAAAACAAACATGGCAATTCTTTCTCTTGAAAAAATATCCGCACCAATGGACCGGCATTCGGATTGTGCAGGATCGGTCCTCAAGGGGAAGGAGGGTCATGGCAATTATACGCCTCAAGAAACCACCACGACAGCAGCATCACCACCATCATCATCATCTTCAACGACGACCAACATCACGCTCGTTCGAAAGAGTGCCAGAGTGGCAAGCCGTGTTGTTATTGCTACTAATTTGATCGCTAATCCCCCTGGTACCCCCGCTAATCGTCGGCACGAGAATCGAATTACACGGACGCGCGCGGGTAAAATCACGCGACCAATTGATTTAGAAAACGCGAAACGGGAAACACTTAAAACAGATTCTTTATCAGTAGACGGTACAAATTGTTCGCGGGGCACAAGCCGACGTTTGTGTCCGGGGTCGAGTAACTTTGCCCACAGTGGGCCCGTAACAGAAGAAGAAACAGTAGTAGAAGGTGTGAACGTGCATTTCTGATTTTACGACTTGAAAATCGAGCGCAAAATCTAACAGATTCTACGGCCATCTATTAGAACAATTATATGTTAATTAACACTCCTCAGTCACTCGGGGCCATGTCAGAGGATTCCTAGATCAAATTCTACTTGAATTTAGACGACAGTGGGGTAGTTCCACGCCTCCAAAATTAACATATAAAAGGGCCAGCAAACACTTGCTCGAGGACTTAGGCCCTGGCCATCACCTAGAGTGGACTGATGACGCTTAGCGAGGTCTCTACTCTAGCACCAGGACTCATTACAATTTATATGAGTCGCCTAACGATAAATTCATTATATCTAGTCATTTAGCCCAGTAATCAGTTCTATTTCGTTTAAGCTGTTACCTGAATAATTTTGTCTATTAAAACTTATATTTATATTAAAACTAAATTATTAATTTTATAAGTGATACTGGTTTTGATTCAAATTAATTAATTAAGGAGATTTGTGAGACTCCTTCGTCTGGTTAAAGAAAAACCAAATTTGATTACTGAGTGAGTGTGGTGGTTTGATATACAACATCTGCCCGTGGGAATTTTACTGAAGAGGATCGACATCGAGTCCAAGAAGCCCGCAACGAATCGGAGATCGATATCACCAGTAAGCCCACGTACAACCAGATAAGTCTAGACAAAATTGTAACAACCATTTTCTCTCTCTTCAACGTCGCATAATTTAATTAATTATACATTTTATTTCCTGCGTCTAAATAAATCTTGTGCATTTAATAAGGAATTAATTTCATGCCGAACGCTAAATCTTGATTAATAAATTATGAAATAAAATTAATAAAAAGGGAAACTATTGTGTAAATAAAAGTTGAGATTTGGTTAAATAAAATTTATAATAGATAATTGTGTCTCTTTGATCAAATTTTCTTATCACCAGCGTTACTTAGAATAAGTTTATTTTAGCCGCGTGACCGGTCAGAACGAGTCGACCTACAACCTGAGATCTATTTTCCCGATCTTCCGAACCAACAACAAAATAATTAAAAGTTTATATTAATATTAAAAATTAAAGTTTATTAAGTATAATCATTCGGGAAATTTCATTAACTGTAGTTCGTGGCTACTGGACACGAAGTAGCCAGGGCCTACCGTTATAAAGGGCTTGGTACGCGAAAGGAAATTTCACCCCCCCCCCCCTCCAAAATCCGACAATAAGAGAAGAAGGAGAAGAAAGAGGTTTTGACGCGGATGGTCTTCGAGTCTTGCAAGTGAACTTGCGAAACGATAAGGCAGGAACACTGGAGACAGGTGCCTTGTGGAAGGAGGAACGTATTGATGTCCTCTTTCTGCAAGAGCCATACGCAGCAGCGAGTAACAAATGTTTCATAATACCTGGTTTTGGCAGCAATGCCCTAATTGCTGCCACAACTGGGGAAAGACCATTTGCTTAATGAATCCAAAATACAATATGACTCAAAATTCCCAACTAAGTACTTCGCACTGCGTATGCGCTCACATTGAGGGTCCAGGCACTTCTCTCTACGTGGTATCGTCATACTTCCAGTGTCGTGACAACATAGAAATTCACATCACGCAATTAGAAAAGGTAGTTCAGGCACTAAAGGGAAAAAGGGTTTTATTTGGGATGGACGTGAATGCTAGATCTATTAAATAGGGCCCAGAAACAAATGAAAAGGGAGAGAAACTAGAGGATTTTATAGACGACTATGGATTGGAGATTTTAAACATTAAAAGGGAGGGCCCAACTTACTCATCAATCTCAGGGGAATCATACATAGACGTTACCTTAGCTACCCCAAAACTTGCACGGCACGTACAAAACTGGTCCATCAAACGCGAGTGGGTGCAAAGTACCGACTACTATGCGATCGAAATCAGCCTAGGAATTCCAAGAGAGCGGAAGGGTCTCGACGGGGCGGATCCCAAGCGGTTCAACCTTGCGTTGGCTGACTGGGAAAAGTACCACGAGAAACTACCGGAACTCGCAAGAGAGAATCTTGAAGGCCTAGCACTGGAAACGGTCGAGGACGTGGAAAGGTATGCCGATGCACTCACTAAAGCCATAATAGAGTCATGTAAATTTGCTATCCCGCGGAAGAAATTGCACAAGAAATCATACCCGTGGTGGACCAGAGACCTAACAAAAGAAAAGAGAGTAGTATATAAAGCCAGAAGGAGATACCAGAGAGAGACGGAGAAAGACAAAAAGACAGAACTCAAATGGACATACTTGACGCTTTGCAAGACATATTCAAAACACGTTAAAAAACAGAGAGAAAACAGCTGGCGAGAGTTTATCACGTCGAATGGTAACAAGGAGCACTGGGGCATCGTTTACAAGCTCCAGGCAGATAAACACCGAGTTAACAGAGTGCTAACCACACTCCGGCGTGACGGACGATCCACAGAAATTTTCAAGGACACAGCTAGCTGCTTTCTCAACACACACATTGTTGACGACAAACCAGAGGAAGAAACGGAAGAGCAAAGAGTAACCCGAGTGAATTCAGAAACACCACCAGACACCGCGGACGCCGATTTATTCACCCCGCGCGAAATATACCGAATTTTAAAGACCTTTAAAAACAAAAAAGCATCCGGACCAGACTCAGTAGAAAATGAGGTAGTCAAAAGAGCGGCAGTAATTTTATCAGGGGAGTTTTTAGAATTATACAATAGATGCTTAGAATTAGGAGTTTTCCCAACCGCATGGAAAGAGGGTAGGATAATCATGCTCCTTAAGAGCAGTGACAAAGACGCGAGTGACCCTAAATCATATAGGCCAATTTCCTTACTATCGGTAATCGGGAAGGTATTTGAGAGATTGATTAAGTCGAGACTCACCACCACAGTCTTAGCTGGAGATAATATTTCCAGTCAACAATTTGGCTTCATGGCCAAAAGGTCGACTGAAGATGCGATCGTTGAGATGCTTCGCTTGCTAGATTCGACAACAGAGAATTTGGCAATCGGACTTCTCTTCAATATTTCTGGCGCCTTTGACAACGTATGGTGGCCGCGAGTACTCGAGAGTTTGACGAAGCGGGAATGCCCCAAAAATGTTTACAGGGTGGTTCAAAGTTACTTTGAGGATAGGACAGTCTCACTGTCATGGGGATTCGGAAAGGAGAACAAAAAGCCAACAAGGGAATGTCCACAGGGGTCAGTTTTGGGGCCATTATTTTGGAACATTATGTTCGATGATTTGCTTAAAGAATTAGGGTCAACAGATCACGGGAGTAAATTTGAAGCCTATGCTGACGACCTCCTCGTCATCATAGAAGGCACTTCACGTGCCGACATTGAAAGAAAAGGGCAAGGGACGGTAGACTCGATACTGGAATGGTGTCGTTCCGCGAAACTCACATTGTCGGAGTCCAAGACTGAAGCAATATTCCTCAAAAAAGATTACACTCGACGCGGTCCACGCAAGGACAAAGGTCCGTACCCCTATGAAGCGAAAAGACAGAAAAAGCTCAAGTATGATTCAAAGCCACCGAAAATCGTTATAGGTAATTCAAAAATAGCATTCAAAAAGAGTATTAGATACTTAGGGGTATACTTCGACCAGGACCTCAAACCAACAACACACATAAAGACAAGGCGTGCGAAACTAGATAAAACTTTTGGACGTCTACGCCGTCTCGCACGGACTGAATGGGGACTGCGCTTTCCGGCTATGTCCACTATCTACAGGGGCTACTTCCTGCCTGTTGTCACTTATGCGGCAGCAAGTTGGAGTGACTTATGTGGATTAGAGGATTGGAAGGCTCTTAGGGCCCTGCAACGGCGAGCCCTGATTACGATGACGTCCTCATACAAGACAGCATCGTATGAGGGACTTTATGTAGTTGCAAGGGCAGTGCCAATTCAGTTTGTGATTGACGAATGTTGCGCCCGTTATAATCTTTGCACTGGTAAACAGGCAACCCTTGGAACCGTGACCGTGCAGCCAGATGACGAAGAAGGCCTTGTCTCCCTCAGAAAAGAAACCATTCGCAGATGGCAAAAACAGTGGTCCACAACGGACAAAGGACGAATGACATTTAACTTTTTTCCCGACGTTACTGAACGTCTAGCGAACAAACACATCAGCCCTAATTTCTGGCTTACCCAGATTTTAACCGGTCACGGCTGTTTTAAGGAAAGATTCTTCCAGTACGGACTCGCAAAAGATCGAAACTGCCCCCAATGCAACAAAGGGTGGAACACCGTTCAGCATTTACTGCTAAAATGCACCGAGTTCGAGCTTCAGCGTGAGGTGCTCCAGAGCATAGATGGGTAGGTCGCGGAGTGGCCACATATCGGGCGGGTTCTTGCCTCATCCCCAAACTCCTTCAAAATTTTTAATGGTTTCAGCAAAGATTGTCTCCACCACAAGCTCAGCCGCCAGTTCCAACACCGAGAGGAAGGAGGAGAAGACTACTAGATCGCGGTTCAATTGGCATCCACCCAGTTGTTGTCGGAGCATCTGGGCATGGGTGTGCAGAACTCACGATTTGTGAGGACTCTGTGCATCCCGGGTGTCAGTTCGAAGTTAGGTGTGAGTGTGAATGTGTTAATGGACGAATTAATGTTAATAAAACTAGGTGTCTTCTTAGGAAGGCAGGGGAAGAAATCACGACCCCTCTTGACCAAGTGGTATGTCGACCAATACATGAAATTGGTGCTATGGGCGTATCCTTCCAAGCCGGCATGAGGGAAACCGAATGCTAGGATACTCTGGGTATGGACTCGTAGTGGCTGTTGGTTCGGCACCCACACGCAAAGAATTTCTGATCCTAAGGGTTATAATATTCGCCAATATTGAGCTTGCTGAATGTTTCGCTTTATAATATTATGGTAGAAAAGAAGAGATTTACGCAGCGCGTGTATGCCCAAAAGGACGAGGAAACGGCCTCCAGTCAGCGGAGGTGGACTTAGGTACCGTTACATTAATTAATTGTAGTAAATCCGGCCTCCCTGCCTGGAAATAGCGAAACTAATTATTGGTTGATTCCGGTTTTTGACTATTTTATGACACGATAATTGACACGACAATAACCCGCGAATACGACTCAGTTCTCAGTTTTCAGTTGTACTCGTCTTTTCCAAAATACTCGAACTCTCCTTCAACCTGCTGTTCAGACGCAATCAGTAATAGTTGATTAAGTATACCGGCTTCTTGCCTGGTATTCGACTCTCAGATGGATGAAAAATATCGCTTGGTTCCACAAGGAAAAGCCAAGTGCGACTAAATTAATTACCTGATGTTCGGTACTCAGCAGTCCTACGTCTGGATGGTGACCCAGCCCTACTGGTTCTGTCTCCGCTGATGTCTTCGGTTTTTATGAATTTCACTCGATTGTATTCGGCTGTCATCGGAAAACATCTCCTCTACTTAATTATGATTGGGCCTAGCATGTAAGTATTTTTTATTAGCACGCCCGGCGACAAGTCGAAAAACTTAATTTAATGCTCGCCTAAGGTTGCAGGTAGGGTAAGTGACCATCAGTGAAAAATCACGATGCTGGTCGATAAAGTAACCCAATTTACCCCGTTACACACTCACAAAGTTCGCAGCCAAAAATATAGCGGAAACGTAAAATTTCATGCTGACGCTCGACGATGGTTGTGAGTGTCAAAGTCAGTTATGTGGTATAGTTTCGATAAAACTACCATCTAGAAAAATTCTAGCGTTATGTCCGAGCGTCAAAAATGTTGCCAGTTTAAATAAGTGTTGAAAGAAGTAATCAGAATCGAAATGAATTTTTATAGTTTTACTTCTTTCCAATCCATGACACGCTCTTTTTTCCAACAAATATCTCTTTAAATTGTTGCAAATAAATACGGCTTCAGATGTTTTGATATCACTTCTCCTTATTTCAATTATCATCGAGTTCAATTTAATTTATTCAGCGTCAAGAATAAACAATTCGAGCGTCAAAACTAAACAGTATAGTTTTGATGCTAGAATTTTCCTAGATGGAAGCATTGTCGAAACTTTAACATGTGGCCGACTTTGACGCTTAAAACCAGCGTCAAGTGTCAGCATGAAATCGTATCTTTAATAAGTACAAAAAGTAAGAGATACTCAATGCCAGAATATTTTATTTTTGTTAGAAATTGAATATATCTTAGTTTTAAATAGACAGATACACACTAAACAATTACACTGTTGAGTATAATAAATGAATGTAACTGACGAATGAGCATTTTTTTAGTTTTATAATCAATAAATAAAATATAAGTAGGATAAAAATTAAAAAATGCGTACTTAAATAAATAGAAAAGCAGCACATGAATTTTTTTAAATTTCATTATTTTAATTCATTTATTTACTTATTTAATTGCAATCTAAAGTATGTCTCATGTCTGTTATATCAAAACTCATTATAGATTAAACGTATAAGTAGCCATCTTTCTATAGTATGAGTTTAATATACATACAGTTCGTTATTTTTGACAATCACAATTTTTGGATAAACATAATTTTTCTATATATTTTAATGATTTTTTTTTCTACTTACTAGTAATTCGCGTATAAAAATAATAAAATTGTCGGATGTCTGCTACTTTCGGTATCATAATAATATTTCAAGATTCTAAAGCTATTAGAGAAGCCATTAACAATATAAGTTAATATCGAAAAATAATTTATTTGATATCATTGAATAAATGTTCATTGAATGAAAAGATAACCCTGCTGAAAAAATCCGATAGATTCTCATAAAAAAATTTTTATGAGAATGAATCGGCAAAGTGTCCCATCGAAAAATGATAGTCCATATTAGAACCTATGAGAATATTCAAATCCGAGGATAATCCGATAGAAACTTACCAAATCCTTTAATTTATGTCTCATTCATTCTTATATAAAATTTGTTGTACATGTTCAAATTTTTATCGGAATGAATAGGAATGCGTCATACTTACATTTCGTAAGAGAATCAATTGGAAATATAGACGTTTTGTTTCTTGTTGTTGTAAAAGAATGAATGGGAAAATAGTTTTATTTTTTCACGTGAATTCGTAAGCGACATTCTTATGGGAATCTATGAGATAATAATTTGCAATGCGTCAATTTCTTATAAGATTCTATGGGTACAAGTTTATACTACTCTTACCGTTGTATAAGAATAAATGGAAAAATAGTTTTATAACTTTTACGTTAATTCGTAGGCGACATACTTATGGGATTCTATGAGATAATAATAAAAAAAATCAGAGAAATATCGTAAATTTCTGTTTCTTCAGATAATTAAAAATTATTTGGAATAATTAAAATTTTGAAATTATTTTCAGTTGAATTGAATAAAAAAATAATATCATTTATTTCTTTGCTTCAAAAAATAATTTAACTACTAGTAACAATTTATTTAACCCACTGGGAATTCTATATTATTTTTCAACTTCGGTAAAGAAGAAATCTTTATTTTTTCCGACATGTGATGGAACTCGAACTGTCGACCCTTCGATTGAAGCTCTGAAAACGGTTCAAGTCAAGTGCTTTAGCCCGCTCGACCACCACATGCATTTGAAAATAGAAATTTATTCTTTTACTTAAAGCTAACCAGTACTATATATGCCCAAGACTAAGCTTAAAAAAAAAGTTATTTTTATTTATTATTTTAATTTGGATAAAACGATGTTCTCTTTACTTTTTGTAATAGCTTTAAATCCAATAAATGCAGTTTTTTTTTAAAAAGTTATTCAATTGTTTGTTTTTTTTTCATAATCTTAAAAAATGTCAGTTTTAAACTTCATTAAATTGATAAATTGCAAAAAAAAAAAAACAGATAAAATTCGACTTGATGTTCCTAAAATGTTTTCCGATAAAAAAAAAGCATATAGTTGTTTTTAGTATTTAAAAAAAATAGAGTATAAAAATTCATTTGTTTACAACAAATTGTTTGTTTAATAAACAAATGAAAAATTATTATTTTTTTATAATACAAAAGAACATGATAAATTATGATTTAAAAAAAAAAAATCGGTCAGTCAGTTGATCCTGCGGGCCAGCCCCAAAACTTCCCGCAGTTTTCGAGCTCCTTGAGCTCAAAAACATTGTTGAAAATACATTTTCGAGCTCGAAAATACTTTTGTATGCCTTTGTTTTCGAAAAATAACATTTTTTACCATTTTTTCTCCAACGATATCTTTCGAACTAATTAACCGATTTTGACGTTTGAGGTGGCAATCGACGCGTTTTATTAAGTTCTAGAGCTGATCAAATTTTAATATTGATTTATCCAGTCGTTTTCGAGAAATTTCAAAAAAACTAAAAAAAAATTTTTTTTTCATTCTTTCGTTTACGGTTTCTCTTGAACGAATGAACCGATTTTGATGGTTGATGTGACATTCGACGCGGCTTATAAAGTTTTAGAGCTGATTAGATTTTGGAATCAATCCATCGAGAGATTTAAAAGTTATTCAAATAAAAACATTTTTGAAAAAATTTTATTTTTGAAATATCTCCGAACGTACCCTACCAATTAAGCGAATTTTCAGTGCTGATAGTATTTAACAAGCCGCGTCGAATGACACCTTGACGATCAAAATCGGTTCATCCGTTCAGAAGTTACAGAATATTTACATGCATACATACATACATACATACATACATACATACATACATACATACATACATACATACATACATACATACATACATACATACATACATACATACATACATACATACACTCGGACATCATATTGAATTTAGTCAGAATAGTTTTCTAGAACCTCAAAACGTCGACATCTGTTGGAATTTCGATTTTCGCAAATCGGGGTGAAAACAATAACTTCCCGAAATTTTTAAAAATCATCGATTTTCTTAGCGGGAAGTTAAAAATAGTTTCTTAATATTAATATTAAGCAACAAAAAAAAATTGTTAATTAGCAAATGCGCTTTTTAGCAATAAAAAAATTTTTTTAAGGAACGATTTTTTTCTTAAAAATCATTATTTTCATTAAGCATCTTATTTCCAAAAAAAATTTTTTAAAATTGTAACGGGGTAAATTTGAATTTACCGCGTACAATTTAAAATAAAATAAAAGTTAGTATGTGTACTGTCGATCACGTGACAATTCCAACCAGAGTTACCCCGGGTAGAACGCGACTAGTCGACCGGGAGTGAAAATTCAAATGTTCGAGCGTCAGCCTCCATTTAGAAGTAAGTAGGAGTTTCCGAAGTCCGAAGACGCCCGAAGTCATGCGGGGAGAAAGCAATTATAAACGAGGACCGGAACGTGAAATTTCATTAACCATCGGAACGACCAGACCGTCGGAACATACAAGTGTACAAGTGACGAGACACCATTACGGACGCCGGCTTTGAGACGCTTAAAATTATATCAGGTAATTGATTAATTGAGAGCTTGTGTTTTATTGTGGAACCAAGCGATAAAATTATTTCAATTTTTGTTAATAAATACCAGGCAGGTAGCCGGTATTTCCTTACATAGTTACTTATTGCGTCTGAATAACAGGAGGTGAAGGAGAGAACGGATTGGAGAGTTGAAGGAGAAAGAAAGAGAGGAGAGTATTGAGAGAACGGGACCGAACGAGACTGAAAAAATTTACCAGGACAATTATTAAGACGAGACCAGGACAAAGACACGACGAGGAAAGGATCTGGAGTATTTTATTGTAGAGGTATTTATAAAATTTGTTCCAGGCAGTAAGCCGGAAAATTTTATTAAATACATAGCCGTACGTCTGGTAGCGTCGCGTTAATTTTGTCCGTAAATTAAATAGATAAAATTCAATAAACTAACGCGAATTGACAATAAAATAATTAATTGATAAACTCCAGGCAGGTAGCCGGAGCTATTGCGTAGAAAATATTTCCAGGCAGGTAGCCGGAAATATTCTAGAAGTTTCCAGGTGGAATGTGTAACCCACGCACCGGAAACTGTCGAATCTAGTCACGAATTGCTAGTCGGTAAAATTAATTAATTCTAATTAAATAATAAACAAATAATTATAAATAAAATTAATAGTGAATTGTCTCGGTAAAAGTTATAAAAACGTCCGCGGTCAAAGTCACCAATAATAATAATAACATGAGTAAAAATTAAGTTAAGTAATAAACCATAATTAATTAAGGAAATTAGTGTATAAAATAAGAATAATTATTGTGAGAAAAAGTACCTGAACAAAGTACATAGAAAAGGTGTAAATTGTAGCGGGTGAATTTTGGTATAAGATTTTGCGAAAAAGTGATAGTGAAAACGGTCACGGAATTGTGGAAAAGTAATTTAGTAATAAAAGTGATAAGGGGATAATAATTATTAAGGAAAATAAAAGTTAAATAATAAATTAATTAATAATTAATTAAACTCTCAAATTAATTAATTTATTGTAAATTTTGCGGGAAAATTTAATTTAAATCAGTGTGTGTGAAAATAAAGGCCAGGGGACTGAATGAGTGTGTGTGTGAAATAAATTAGGAAATTATTGTGATATTAATTAAGTCTCGCGAAGGTAAAGCGATTTTAAAAATTAGTAATGTAAGGTCTCGCGAAGGTAAAGCGATTTTAAAAATTAGTAATGTAAGGTCTCGCGAAGGTTAAGCGATTTTGATTTATTAGTTAAGAAAAAAAGTCCAAAGGTAGTTGGCAAATTATTGTGTGTGTGAGTGTGTGTAGAATGCCAAAGGTAGTTGGCTGATTTTGTAAGTGAATTATTGCGGGTTATTAAATAAATTAGGTTTAAGGAAAATATTGCGGGTTAATAAATAAAGGATAAAAGGTCATTAAGGTTTATAAAAGAAAAAAAGGTTTATAAAAAGTATATAAGGTTATAAGTTATAAGGTTTATAAGTGATAAAGGTTTATAAGGACAATAAAAGTTATAAAGGTTTATAAGGTTTCTATAAGGTATAAAAAGTTATAAGGTTTATAAAAGGTCATAAGGTCAAAAAAATGTATTAAATAAAAAGGTTAAAATTGTTAATTGAAATCATTATAATTATTTACAAATTATCCTTCCTCATCCTTCTCTTACAATTAAACAAATTACACCGAACCTGACGATTCAAGATCCGGCTCTGGGAGGCCGTTATCACTTCCAGTGGCGCCCTTAAAAAGGTAATCTAAGGACGACCAGAGTAACAGCATAGCCCTGTTATAAAATCTTATTAACAATGCATTTGTTTATAACAATTATTTGAACAATGTAAGTAGAAATTTTTTTAAATTATTGTTAGGTTGCTTTTAGCAATAAAAAAACAAAATAATCAAAAAAATAAAAAAATGAAATTTTCTTGATAGCTTTATTTACATTTTTAATTTTCAATACCTTAGATTGTGAATAAAAGAGTGAAAAATCGAAATTTTTTAATTTTTCCAACGGCGATCTTTTCTAAACCCTTTTAAGAATAGCTCCAAGAAGTGAAAAAAATCCTGGGTTCTTAATTTAGAAATAATCAGGGTTTTTATGTAAACTTTCAACAAGTAAAAATTAACTAATTAACAAAAGCATAGTTAATTGAAAAATTGGGGTAAAAATTTTTTTTGGTGAATTATTATTAATCCATGTGTTTAGAAAGTACCAAATTTTTTTTATTTCTTAATATTTATATTTAATCGGTTAAAATAATTTTTTTCGATTATGCTATTGATTCTATCAACGCGCGTGCATGCGCCGCTACCCGTTTTTAATCCCATTTTCACCGCTAAATTAAAATTATAAATATTGTCGGTACAGTTCGAGGAGGCAGGACTTTTTTTTTGAAAATTTCCTGCTCTTTAAGGATCTTTTTTTCAGATTTTGGATATCGCAAATAGTTTTTGAACTATTTGCAAAAGTCCAAACCACTTTTTTTTTTACTAAATAGTTGATAACTTTTACAATTTTTGCCAGCCGCAAATTTCCACTTTTTATTTAATAATCGGAAACCTAAACATGAAAACCTTCTCAATAAAACAATTTATAGATAAATTGAAAAAAATATAGATATCCCGAACTGGGAAGCCGAACCCAAATTTAACTTCCCGCTAAGAAAATTGTAAATTTTCAAAAATTCGGGAAGTTATTGTTTTCACCCCGATTTTCGAAAATCGAGTTATCATTCGATGTCGACGTTTTGAGGTCCTAGGAAGCTATTTCTGACTATTTTCAGAATGATGTCCGAGTGTGTGTATGTATGTGTGTGTGTGTGTGTGTGTGTGTGTGTGTGTGTGTGTGTGTATGTAAACTCTTTGTAACTTTTTAACTAATGAATCGATTTGGAAGGTTGAAGTAGCAATCGAAAGAGCATGTTGGCCATCAACTTTTCTGAAAATTTCAGATCATTTGATCAAGTTGACTCGAAAATATTTGCGAATTACGAAAAAGATAAAATTCTTTTTTTTTAATTTTTTAGTGATTTCGCAGAAACGACTTGAACGATCGAGTCCAAAATCTAATCAGCTCTAGAATTTGATAAAACGCGTTGATTGCCGCCTTAGCCATCTCAATCGGTTAATTTGTTCGAGAGATATCGCGGGAGAAAGAAATAGTAAAAAACAGTTATTTGCGAATATCTTTAAAATAACTTAACCAAACAATTCCAATTAAATACGTCGATTGCCGCCTCAACCATCGAAATCGGTTCATTCGTTCGCGAGATATCATTGGAGAAAGAAATGGTGAAAAACGGGTTTTTCTAAATATCTTCAAAACGGCTGCCGATGGATTTCAAATTATAATCAGCTCTAGAATTCAATAAAACGCGCTGATTGCTACCTCAAACGTCAAAATCAGTTAATTAGTTCAAAAGATATCGGCGTTGAAAAATTAAAAAAATAACATTTTATGTTATTTTTTCCGGATAAATCATAATATAATGTAGGGGAGATGTGCTGCAGTTGTAACAAAAAATTTTATATTTTCGATTCCATTTGTTTTTTTTAAGATAGTAAAATTAAAAACTGTCAGAAAGTTAGCTGATAGTATCTTTTATGTGACTGATTTAGTTAATTAGTAAAAAGTCAATGTTAACTTATTAAAAAATCAATTTATTTAACTCAAGTCAGGGGCCTAGATGGCGGCGCGCGTGGGCTGCAATTGTAACACAGTGCAGGGGCAGTTGTAACACGGAACAAAATAGATATTTTTCACCAAATTGCTTTTATTATTCAGTCTCAATGCGTACTATTATACTGAATTAACTCTTAAAGTCAAGAATTTAAACTTAAAGTAGCACATATATTTGTATCTTTAATATAAATTATTAAACATTTATAGATATTAAAACTACACTATCCCAGAGTAGATTTGTGGCGCATCCAGTTTGCGCAGATCCCATACACGACTCTGGATGTTACAATTGCTACTTTTGAATCGTCAATTGATGATGAAAGATGATTTAAAACGATTAAATTTTTAATCGTTTTAAATCGTTTTTAAACTTCATGCAAGACCAGAAATTGCTACATATTTTATTACGATTAAAGACGATTCTTGACGATTAAAAATTATAAATCGTCATGAATCGTTTTCAATCCTCATTCGGGACCAGAAATTGCAATATTATCTTACGATTGAAAACGATTCATGACGATTAAAAATTTTTAATCGTCATGAATCGTCTTTAATCGTAAAATAATAAATCATCTTTTGAGGATTAGTGTTACGTCCTGGAGTCATGATGGCTTGAGATCTGCCGGTGCAAATTATTTGAATTGGACATGACTGTAGATCTTCGGATACATGGGTAGTTCGCGAAAGCTCGAAATAATTTGGTCGTTAATTAAAGAATAAATATGTTCGATTTATTCATATATAATAGAATTTGGTTGAAAATACACTTAAGTTTTACAATAACTATTTGACAAATAATTTCGAGTCAAAAGGATAATATAATTTAATTAAACTGGGAGTTAACTTGCGTGTGATAAACCGCACTGTTATAATTCCTAGTGTAGTGTAAATGCCTCGGTGTGAAAAATTTGGTGTGAAAATTACACCGAATCTCGTGTGAAATTTAGGTGGTGTGAATTTTTATTTTTTACACCGCCAAACGTGTAAATGTATAAATGTAAGGGAAGGGGGCAAAATGGGCCCCCTAAAATTTTGGATGCCTCGAAATATTTGGGGGCAAATTCGACCCCCCAAAATTTTTAACATGAGGTGTTGGGGGGGGGGGGGGGTAGGGGTAAAATGGGCTGCCTAGACTTTGAAAACCTATAAATATCTTTTAGCCAACGGGTTCCTAAAATTTTTTTAACAAAAATGATTAAAGAATTATGATAAGAGGTTCATTGAAGGGGGGTTTATTTGTAACATTTAAGGTCTAAATCTTCACTATCAACTCTTTTTTATACTAAATACATAGAAAAAAGTTGCAAAACATAAAACAAGCGAGAAACATACATTGAGTTTTGTTAGACGCCCGTTTTACCCAACTTTTCAGGATTTTTTAATCTTGATATATCACCCATTTTTGCTCAGTGACCCATTTTACCCCTCCCCCCCACACTTTTCATGTTAAAAATTTTGGGGGGACCATTTTGCCTCAGTGACCCATTTTATCCTTCCCAACACTTCATGTTAAGAATTTTGGGGGACGATTTGCCTCAGTGGCCCATTCTGCCCCCCTTCCCAACACTTCATGTTAAAAATTTTGGGGGGTCCAATTTCCCCTCAAATATTTCGAGGCATCCAAAATTTTAGAAGGCCCATTTTGCCCCCCTTCCCTTACATTTATACATTTACACGTTTGGCGGTGTAAAAAATAAAAATTTACACCACCTAAATTTCACACGGGATTCGGTGTAATTTTCACACCAAAATTTTCACACCGAGGAATTCACACTACACCGGGTCCATCAAATTTTTTACAGTGCACTCTAGAGAAAAGTGGGATAAGGTATTAGGGCCTTATTCCCAAAAGTGGGAGTTTGTTATCATTGTTCGACGCTGATGCAGTTGCGTCAGCAGTCGGACGATGTTTCTGCAAGTTTCCAGATATTTCCGGAAGAAACTAGTTTCCATTTTTCTACTCTATTGATGTTCGTTATTTGTCGTACAATCGTTCTTATCTATTCTTATTCATCGACATTCTGTTAGAGAAATCGTTGGCGATGAATAAGTATTCTAATGCATTAAAAATATCTTATCTTTTTGACTATTTTTAGATGTATGCCTATTAATATACATTTAAAGAAAATATATTATTATTAATAATACAATTATTTAAATATATTGATTCGATAGGTGTCAGGTCGATCTCTTATTATTTAAGATTTAAAAATTGGCAGAGCCATCTGATGAGCAGGCTGGCTCTAGTAAAAATGAAAACGAGGCGCTGGCTAGCGCCTCGCCAGTTTCGCTAGAGTAAAACAAGGCGCTAGCTAGCATAAAAACGAGGCACTGGCTAGCGCCTGGCCAGTTTCGCTAGAGATTATCTAAATCCAAAATGGTGACTTTTTAAATGTCATTTAAATGACAAATGTCTCAATATTTTAGGTTATATATTTGAATATTCAAAATAATTATTATAACTATAAAGTTAAATAAATAACTAGATAATGATAAATTTATTAATGCTTAAGATTAATATAAATAAGTTAAACCAATCAACACTTATTACTTGATGAAATTAACATAAATTTATATAATAAAAATACTATTTAATAAATTCATAAATTCCAACTGCAAAGTAAAAATTCAATAAACTATTTTTTAGTATAAAATTTATAATTTTTTACAAACGCACTGAAATACTTAACCCTCGCGGACATGGAATCACTGTAAAATCACAGTGAAATCGAAGTGAGATTATAGTAAAAACATTGTGAGACCATGATGAAATTACGGTGAATTCACCATGATTTTGTGCTATTCGGTCACTGTAGTTTTATGGTTATCTCACAGTCAATTCGATAGTGGTTTCACAGCAAATTCACAGTGAATTTACAGTAAACTTACAGTAAATTTACAGTGAATTTACAGTAAATTTACAGTGAATTCACAGTGAATTCACAGTGAACTTACAGTAAATTCACAGTGAATTCACAGTGAATTTACAGTGAACTTACGGTAAATTCGCAGTAAATTTACAATGAACTTACAGTAAATTCACAGTGAAAATACACGGAAAAAAAATGTAGTAAATTTCACTAAAAAATATGAAAATAATTTTACTATATCCAGTTCAGTAAATTTTACTATATTAGAATGGAAAAAGATCAAATTAAATTTTTAATAACTTTTAACTTTTTATCATTAGTGCTATTATTTTAATTATTATTGTTATTTATGTCGTCTGTATTGGTGTTTGTATCGATTTTTATTTTTAAAAATCACTTGTTTTATCCGAGATTCGAACTCTGATCTCCCGCGTGCGAGTCCTTTCCTATGTCTAACGGCCTGATGTTTCCTTTGAACAAAAATTTCTGAACTTGTAATACATATTTTTATATGCTATCCTTACCAACTTTTAATTTTATCTACACATAGTAAAATTTAATTTCCAGATTATATAATCGTGTTAAAA
>OZ024707.1:10065741-10248241 GCA_964016945.1 Microplitis deprimator | reverse complement strand
TAGATCCAAAATTGCATCTCGGCGAAATCTCGCGCAAACGGATACCCTTCACGTTCCGTTCGCACGCACGACGACTTTTCAAAAGTCTTTTTACCTCGTCGGCAACCTTAAATGAGTTCCGTAATAGATGCTACCTACACTTATTGCAACTCGATGAAATTCAATCATAGCGGACAATATCTTATATATGAATAATTGTATCTGAATACTCGCTATGAGTTATACACATATTGTATATACGTTAATGACCTAAACTGTTGTGATCTATATAATTTTACTAATTTGTGCAATTTGTATTGTTATTGGATAGTTTGAACGCTCTGGTGTAAAATGATTGTATTGAAGTTAATGTACTATTCTGATGTCTTTGTCTGGTTTTATACTTGGTACTTAAAACTAATGTCAATGTATTTTTTGGTCTTGATCACAAGGAGCGTTGCTCCATGATCGAATAATAAATAAATGAATAAAAAAAAAAATTCATACTTTCCTATATGAATTCCAATGAGTTCTCATGCAATCCTAAATGGATTTTTTTGATAGGGTACCTATATACTACCCAGTTAATTTATCTGAATCAGTAGATTATTATTTAAAAAAAAATTTTTTTATTTAAAAATGGTTATGTTTATTATACATAAGCTTATTTTCATGATTTTTTTTATATGTTTATGTTTTTAATATGGATGTTTATTTTCATGGATTTTTTTTTCTGGTTATGTTTATTATATGTAAGTTTATTTTGCTCAGTTTATTTTCAGTGTTTCTTTTGTTTATTTGTTTATTTATTTATTTATTTACGCCAATCGGCAGTATACATAACATTATTCATACAATTATAAATTTAATTTAAAGAAAAAACAAATAAAAACAAAAAACGAATTACTGATTTGATAGATACAAAAATTATTGCACTATATGCTAATTAATTAGAACATAATAGTTTTTTTGCTTTCACTGTAAACGATAATGAGGATTCACTGAAGAAATTAAGGTTCGCAGAGTGCAGATTTACTAGCCTAGCGATTCTGTTCCTGGGTCCATTGTAAATGTAGTTTTTATTGGATTTGTTGACTGATACGAGCCTTCTAGTTCTCAGCTGTGCTCTAGAGCAGACCAAATTGAAATCAGCCAGAATTTCTGGCGAGTCTATCAGTCCGTTGATTGCCTTGAAAAAGAACGACAAGTCAGCAACTTGTCTGCTGCTAATTAGACTACTGATCTTGTATCGGTGATAAATATCACTGATACTGAATATGTCAGTAGATCGCTTAGAATGGTATAGACATTTACAAAATTTCCGTTGCACTTTTTCAATACGACCAATGTGATGTTCTGTGTACGGAGACCAAAAAACAAACCTGTGCTCCAATACAGGCTTAACGAATGCCGAGAACAGGTGTATCAGTGTTCGGGCATCCTTGAATTCCTTACTTGCTCTGCAGATGAAACCTAAGTTTCGATAGGCGCGAAGTGTTATACTGTCAATGTGTGCTGCAAAGCTTAGTTTGTTGTCTATAACCACCCCAAGATCTTTTATTGCCTCGACTGTTATTTGTTAATTTATTAATGAGTTTTATATTTATACACAGAAAAAAAGAATTTCTTGGCGAAAGAAATATTTTGTATTATGAATTGAAGACAAAAATTTTTTTTGGTTCAAGAATTTTTTTTCTCGCCTAAAAAATTTTTTCTTGTTCCAAGAAATTTTTTTTTCACCTTAAAAAAACTTTGGTTTTCACTTTATAATACAAAAAATTCCTTGGGTCAAGTAAAAATTTTCTTAGAACAAGAAAAAATTTTTTCCTCCAAGAAATCCTTTTTTTCTGTGTAGATATATTTATTAGTTCATTTATTTTTTAAACGTTCTATTTTTTAGTTTGCATTTAGAATTATGGGTATATTTTATTATTTATTTATTGAAATATATTAAAATTTATTTGGTATATTTATAATAATGCGTTTATTTATTTTCATATATTTATATATATATAGTATTTTATTTTAGGGAATTAATTTTTATACCTTTTTTATATAAACTGATTTTTTTTTCCATTATTTATTCACGACTTGTGTCTCAGTACAAGGAAAGAAAATTATGGGAATGGTTCCCATAATTTTATGAAATTCTTTCCTATACCAGTATAGGAATTACGACCATAAATTATGGGAGCGGTTCCTATAATTATAGGAATGTTTCCCATAATTATAGAAATGGTTCCTATAATTTATAGGGAGACTTCCTATAACATTATAGGAATAGTTCCCATAATATATAGGAACTATTCCCATAATATTATAGGAATGGTTCCCATAATGTATTTGGAATAATTCCTATATCAATATGGGAATCATTCCCATAATATTATGGGAATCGTTCCAATACCATTATGGGAATCATTCCTATAATATTATGGGAATGGTTCCCATACTATCATGAAAATATTAATTTGAAGAAAAATGTTGAAATCACTTTTACAATATACAAAAATATTATTAAACATAAAAACAAAAATTCAAACATTGAAAATAAAAATTCGTATTTGGCAAAAAAACATCAAAATTTTTAACAGAAATTTTTTGTCAGTGCAGAACATTCAAGAAAATTCAATTTTCTGAAATAAAACTTTAAATTTCGATAAAATCTCAAATTTTGAAAAAATTTCTACACTATTTTGCAGAAAAAAAAATTTTATCATATTATAGGGATGATTCCCATACTATTATGGGATTAGTTCCCATAATATTATAGAAATACTTCCCATTCTATTATGGGAATAGTTCCCACAATAGTATGGGAATAGTACCCATACCATTATGGGAATGGTTCCCATACCATTATGGGAATGGTTCCCATACCATTATGGGAACTATTCCCATAATTTTCTTTCCATGTAGATGTTTAAAATACATAAGTTTATCTTACAGTGTTTTCAAAAAAGGTCTGACATTATTGACGGTGATAGTACTTAAAAAAAAACTCATTAAATTTAAGGTTCTGGTATTAGTTCAACCAAATTACGGTATTGAGTCTTTTGGTCGTTGTAGAAAAAAATTTTTGATATATATTAAAGTTAAGCAAAATTAATTAGTTTGATTATTCTTGAATAGGCACTGTAAAAAATTTGATGGACCCGGTGTAGTGTAAATGCCTCGGTGTGAAAATTTTGGTGTAAAAATTACACCGAATCTCGTGTGAAATTTAGGTGGTGTGAATTTTTATTTTTTAAACCGTTAAACGTGTAAATGTATAATAAATAAACGTGTAAATGTATAAATGTAAGGGAAGGGGGCAAAATGGGCCCCCTAAAATGCTGTATGGCTCGAAATATTTGGGGGCAAATTGGGCCCCCCAAAATTTTCAACATGAAGTGTTGGGAAGGGGGGCAGAATGGGCCACTGAGGCAAAATAGGCCACTGAGGCAAAATGGTCGCCCGAAATTCTTAACATGAAAAATGTTGAGAGGGGGAGGGGTAAATCGGCCACTGAGGCAAAATGGTCCCCTCGAAATTCTTAACATGACAAGTGTGTGGGGGGGGGGGGTAAAATGGGTCACTGAGGCAAAATGGGCAACTGAGGCAACATGGTCCCCCCAAAATTTTTAAAATGGTGTTGGGGGAGGGGGGAGTAAAATGGGCTGCCTAGACTTTGAAAACCTATGAATATCTTTTAGCCAACGGGTTCCCAAAATTTTTTTAACAGAAATGATTACAGAATTATGATAAGGGGTTCATTGAAGGGGGGTTTATTTGAAACATTTTAGGTCCAAATCTTCACTATCAACTCTTTTTTATACTAAATACATAGAAAAAAATTTCAAAACATAAAACAAGCGAGAAACATACATTGAGTTTTGTTAGACGCCCGTTTTACCCAACTTTTCGGGATTTTTTAATTTTGATACATCACCCATTTTGGCTCAGTGACCCATTTTACCCCTCCCCCACACTTCATGTTAAAAATTTAGGGGGGATCATTTTGCCTCAGCGACCCAATTTACCCCTTCCCCTCCCACACTTTTCATGTTAAAAATTTTGGTTGGAACATTTTGCCTCAGTTGCCCATTTTGCCTCAGTAACTCGTTCTACCCCTCCCTCCACACTTTTCATGTTAAAAATTGTGGGGGGACCATTTTGTCTTAGTGGCCCATTTTGCCTCAGTGACCCATTTTACCCCCTCCCACACTTCATGTTAAAAATTTAGGGGGGACCATTTTGCCTTAGTGGCCAATTTTGCCTCAGCGACCCAATTTACCCTTCCCCTTCACAACACTTTTCATATTAAGAATTTTAAGGGACCATTTTGCCTCAGTGGTCCATTTTGCTTAAGTGATCCATTTCACCCCCCCCCCCCCCCCGCCTCCCCAACACTTCATGTTAAAAATTTTGGGGGGCCCATTTTACCCCCTTCCCTTACATTTATACATTTACACGTTTGGTGGTTTAAAAAATAAAAATTCACACCACCTAAATTTCACACGAGATTCGGTGTAATTTTCACACCAAAATTTTCACACCGAGGCATTTACACTACACCGGGTCCATAAATTTTTTACAGTGGGGGAATGTCGATTTTATATAATGTTAAGAATTTTTTTTTTTTTTAACTATTTAAATATTTTTAAAATACAAATCAGTCGTGTACCCTTCGTCGTTACGGTATTGGGACATTTATTTTATAAAAGACAATTAAGTTTCAAACGCTTCTATGAAACAATTAATGATATTGACGTTATCCCACTGTGCAAAACGAAGTTGCCGCTTTCCGCGTCCGTCGAGAAGAAAAATAGTATACACACCTCAGGAAGTAAATAAGAAAGCCTCAGATCACATATTTGTCGACCTCGGCTTCGTTTCGACCAATTATTACATGTGATCTGAGACATTTCTTACTTTACTTCCCTCGATGTGTAATATACTATTAATTTTAAAAAGTTAAAAAACGTCATTATGGATACGTAAATATGCCGTCAATCGCGTCTTTTGATTTTATTATCATTAATTTTATTGCTGTAGTGTGGGGGTATGTATCTCGTTATATCCAATGAAATTTTGTCTTTTTATTCACACTCTTGATTGTAACGACACTCAATACACCAGCTCCTGCAGTATAAATAATAAAGTGAGTATGAAATCATTTATTTTTAAATTATTTAAAAACATGATTTTTGGAGAAAAAAATAAAATACTCAAACGACACAAAAGAAAGGATTTCTGGCGCAAAAAATTTTTACTCACCCTAAGAAAATTCTTATTTGACTCAAGAATTTTTTTGCATTATGAATTAGAAACGACAATTTTCTTGGGACGAAAATTGTCATAAGGCGCGTCGATTGCCGACTTAACCATCTCGTCGCTTAATTCGTTCAAGAAATATCGTCGGTGAAAGATATGGTAAAAAAAGGTTTTTCGCGAATATCTTTAAAACGACTGCACTAATCATTTCCAAAATTTAATAAGCTCGAAAAGTCAGTAAAATGCGCTGATTGCTATATTGAACGTCAAAACGTCCATAACTAACGTCGTCAATTAGTTCAAAAGATGTCGACGACGAAGAGTTGAATAAATAACATTTTATGTCATTTTCCCAAAATAAATCATGATTTAATGTACTAAATGGGTTTGAGTTCGAAAAATTCATGAGAAAATATTGGTATCCAAGAGTATTTTCGAGCTCCTTGAGCTCGAAAATGTATTCACAACAATGTTTTCGAGCTCCTTGAGCTCGAAAACAGCTGGAAGTTTTGGAGCTGGCCCGCCGGGCCAACTGATGTCCAGATTTTTTAAATTAAATTTATTTGTTTCGTCGATGTATGGTCATTAACTAGCCAGTCATGACTGCGATCCCGGAGCATGGGCCAGGTCTGGCAACCAGGCTTGGCCCGAGATTATCATTCCAGACTTTCATCAAGGCTGACTTACAAGCTTGACCCAGGGTTCTACAGAGTTGAGTCTAGCTTGGGTCCGTCATACTTTCCTCTCTGGGAAGCGTTCTGGTGTTCAGACTTTGGCAAGATTGCTATAAGATTATTATATGGGTTGTATTGTAGATAAAATCGTTTGATTATTATTTTTAAAAATTTTAAGT
The DNA here is from genome assembly GCA_964016945.1 of Microplitis deprimator. NCBI lineage: Eukaryota > Metazoa > Arthropoda > Insecta > Hymenoptera > Braconidae > Microplitis > Microplitis deprimator. The sequence continues at coordinate 10,242,153 of OZ024707.1, read as the reverse complement.
ACTATAACCTCTTATCGATAAAATGGTTTATTGTAAAACAAACATTATTTATCTCATGTTATCATCAATAATAATTTAATGTAACGTCGTTGATTAAGTTAAGTATAAATAATATTATAGAGAATCAGTTTTTGTTTTTTATAATCTTTGAATAAATAAAACTACCAATAAACTTCATGCATAGTTAAATTAATTTATAAATAAAAATTAATTAATTTAGTAAAATATCGAGATTTTTATTAGTCTCTTCGATTCGAATTAACTTATAATTATTAATACGATATGAAAGAAATAAACTACAAAATACTGTAAAATTTTATATTATAAATTCAATACTTAAAATTTTTTATACGATGAGTAAAAATATATGCTGAGCACAAATCATGCGATAGGCTCCATAAAAATAAATTCAGTAGACATGAGTAATAAAATGAACGTTTTCGATGATTAGTTTTTGCTACATGTTATTAATTGATCGAGTTATTCATTTACAATTTCTACTTCACAGTTCTTTTATTCACTTGTTTTTGTTTATCATTTATTTGAAGAACAAACAATCTTGTAGATGAACTAACGTAGTTGACAACAGACAAAAGTATCCTGTTTTAACCTTTTTTTGTCTTGATTTTCTATTTTAAGTTAAATAGTGAACTGCTACTCCATTCCTTTGTTGTATCCTTGTCTTCTTCATTTTTCATAAGCGTGCATATGGCTGACATAATGAAAAATAAATAAGGATCGATGTCAATAGACAAATTACAAACATTGAGAAAAATAGGACATGTATAGAAAATGACAAAAAACTAGTATGGTGTGTATATGATTTTTCATCAAATCTACACCTGAAAGTTTAATTTTTTGCCTCTGTCTATGGAAAAAATGGCACATGCGCTAATTTTCATTATTTGTTTTTTCATAAAAGAAAAGAACGTCTTTCTTTCCTCTAAACAGGGCAGGAATTTAAACATTCGGCTGAACGGACTCACATATTATACGATAATCGAGACTATTTTTGAATACAAATTTATTGTTGTAACCAAATTTACTATGGTTTATTTTAAAAACATAATTATTTTATATCTATATTTTTTTTTTGTCTCAAATAAATATTTAAGCTATGAATCCAAGTCTACACGGAGAAAAATGTTGGCTCGAAACCTAGCAATTTTTGTTATGCTGTGGACCAAACTTGAAACAGGAAGTGAAGTATCCAATAAATTATTATGCTAGCATCACAATTATTATAATGTATGAAAGTAATTGTTATTCAAGTTATCGATAAATCTCTCGCGTGTAGTAAGTATTGTGATACAGCATATTAAGTTTTCGTATGAGTATAATAATTTTTTGGATGCTTCACTTCCTGTTTCAAGTTTTGTCGACAGCATAATTAAAATTGCTAGGTTTCGAGCCAACATTTTTCTCTGTATATTACAATCATTGAAATAATATAGGAAATTGAGAGCTTAAAAAAATTTAATAGTTTACCTCACACTCGGTAGTAGTCAAAGAGAAACTTGGCGAATCAATATCATTACTACTGTCATCCTCATTATCTCTTTGGCAAGCTGATTCAAGATGTTTATTAAGATATGATTTAAGAGCAAATGATTTGTGGCATTTGGGACATTCATAATTTTTATCAACAGAATGAGTTTGCATATGTGCACGAAGATTTGATCTATCTGCGAAAGCTTTACCACAATGAGCACATCCATAAGGTTTTTCACCAGTATGACTCCTGAGGTGACCTTGAAGCAACCAGGGTCTAGAAAACATTTTACCACAAACCCCACAGCTATGAGTAAGCTTGTGAGTGAGTACATGCATTGCTAAGGCAGGCATGCTCACGTAGGCCTTCCCGCAATGGATACATTTTTTTGCAGATTGTGAGTCAATACTTCTGTGAGTTTGCTTATGCCGAGAAAGATTTGATGACGTGGCGTATTGTTTGCCTGAGAATATTTCAAAGAATTAATATTTTAATTAATATGAACAGCCAACAAACGAAAATAAATTGAAACATGACTCTAAGCCGATCTGAGTCAATCCGATTGCTTCCCTGGTGGATCTGAATTACGGTAAATTTGCCGCAATTTACAGTGATTGACCTATTTTACAGTGGGTTGCGCTAAATACGGCAATTTACCGTAATTTGCGGCATGCTTACCACAAGCACTGTATGTCTTTTATTTTTACAATTTTTACAGTGCAATATTTCCCTTTGCGGTAAAATACCGCTGGCTTGCCACAATTTTACGGTCAATGACTGTGTTCACTGCAAGTTCTCAGCAAAAATACCGTATTTTTGCTGTGAAATACCGTATGTTTACCTATTATACCGTATTTTATCGAAAATTCAGGGATGTTACTATAAATTACAGTATTTAACCTAAAATACGGTATTTTACCTTAAAATACCGTAATTGTTCGGAATACCGAAAATTACGGCCAATTACAGTCATCACCGTTATTTACCGTAATTCGGACCCGCTAGAGCTCATTACTTTTTTTTCGGATTGAGAATTGAAAAACGTAATACTCGAATTGGATTGGTTTCGTTGGAATTGAAAAACATTTTATGTTTTTCTTACAGTTTTGATGTTTGTTTGATTTGAGCATTATTTCAAACAAAACCGACTCAACGGTATTTTTTTTTATTACCGTGCAGCCCTGATTAAAAACTCAGATTGAACCTGATTGAAAAATTCTAACCGTTTTCAATCAGATTCAATCGGAAAATGATTAAAACATAAAAGATTATTTTCTGATTGAAATTCAATTAGTTCATCGGAACGCTTCCAAGTATATTCTGATTGACTGATTGAACCCGATAGAAATCGACTCGAGTTTGTGCTAAATACAAACTATGAGTATACTAGCGTTGATGTTAATTTTACTCATGGTATTGAAGTTCAAATTTTAGCTAAAAAATTTTGCTTTCTTTCTTCACAAAGAATCATGTTTATCGAATAATTTAAAAGAAAAATGTATTCGAATTCGTTTTGATTAGAAAATTATAGAACTCAAAACGAAAAAACGTATTTATTCGGTTTAAAAACGATGGTCGTCGTAACACCGATTGATTCAAATAGAAAATAACGAACCTTAATTTGAAACTACAAATTGATTCGAATAAATAGAATATCGTCGATGCGTAATTGTGCAATCTGGATTCAAGATTACGATTTTCAATTCGAGCTGATTAATTTTCATTTGTTGGGAGATAAGTTAAGTAAACACTAATGTGTTTACTAATGATACATACCACACTCACAACAGACGTATCGGCCAGCTCTTGGTGCTTCTGGTGGTTCAACGGTTATTTCAGTGACTGAATTATTTTTTTGAATAATATTACTAATTTGTTTTTTATTTTTCGACCTCCCGTCAGCAACTAGGAGTGTATCATAAGTATAAGAAGCAGTTTTAACTTCCGTCTGTTCAGTGATAGTTTGTACTTCTTTGTCCCTTTGACTAGGTTGTAAGTTTGGGTTATTATTCTCGATGTCACTGCTGCATTCAGATGTCGGTGGTGTTAGCGGAGGAGCTTCCAGAGGAGATACTTGAGTTGCAATGATAGAAGGTATCGTAGGTGTAGTATATGTGAAAAGAATTTCTTGAACGGGAGAGAGAGGTATGAAGACACCATTTGAAGTCTGCTGAACAATGGTTGGTTCATATATAATTCCTGTTGCTTGTTGTTGGTATACTGTTGCCGTACTTCCAGTTAAATCTATTGTATTTACTTGATATATTGGAGGCTCTACTGGTTGATAGATGCTTATTTCTTGGACATTTTCAGTAGTTGGAGATTCTATTACATTTTGAGGACCAATCGCGATACTTGGTGGTGGTAAAGGAGGTAAAGATCTTGATAATTCTAAAAGATCATGCGCTGCTTCAGTTTCTGCTGCTGATCTATCTCGAAATATGGGCGTTTCCTCTGCATCTTGAGTATTTGATGAGTTTGAAATAATAGGATTGTGACATCGATTATTTGTAGTTATCAAAGAAGATGTTGCTGTAGATATTGTATCTGATCCCACATGATCCACTTTTTCACAGTCAAGAGCTGAAGAATCTTTTTCTGATTTTGGCGATGAATATGAAATTGAATTAGAAGTTGATACGGAATATATTTTTCTATCGAATACTACATCCCTCAACTGAGATGTATTGCTATCTGTGAATATTAACAATCGAATAAAAAATTTGTATAACATAAACAATATCTTAAAGATAAAAATCTGATTAAACATACCTAAAGAATCTATGGGCGTAATAGAAACCTTAGAAGAATCTGTTATTAGAGTTGCATGAGGTGAAGGAGAATCCCTAGACCTGTTCCAACTTTCAAATCCTCTCGTAACACTCATGTACTTGTTGCACAAAGCTTTTTTTACCATATAACATCGCGGCATGGTGTTCAATTTTTATTTGCACAGAGGAAACAAATAACATAAACAGTGCAACAAAAAAAACCGATGTGTGAAATTATAAAAATTTAAACACTATTTTTAACTTGAATTTTATAAAATATCAATTGCAGGGCTTGACGTCAATACCAAAAGATAATTATCCTTATGTGTAGAATTTTCTAATTTGATTAATATTCAAAATTTGGTCTAATTAATTCAATTATTCTTTAAGGTTCTAAAATATCTCGTTGCACGATACCTCTAAATATATATACTTATTCCTAATATTAATGTACAATTCATCACAAAGTGAGCTTATTCGTTAAATTAGCGGTAAATAATGGACTTTTTTGACCAAAGAGAATCGCTTTCTCAATCTGTCACATGAATAAAGTTTCATTAATTATTTATTTGAATAAATTCACTTGTACGTTAATTAATATATCTTTATTGAGTTATCATTACTACTGATTCTAATTTTACCTTGCTTAATATTGCTTTCGTTGTATTTATCTGGGTGGAAATTAATTATTATTTACTTAAATATTACATTAATTATTTTATTATTACTACAATATTATTATATTTAACGTAATAAAACCTTTTCGTTTCATAGATATAAAATCGTCACAGTCTAGCTTATACATTTCTATTCCTTAGATATTTGCATCTTTCGTGTCGATCTGACAATAATTAATCAGTATACTTGCATTCTGCATCATGTTTATATCATATTGTACATTTATCCTTCACTATTTAGAATAAACGTCTTTCACTGTCGATCTGGTTTGGATATATTTCAATAAGGCAAACGCCGCAGGTTGAGCAACAAGTTGGACAACAGGTCGACTGACGCTACCGCGCTCTTTCTTTACATTAGTTGTGATCGATACTTGAACATCCCATGATGCCGAATACTTATATTTTTTTTCGCTCGTTTTTCGTACTTTCTGTTTCAGATAAGCTCGTTGAGTAATAAAATCCATGCACACTGTAACAATCATTTGAGCTTTCAGTTCACGGTTAATAAAGTTAGTACTAATATAATTAAAATTGAATTAACGATGTTAGCATGAGTACACAGTGTATGCAATCACTACCACCCCCCCATTACCACTACCACTTCTACCCCTCACTATTTCACCCTCGTCGAATCTTTGCGGAGCTTTGCGGAGTTAGTAGAATTGGACTCGTGATTCGATCACTGAATTTAATACAAATAAATTCCTACACCATTATTTTCAGTTATGCTCATTAAGATCTACTAATGTCAATTAGTTCACCTAGGTAAGTAATAAAAAGTTCAAGAAAGTGTACCACCTGTAGGCGCAGAAGCAACAATTGTCCGCTGTAGTGCGGAAAGTAGACCGACTACATGGCTCGTCCGGGTGTGGCTGAGGTGCGACTGGCGCTTCAACCCCCGCAATCCGGTGGTTGAAGCGCGTGCGTGCTTGTCAACGATGGCGCTACTGAGAGGCTTTCTACAACATCGAGCTAGTAGAAAACGTGTTGGAAGAGGCCAACAGAAAGCGACCACCGATGGTTTCAGTGGTGGCGACAAGACGAACAATGAAACTCGTGTCGTCTCGGTGATGTGCAGTGCATCGATTTTACGAATCTGAAGCCACCAGACTAGCAACACCTGTTACTGCACCAGATAATATGGCGCTGCATACGCACCCTTCTTAACGAGCTCATCGCCACTTACTTTTTTGCTAATCGATAAAGACTAGATGTGACAATGCAACCAAATTCATTCACCAAGTGACCACTGTGGCTGAAAAAATGATATATATATATATATATATATATATATATTAGGGAGACTGATATTTCCCAAGTAGGCTTTTTTTTACTTGGCCATGACATAAATTATTTATTTGAGACCCAAAAATGATAAAAAGAATTAATGTAGTTGATTCTAATGCCGTTTAGTCCTGCCTCAATTATGATACTTTACCAATGTAATACAATGAGTACAATTTTATTACTCACTGAGAAATACGCATATAGCAATGATCAAAATATATTTTTGTAGAAAACTTAACGCTCTACAAAAAGATGTCCTATGTTTTTTTTTCCGTAAATCTAACCATTTAATTGATATTGGAGTTTAAAGTTTAAAATATTGGAACAAATAGTCTTTTTCTTAGAAATTTTTTTGTTCTTGAAAGTATTGACGATAATGTTTTTGAGATCAAGGAGCTCGAAAAAATTGAAAAGTTTTGGGGCTGAGCTACAGAGTCAATAGGTTTCAGACTTTTTTTTTAAATCTCAATTTTCCTAGCGGGAAGTAAAAAACTTTACTTTTTTTTGTATTTCTCCACAAACATCTATACATACAGGCATTTAAACGTTTCTCTGAAAATAGTCAGAATAGATTCCTAGGATCTCGACATTTGATGAGAACTCGATTTTTGAAAATCGAGATGAAAACACTAACTTCTGGAATTTTTTGAAAATCGTCGATTTTATCGTAAAAAGTTAAAAAGGGAAGTTATTGGTTTCAGTCAGATTTTCGGAACTTGAGTTTTAAACGGATTCGACATTTTGAGGTCTCAGGAATTGTTCCTAACCATTTCTACTTGAAAATCCATACGTCTGTATGTCGTGCACTGAGAGAAAAGTGCATAGTAGTGGAAGCTACGAAATAATGATTATAAATGTATGGTAAACTCAACTAATGTTTATATTAACTTGTAATATATCTTAGCGGCAGAAATTATTCCTGCACTCGAATAGGTTTTGAAAAGTTTTGTTGATGTTGGTCAGTAGACGGAAGCATCAGAAAGAACGTGTAATTTGATACCATAGCTTTCAGGGGTGACACCACTACTCTAATAGCACGTGGGGTGCTACCAGGTGTTGCCCCAGTCGTTGGATCGATGCCGATCGCTTAGACATGCGTCAACCCCACCTCATTTTTTTATTCTTTTCTCTTTCTGAATATTGGCTTCGTTTATTCTACCGTTTATTTTACTAATTTGTCTCTGGGTCATTTATTATTCTACCGTAGATATATCTCAATTATGTACACTTTTCACTGTATTTGTTAAAATAAGAGTAATCAATCGAGCTGGCATACAATTTTGTTCAGTCAATTAGTCGTAATATTTTTGTTTACAAGTAATTAAATAAAAAATAAACTACTGAACAATCATGTTATTTATTATATATACTTTATTATTTTTTCATGATGAATCAGTAAAATAGTAAAATAAATCATACATATTTTTTAAAATAATTGATGATCTTCACATCTAAGTTTGAAACCATTAAGATCACTTTATATTAAAATATAGATTATAATGTTATTACATTCAAGCTTAGAATTAACATCAATTATTCTGCTACTATCTACATTTTTTGTCAAACGACCCTTGAGCGGAACTCTATTTATCCTTACATAAAACTACTTTACGTATGAAATTGGGGTGAGCCGCATTTCAAGAAGGGTTTGTAATCAGAGGGGATGGTTGAGTTTGCGCAATAGAATATTTCCTAGTATATTTTGCTACCGCTTAACAGTCGCTGCAGTAGTCTGTTTTGTCATATTTTAATTTTCTCTATCCCAAAAAGTGGGTAAAGATTAACCAAAATCATTGATATAAATATATGAATATATACATATGAATATATATATATATATATATATATATACATATATATATACATATATATATATATATATATATATATATATATATATATATATATATATATATATGCATTCGAATCGAGACGACAAAATTGGTATCATCCCCATTTTTCTAGTGTTTTTTTAAATAAAAACGAAAAACGAGAATGAATAAAAGACCATTCAGTGCGCCGAAGACTAAGCATGGTGACGGATTTGATATTTACTAATCGTTGAGCTGATGACGAAGTCTCGTGGTTCAATAACACCACCAAAGTTGACAAGTCTGAGTCGACAGAAAAAACTGTGGTTTCGAGATCAGCGAATGCGAAGGAGACGACGGCGACTATAACATCAGTATTTAGAGGTAAGATTGGAAGTGATCGGGCCGTTAGTGTCTATTGTGACAGTGTTATAAGTTTAGGTGTATTTAAAGAAATTAGTGGTGCGGTTATTGTAAGCGAAGCATCCAAGATTATATTAAAAAAAATCAAGCTCGCGATGCCACGTTGTCTTATGGCTAAAAAGTGGAAGGCCTATCCATGGCCTGACAGACAGGATGATAACGAGGCTACAGAAAAATGTAATATTGAAACCGTCCAAGAAAAACGGAGGGTGGCTGTAGAAATGGAAGATGAAGAGATTGACGTGGTAGGTGATAGTACGAGTGAAGGCCACAGTATGAATCAGCAAACATGCTGGGGTCCGCATAGTCCTACTGCCGGTACAACTGCTCCGAGTCCACCACCACTAAACGCTTCGGGAGCGCTCTACTATCATGGTAAGAAGTATATCAAAGATGTTTGTTAGTTTTTCTTTTTGTGATCCAGTTATTAGTAATGCATCATGTGAGGCCACACCCAAAATAAAGGTTCTTTTCTTCTATCAGTTGCGTTAAATGACCGTCATCTTATTGTTTTGAATCCATAAATCAGCGAAAACCATCACAATTCTGTTAAGATCGATGACATTTTCATTGAATATCACACCTTTTTCAGGTGAAGTCTGAAGGTTGCACAGACTCATTTATACTTTTCTTGTTAAAAAAATGAATTTTATATTTTAATTTTGGTTTTTTTACAGAAAAATTATCTCACATATTTAAAGTAACGTAAAAAAAGTAAAATATCAGAGAAAAGAAGAAACTAAATCTTACATTTGCAAAATTCTGGAAAACGGTTGACCCTGCGGGTCAGCCCCAAAGTTTCCCGCTGATTTCAAGCTCCTTGAGCTCCAAGACAGTACATATCATGAATACATTTTCGAGCTTAAGGAGTTTGAAAAAAGTTATGTCTTGCTTTGATCCACGAAAATTTGAAAAATTAAACAAAAATTAGAAAAGTTAGAATGATTCTTATTTTATGAATTTTTCGTTGTAGATATTTTTGGGAAAAATCAACCGATTTCGATATCCAAGACGGTAATCGATGCGATTTATTAGCCTCTAACGCTGAAAGAATTTTCAGAATCCATCAGTTCAACATTTCAGATGCTATTCGAAAAAAATCTGAAAACCACCTGACTCTGTGGGCCATATCTATGGAAATAATAATCCGATTTTGACTTTTTAAAATGCATTTCACGCAATTTTCTGATTTCTAACATTAAAAAATTTTTTTTGAACATTTGATAAATAATATTATGAGTATAATATAATACACTGGTCACAAAAATTAAGGGATATAAGAAAAATTCTAAATTTTTGGGTGATTTTCAACATGCTGTAACTCGGTGAAAAATGGTCGTAGAGTAAAAATAAAAAAATTAAATTATAGCCTCAAGTTTTTAGTTTTTTAGATCTGGACTTTAAATTTTTTTATCATGCACGGTTCCGGAGTAATCCTAAGAAAACCGACGAAAAAAAAATTTCCAAATTTTTGCTCGTCTTCCAACAAGTCTATGGGCTTCAATAAATTTTTAACTTTCCGCTAAGTAAATTGTAAATTTTCAAAAATTCGGGAAGTTATTGTTTTCACCCCGATTTTCGAAAATCGAGTTTTCATCAGATGTCGACGTTTTGAGGTCCTAGGAAGCTATTCTGACTATTTTCAGAATGATTTCCGAGTGTGTGTGTGTATGTATGTAAACTCTTTGTAACTTTTTAACTAATGAATCGATTTGGATGGTTAAGGTGGCAATCAAAAAAGATTGTTGGCCATCAACTTTCCTAAAAATTTAAGATCATTTGATCATGTAGACTCGAAAATATTGGTGAATTACGAAAAAAAAAATTTTTTTTTTTAGTTATTTAGTGATTTCTCAAAAATGACTTTGACGATCGACTTCAAAATTTTATCAGCTCTAGAATTTGATAAAACGCGTCGATTGCCACCTTTGCCATCTCAATTGGTTAATTTGTTCGAGAGATATCGCGGGAAAAAGAAATGGTGAAAAACAGTTATTTGCGAATATCTTTGAGAAAACTTGACCAAGCAATTCCGAAATATAACCAGCTTTAGGACTTAGAGAAACGCGTCGATTGCCGCCTTAACCATCTCAATCGGTTTATGCGTTCGAGTGATATCATTGGAGAAAGAAATGGTGAAAAACGGGTTTTTCCAAATATCTTCGAAATAGCTAAACCGATCAATTTCAAATTTTAATCAGCTCTAGAATTCAATGAAACGCGCCAATTGCTACCTCAAACGTCAAAATCGGTTAATTAGTTCGAAAGATATCGGCGTTGAAAAGTTAAAAAAATAACATTTCATGTTATTTTTCCGGATAAATTATAATATAATGTACTAAAATGTGTCTGAAATCATACCAACTCTTCCTCTTTATGGTTTCTGCTGATCATCATATATAGTATATTACATACCTAGGCCAGTAAAATAAGAAAAGTCTCAGAGCATATGTAATTGTTGGCCGAGGCGAAGCTGAGGTCAACAATTACATTTGATCTGAGACATTTCTTATTTTACTTCCCTAGGTATGTAATATACGATTCTGCTCGACGGAGCCGGAAAGTTGCAACTTCGTTCAAGGCAGCGGCCCGAAAGTTGCCACTTTCCGGTCGGAGGGCAGAAAATGTCATTTTCTCGCCTCGGGGCGGAAAGCGTCAACTTTCGTCCCGCTGTGCAAAACGAAGTTGCCGCTTTCCGCCTCCGTCGACGAGAAAAATAGTATACACTCCTCGGGAAGTAAATAAGAAAGCCTCAGATGACATGTAATTTTTGCGGAGCCTCGGCCAACAATTACATGTGATTTGAGACATTTCTTACTTTACTTTCCTAGGTGTGTAATATACTATTAACTTGTTCTTTAGTTTAAATCATATTATCAACAAAAAAATTAAAAAATTACAATTTTTAATATTTCTCTCGGATATTTAACATATTATTGCTCTGACATGAATCAAAACTTATTTAAATCTTGATTTTGATCACTGACATTGATTTCTGCCTGAATACACTTATTTAATTGAACATAATCGGGAATTAAATTTCTAAAACCGCTTCTTCATTAATGATTTTCGATTCTTAAATTTACAATCTTTAGCATAAAACGTAACTTGTTAGAGCTTGAAAAGATTACAAAAACCAACGGCATGTAATAGCATTTTCGAGCTCGAAAATATATTCACAATAATGTTTTCGAGCTCCTTGAGCTCGAAACAGCGGGAAGTTTTGGGGCTGGCCCGCAGGGCCAACCGACGCCCAGATTTTTTTTCTCAAAAAGTCTCTACAACGATTTGGCGCCGAGATATCATTGATCAAAGCAAAAAAGTCCATTTTGGATTTGATAATCAATAACTCTGGACTTATTGGTCATACAGAGAATGGAAGTAGGGTTTTGAAAACTGGAAAACATTCTTTATAAGGCAAAATTGGTGGCTTATGATGGAAAAATTTTTTTTGAAGCGATAATGTTGATTAAAAAATAGGTAAAAATTCACATATTTAAGGATATTCGGAAATCTTGGTATAACTTTGGATATAACGGACGAACAAAGAATGCCGTCAGTTTTTTTTTGAACCTTAAAACGTCCTGAAAAAACCCTGAAAATTTCATAGCGCTGCGGATTTTCTTCCTTAGTGTTCTGAAGCTTTAAAATTTATGAATTTTGCCAAAAATTGCATAAGGAGCCATTCTTTGGTTTTCAATCATTTCTTTAATGTCAAGAACTTTTTTTTAGCGACAAGCTTTATTTCTTTAATCAAAAACAGCAATTATTGAAAAAAAAAAAATTTTTTTTTTTATAGAAAATTGATTTAAAAAAAATTTTTTTCTTTCGATAGTTTGCTTTCTTATCATCTTGACAATTGATTTTATTAACATCAAAATGTATAATATTGGAAAAAATGAATTAAATTGTTATTTTCAATCATCAACTTTTGAAATAATGAATCAATTTTGACGTTCAAGGAGACATTCGACGCAGCTTTTCAACCGCTAAAATTAAAAAAAAACTTCATCAATTAGTTCAAAAATTTAGATTTTATTAGAAAAAAATCTTTTTTCGCAATTCTTTCGATAACGGTTCTTTTAGAGCTGATTTTGATGGTTGGGGTAACATTCGACGTGGCTTATAAAGTTTTAGCGTTGATTAGTTTCTGGAATTAATCCATTGAGTACGTTCTAAGTTACCCAAAAAAAAACTGTTTTGAAAAAATTTTATTTCTATAATATCTCCGAACGTACCGTACTGATTATGCTCAATTTCTTAAAAATTGTTGGAATTAATGAGCCGCTTCAAACGCGATATCAAAAAGCCAAATCGGTTCATCCGTTCAAAAGTTACAGAATATTTACATACATACGTACATACACGCATACATATTCTCAAATATCAACTTAAAATTATTTAGAATAGCTTCCTGGAGGCTCAAAACGTCAATATCTGTTAGAAATTCGACTTCGAAAATCGGACCAAAACCAATAATTTCCTTTTTTTTTTTTTTTTTTGTTTGAAAATTGTCAATTTTCTTAGCAGGAAGTTAAAAACACTATTTTGCAATTCTTTCGTTAATGATATCTCTCGAACAAATGATCCAATTTTGCTGGTTAACGAGACATTCGACGCAGATATTAGAATTTAAGAGATGATTAGATATTGGAATCAAACCATAAAGTATGATAGAAGTTGGATTAACTTAAAACGAACTTTACTAACCAAGCTCAATTTCTTATTAGGTCTAGGAATTGATAAGCCGTTTCAAATTCCGAATCAATTATTTTAACGACTGTACGAAATCTCTGTTCTCACAACCTCTTTTAATCGCTTCAAGTTCGGGTAGTATCATCAACGAAACATGTAAAAAATTACTGTTCTCTGAATTTTTTTCGGATATTTCCTATTTGGAGGTTTTGATTTAATTAAGAACTCTATTAATTTCTTCATCTTAATTATCTATATTTATTTCTATTTTAATCTTTATGTTTTAATAAAAATAATCTTACACAAAAATTTAAGAGTTGCGTCCCTGGCGGATCCAAATTACGATATTCTCGGTAAATTATGGCAGCCCAATTGTAATTACGTAATTTTATCTCAAATTACGGTATTTTGCGATAAAGTATGGCAGTGTTAGCGTATTTTGCAGCATTTTTACGATAGGTTGCAATTTTTTACCGTAAAAATACAGTTTTTTTTATCGTAAAATTCGATCGTCTGTCGAGTTACAATTAATACAAAAATATGTGCATCGGTTGGCTCTGCGGGCCAGCCCTGGAACTTCCTGCTGTTTTCGAGCTCTTAAAGCTCAAAAATACCATTGGTTTCCTTATTTTATGAGCTTTTCAAGCTCAAAAAGGCAACGTTTTATATAAAAATTAAAAAAATTTAGAATCCAAAATAATTAATAAATAAGCGTTTTTTTACATATTTATTCACAATTATGTTCAATAATTAGCTCAAAAATAAATTTACGTGATACATTGTATCTATATCGTGTAAGTATCCCGACTAGAAAGTTTTAGGTGCACCCACTTGGGAACCAATTGGGTTGCCCAATGGGGACCCTACATTGGGATGTAACGCAGAAACTTACTTGGGTCCCGATCGGGCAATCCCTATAGGTTCCCAATTGGGTAAGACCAACGTATTCCCAAACGTACGATCCCTATTAAAAAAAATATTAAATTTCGAAAAAAAAATAATTTTAATTAGATCTTAAATGTAATCTATTGTATTAGAAGCGTTACTTAAAGGCATTATAACATGATTTTGATTGATGAAAAAATCCCGATTACTGTTGGGCTCGAACCTGCATCCTTCAGATCCAAAGTCTTTGACACTATCCACAGCGCTGACCTACGTATACGATAGCGAGAGTGTAAATAGTATATTTATCATAATACCAAAGAATAACTTGAAGAAATTAAAAATCCGTGATGCAATAATCTACGTACTCTTTGTATAAATATATTATTATTTTGTACTTTGTTTAATTTTTAGCCAGTAAACAAAATTCTAATTAAAAATAATTAAAAAATTTTACGGTCGATGGATTACCAAATTAAAACCTCAGGGTACGTCAAGTAAATCAAGTAAAATTAATTTAATCAAAATTGTAGTCAATCAAAATCATTCTAGAAAAAATAGAAAACAGAGGAGGGAGGGACACAAAACAGAATATCCTGTTCAGAAGAAGTGAAAAATAATTTGACTTGAAAATTAAATAAATTTAATAAAATGAAATTGTTTATAAACAATTTGGATAAATAAAAAAGTAATTTTAACATAAATATTGTGTACGAGCGTAAAAAACAAATTTGTTTTATTATTAAATTTTCGAAAAAAAAATTTTTCAATAACAAATTTTGAGGATTTCAGATTGTATATAAATCATAAAAGTTATTAAAATAATAATAATTTTTGCATTGGGCTACCCCAACAAGTTCCCAACTGGGTCCCGATGTGGCAAAACCAATGAAAGTTAGTTATTTTTCCATTGGGCTATCCCAATGAGTTCCCAATGAGGCCCCACTTAGGAAAAACTGATGTTGGGTAGGTAACGTTTGCATTGGGATATCCCAATAAGTTCCCGATCGGGTTCCGACTGGGATAGACCTACTGGGCACGCCACAGCGATTCCTAATTGGGACCCAATATATGTATTGGGACAATTTCTAGTCGGGATATCGTGGTACGAGCGAACATGATGATTTTTAAGCAGTCACTTCCAATGACTTATATGAAGATGAACATATTAGTTTTGAGTTATGTTGTTCAGTAATTATGATGTTATTCAATGAAAAAAGCAGATACAGATTTTACATTAATTATTCCGTCAACGATATCTCTCGAACGTATTATCTAATTGGGACGTTCTTCGCAGCAATCGAATGCTTTTATCGAGTTCCAAAGCTGAGTAGATTTTGGAATTGATCGATTCGATAGTTTCCGAAATATTCACGAAAAACGAAAAAAAACGTTTTTTTTTTTTTTTTTCATTTTTTCGTCGACGATATCTCTCGAAAGGATTATCTGATCGAGACGTTTGAGGTGGCAATCGGTACGTTTGATTGAGGTCTAGAGCTGATAAAATTTTGTAAATGATCGGTTCAGTCATTTCGACGATATTCGCAAAAAACTGTTTTCTACTATTTCTTTCGTCGACTATATCTTTTGAACGGATTATCCGATTAAGACGTTCTGGGCGCCAATCGAAAGCTTTTATTGAGTTCTAGAGCTGATTAGATTTTAGAATTGATCGATCCGACAGTTTTCAAAATATCCAAAAAAAACGAAAAAAAAATCGGTCTGTCAGTTGACCCTGCGGCCAGCCCCAAAACTTCCTGCCGTTTTCGAGCTCCTTGAGTTAGAAAAATTTTTGTAAATACTTTCGAGCTCTTCGAGCTTGAAAATACTTTTGTATGCCTTTGTTTTCGAAAAAAAAACATTTTTACCATTTTTTCTCAAACGATATCTCTCGAACGAATAAACCGCCCGAGTAAAAATAGAATTCTGCCGCAACACCGCTGCACGGCTTTTTAAGCGCCGCACCAACGCTGCACTACAGCCGTGACAAGTTAAGAATTTATCTATTCGCTGCACTACCACCGCACCACCGCCGTGACAAGTAAAGAAATTTCTATTCGCCGCACCACCGCCACATCACAGCTGTGATATTTAGTTGTAAATTGCTTTTTATTTTATATAATAATTATTTATGTCCATTAATCTATTTGATAACTCTATATAAATGATAATTTCTCTTATTATTTCTCAATTAATAAGTTTTTCAATTGCTAATTACAACAATTTTTTATAAATGATTTATTTCTCTCACCATGAACCGTAGAATCTTCAATTATTGATTATTTTATTCTGTAGCACAATTGAATAACTAAACAAACTTTTCAATTCGTTAATTTTTATAATTAGTGATTACAAAACACATAGCCAAATAGTTATATTCATATGCGGTTTTAATTAGTGCATACATCAGTTATCAGTTATTGTTAATTCAAAGTTTGATACATATTATACAGAAATAATTTTTAATTATAATTAAGGTAATTTACTATTTAATATTTTTTATTTCTATTTTCAGGGCAACAAACTTATTATTTACTGAGCACTTATTTTTTAAATACGTGATAAATTAATTTGAGTCATTCATTCGAACACTACGAACCATTTCCCATTTTACACAAAAAATTTTACAAACAAAAATTTTAAAAACTTAACTTTTTAAATATATGTTCATTGGAAACAATTTGTGTATCCAAGTGAAAATATTTGGCTGAAAATAGGCCGAAAAAAGACCGAAACAGCTTAATTTGGCCGAAATCACACCAAAACTATAAAAATTTATTGAAAGAGGCCGAAATTTGGACGAAAAATTTTTTATGTTATGTCATTTATTCACTCCGGTCCGAAGCTTTAATACTTAAATAAATTTATATTCAATAAAACTAACTGTTTATGCTCTTTTTCTAAACATGAATTAGTGAAAATTAGTGATTATTCACTAATTCAAAGTGCAAATCGAAACAGTAGATAAACATAATTATTTCAATAAATAATTAATTCAGGTACTAATAATTAAACATAAAAAATTTAGTTTTCAATTTATAAAATGTTTTAGTAATTCACTAAGTTTTAATTTTATGTAAGATATAGTGAAAACATTTAATTATTTTAATAGTTATAGTGACTTAATTTTTATGGCAATAGTTTATATTTTGGTACAATATATAATTTTATTTCGTGGTATGATTGATGTAAGTCATATGAGAGTTCGTAGCTGAGTGAAAATATATTAATAAGCAAAAATGAAAAATTGATTTCTTTAATTTTGTACGAATTCAATTTTTCATTATTAGTAGATTATAATTTTAAACAATTATTTCTTATGAATATATGTAAAGGAAGCTCGTAATTATTCCATAGTCAATATAAATATCTATAAACGATCGTTTAGGTCACCTAACTTCACTATGTATTAGTAATTTTTTTTTTATAATTAATATGTTCTAAAACTTCCCTTCGGAATAATATTTACTCCGGGGGATTAAAGAAATAGAAAATCATTCACTCCGGGTACATTCCACGTTTACTACGCAAATTTTTTACAGTGCAGGTATAGTAATTAATCACCTAGGAAAAATCAGTTACACATGACCATACATGAGCTTATATACCATATATAGAGCTTATATACATTTTAAACAATTTCATATATAACTATAAAACCAAAATTACACACATCACAATTACTTACATACAAGATTTTATAGCGCACAAATAAAAAAAAATTTTTTTTCTGTTATTATGATAGGTATATAGTATACTAATAACTGATTTTCAATTATATTTTGCTGTTTTGAAAGTGATGTATTGCTTGGATCTCATATAGCACAAGTAAACGTAATAGTCACTATCGGTGGCGTAGCCTAGTCGTCAAAGCGTCGGTCTTTCGTTCGTTAGGTCCCGGGTTCGAATCCCACTAAATCGTGTGCGGTTAGTTAATAATTCTAGCGTTTTTTCTCGGAATAAAAAATTTCTACTAGATTTAGAAAGTAAATTAATCACATATCTAACAATTCCCGCATTACCAAAATGATTGAAAAAAAAAAAAAAAAAAAAAAAAAAAAAAAAAAAAATACAGGAATCGAGAGTCTTTTTTTTAATTTAGTTGAAATTTCTATACGTAGCTATGTATACATTGGAAATTTTAATATATGGCCATATATAATGCACTTTTCTAGGATTAATTATTATTTATTGCATGGTAAATTAATTAATTAATCATAAAATATTTTGGCATATATATGCTATTTTTTTTTGTGAAACTAGGGCTATACTTAGCATTGGTGCGGCGGTCGTGCGGCGGTGCTGTAGGAATATATTTTTAGCGTGCGGCGGTCGTGCAGCATGGTGCAGCTGTCGATAAAAATTTATAATTTTTTCGTAAAAAATAATAATTTCATTTTTACTCGGGCGATTGAGACGGTTAAGGTGGCAATCGACGCGTTTTATTGAGTTCTACAACTGATAGAATTTTATAATTGATTTATCGAGTCGTTTTTGAGAAATTTCGAAAGTACTAAAAAAAAAAAAAAAATGGGTGCATGTACTTATGTACGCGCGTGAGAAGTTATACTTCTTTGGAATCATTAAAAAAAATATATATATATCGACGTTCTAATTAGCAAATTGTCGAACTCTGTTTCAGAAAATCTTCCATTTATGCGAAAAAGAAGTAATTTAAAAATTTCTTTTTCATCTAAAACTCAATTCCATATCTAGTATATGCATACTATTTTTGTCTAGGTCACTCGAATAATATTTTTTTTGACCATTGCTATCTGAAAATTGCACAGAATCACCTAACAAAAAATATTAAGTTTGACAGTTTGCTAATTAGAACTTCGATTTGTACTAAATATTATAAGATTCTTAATTTTAAATATTTATTATTGATTATTCAATATTTTAAAAATAAATTTAATAATAAATTAGATAACTGAATTTAAATGTTTTCACTTTTAACTTATTTATTATTTTCTCAATGTAATATTCACTTTTTATTCTAGTCAAAGAATTTTTATTAAATTTGTTTATTTATTATAGATATGTTTATAATTTTCTAAATTCAATATTTAATAATTCATAATAAATTTAAAAAATTGAAAATTAATAATTTAAAATAATATATATATATATATATATATATATATATATATATTTAATTATTAAAAATAAAATTTAGAGAGTAATCAATATATATGAGTATGAATGTAGCAGACATCAGACAAATTTAAAATTATAAATAAATATATATAATCTAATATAAATATATAGAGTAAACAATTAAAAAAATAATATTTATAAAAAATGCGCTTATTAATTTCAAAATTTTTTAAATGCGCATTTTTTAAAAATTTTATTTCATCAATTATTTACTCCATTTATAAATAATTTTAAATTTGTCTGATATCTGCTACATTTATGCTCATTAAATATATATGTGATGATTTGTACTAAATATTATAAGATTCTTAATTTTAAATATTTATTATTGATTATTTAATATTTTAAAAGTAAATAAATAAGTTCAATGTTAAATTCAAAAATATTGAATTTAAGTTTATTAATTTTTTAAATATTTATTATTCTCTCAATTTAATATTCACTTTTTATTTTTATCAAAAAGTTTGCAGTAAATTTGTTCATTTATTTTTATAAATATTTATTATTTATTCAATTTAATAATTAATAATAAATATTAAAAATTGATATTTTAATTTGATGTTCGATTTAAACTTTTATCACTAATTTCGTATTAAATGTTTTATTAAATTTATTACTTTATTTTGTAAATATTAAATAACCAATAATAAATATTTAACATTAATAATCTAATAATATTTAGTATTAATTATATTTTAATTTATATCACTACTGAATATAATTCATTAGCTCATATAATTCGCTCTTGTATGAAACTAAAACACGTGTTGTGAATGTAGAAACTAGAAACATGTGGATAAGTATGAAAATAATGAGCAGAGGCGACGAGCGTGCCATCATGCGCGACTAATAGAGGTTCTATTTCTATTTTGTTGGTAGCTTTTTTTCGAGACTTAATGAGCGATTTAGCGGGCAACTTCAACCTGTAACTTTTGTGTTACACTGATGCGCGCGCATCTTAAAATTTCACTCTCATCATTTTTTCATAACGCGCCTAAAGAAGTATAACTTCAAAAATTTTTTTTTTAATTATTTCGACAACGGTTTCTCATGAAAGAATGAACCGATTTTTATGGTTGAGGTGGCATTCGACGCGGCTTATGAAGCTTCAGAGCCTAGTTGATTTTGGAATCAATCCATCGAGCACATTACAAGTTATCAAAAAAAAACATTTTTGAAAAAAGTCTATTTTTGGAATATCTCTGAACGAGGCCTACCGATCAAGCTTAATTTTTTTTTAGCTTTTAGATATTGACAAGCCACGTCGAATGACACCTTGAAGATCAAAATCGGTTCATTCGTTTAAAAGTTATAGATATTTACGTACATACATACGTACGTACGTACATACATACATACATACACACACTCAGACATCATCTTGAAATTAGTCAGAATAGCTTCCTAGAATCTCAAAACGTCAAGATCTCTTAGAAATTCGACTTTTGAAAATTGGGGTGAAACCAATTACTTCCCGAATTTTTTGAAAATCGTTGATTTTCTTAGTGGGAAGTTAATAACTGAAAGCCATAAAAACTTAAAACTCCGGCAATTACTTCTAACACTAAAAAAATATGCTCAGTAACTTCTAAATAAATAAAATAAATAATTACAAATCATTCGATTAGAAAACCTGAGGTGGAAAGAATTTAAAATAAAATTTTTATATTTAAAAATCCACTTCTTTTTTTTTAAGATAGTTTTAATTAAGTATCAAATATTGCAGTTTATCATTATTTCTTGTTTGTTCAATAATTACTGTAAAGCTTAAAAAATATCAGTCAATTACTTTTATAATTGTATTTTAAATTATAAGTAAAAGATCACCAGTTATCTAAGAACCCTGATTCAGAAATCTAATTTGGAATGATTCAGTCCATGCTAGAGTGTGTACCTATCTATAGTCGATTTTTCCAACTTTAAATTGTTTTGGATCGTGTTTGAATTATACCAAATTAGATTTCTGAATCAGGGAATTAAAGTTTAGGTGGAAAACAAAACATACAGAGGACGGAGAGGGCAAAATGGGGTACCTCCAAAATCTTATAAAAAAAGTTTGTTTTTTATAGAATGTTTATTAAGCATAATTTTGATTAAATTTCTTCAAAAATCGAAAATGTCAGTCAAAGAAGGTTATTGATTTTTATTTTAAGATAAAAACTTTAAAAAAATTGTTTTCTTCTCTCGCAGGGTACACCCCATTTTGCTCGCAAAAAATGAAATTTTAACTTCCCGCCAAAAAAATCGATGATTTTCAAAAAGTTCGGAAAGTTATTGTTTTCACCGCGATTTTAGAAAATCGAGTTTTCAAAAATCAGATGTCGACGTTTTGAGGTCCTAGGATGCTACTCTGACTATTTTCAGGATGATATCCATGTGTGTGTGTGTGTGTGTGTTCATGTATGTCAACTCTTTGTAACTTTTTAACTAATTAACCGATTTGGATGGTTAACCCCATCTAAAATTTCCCATAGAATTCAGTTAACTGCGACAAAAACCGCATAAAAACCAATACAGTCTATAGGATTCTATGCGGTTTTTGCCGCAGTTGAGTGGACTCTATGGGAATTTTTGGATAGGGAAGGTGACATTCGAAAGAGCTTGTTGGCCATCAACTTTCCTGGAAATTTCAGATCATTTGATCGAGTAGACTCAAAAATATTGGCGAATTACGAAAAAAAAAATCGGTCTATCGGTTGACCCTGCGGGCTAGTCCCAAAACTTCCAGCTGTTTTCGAGCTCCTTGAACTAGATAAATCGTTGTGAATACATTGTCGAGCTCGAAAATACTTTTGTATGCCGTTCTTTGTGAAAAAAAACGTTTTTTACCATTTTTCTCCAACGATATCTCTCAAACGAATTGACCGTTTGAGACAGTTGAGGTGGCAATCGACGTATTTTATTAACCCGGGAAGAAACCATCAGGTATGATCATGCGTTAATCTCATGCATGATCATGCCTGAATATTTGTTAGCCACGAGCATGCGTGATCATGCATGGTCAGACATGATTATGCTTTCTCATGCATGATCACGCATGCTCATGGCTGGCAAATATTCAGGCATGATTATGCTTTCTCATGCATGATCACGCATGCTCATGGCTGGCAAATATTCAGGCATGATCATGCTTGAGCAAGCATAATCATGTTTGACCAAGCATGATCAGTCCTGATCAAACACAATCCCTAGAATTAAAAAATAATAATAATAATAATGATAATTCAATTTTAAATTAACTTATTTTGTTACTGTTGATGTATAGGTAATGTTTACTGGCTGAAAAGTGCAATTGAAATTTTATCCGTGACGGGTCTCGAACCCACGACCGTCGAGTTATAAAGCACGTCTGCTGTCCACTAGGCTGACCTGACTCGTTCAGTTCACGACAATTCTTAACATGTTTTAAAAACTTTGTAAAAAATAAAATATTATTTGAATTCTATCTTGATTTGGATATTACATATTTTTTTTGATAATGAATGAAAAGAATTTTAGTTATAAATTACAAGCAAATTGTAAATTAAATTAATCTTGATTATTAATTAAAAAAAAAAAAAAAAACATATGCAATGGTATTGACTATCATTATCAATTTCGCAGGAATTTATGAATTCAATTCTTTAATCAATGAAAAAAAAATGTGTAATTGATTCTATTTTAATTATTTTTTGGAAAAAAGAAGATTAATTTTAATTATTAATTGAACCAGAAATTATAAATTAAATTTATTTTAATCATCGATAAAAAAAATTAATAACTTTAACTACTAACGTAAGTAAAAATAAAAATGGATGTTTAATTATGGTAAATTTTTCATAAAAATCTTTGATTATTCTTGCCCGTACAAAAAATGATAAATCTGCGATAGATTGATGGTAGATCTATCCGAGATCAATAAGAAGTCTACCATCAATCTGTGATAGATCTATGAGAGGTCTATGATTAGCTTCTCTGGGGAGACAATTATATTTTTTTAATTTTTAATAAACTGAAAGGATGATAATAATATAAATTAATTTGGATGAAATAATCCGGTAAATTTTCATTTAAAAAATAGGTTATTTAAAATAATGATCCAATCATTAAACTGTTTGATAAGAGACATAAATCAACTGCGAATCTGATACAACTTTCTGATGGATTAGTTGCAAAGGCATGAAGGAGTATAACATTTTTTTTACTCGAATCAGCCAATTCACATCTAGAAAAATTAACATTGAAAATTATCTTTTTTTATTTTAAGTATTTTTGGAAGTAAAAAAAAATTGAACAAAAATTTTTAGAAAAAAAAGTTTTTCATATTTTTTATAAGTCGGTAGATTTTTATTGGGACGTTTTTGCGAACATTTCATTGGTTTTTTTATTTTTATAAATAAGTATAAACACAAATTTCGTTTTTCCACCGGTCTTTAATAGATCCACCGTAGATCTATGATGGCTTCCCTATAGATCTGTGGTAGATTCTTCACCGATCTTCAGCAAATCTGCCATAGATCTATGATAGCTTTTTGATAGACATGAGCTATATTTACCACCGATCTGTAGTAGATATACCATAGATCTATGACAGCTTTCTAATAGATTCGTGGTATATTCTTAACCGTTCTCTGGTAGATCTACCATAGATCTATGATAGCTTTCTGATAGATCTGTCCTGTATATACCTGCGATCTTTAGTAGATCGACAGTAGGTCTATCACAGCATT
The DNA here is from genome assembly GCA_964016945.1 of Microplitis deprimator. Taxonomy (NCBI): domain Eukaryota; kingdom Metazoa; phylum Arthropoda; class Insecta; order Hymenoptera; family Braconidae; genus Microplitis; species Microplitis deprimator. Next base: position 10,218,240 of record OZ024707.1, on the reverse strand, counting down.
CCGACAGATCTGCGGTATGATGACCACCGATCTTCAGCTAATCTATCGAGATGATTATGATGTTAAGAAAATCAATTGTGAAGATGATAAGGGAGAAAAGTATCGAAAAAATAAATTTTCTAAAAAATTAAAAAAAAAATTTTTTTTTCAATATTTTTCAATAATAACAGTTTTCGATTGGAGAAATAAAGCTTGTCGCTAAAAAAAAACTTTTTGACATTGAAGAAATGATTGAAAACCAAAGAATTGCTCATTATGGTGATTTTTGGCGAAAACGATAAATTTAGATCTTCGGACCACTAAGAACGAAAAATCGCAACGCTTTGATATTTTCAGGGTTTTTTCAGGACGTTTTAAGGTTGAAAAAAAAACTGACGGCATTCTTTGTTCGTCCGTTATATCCAAAGTTTTACCAAGATTTCCGAATATCCTTAAATATGCGAATTTTTACCTATTTTTTAATCAACATTATCGCATAAAAAATTTTTTTTCCATCGAAAGCCACTGATTGCGTCATATAGAGAATGTTTTGCAGTTTTTAAAACACTACTTTCTTTCTCTGTACGACCAATATGCCCCGAGTTATTAACTGTCAAATCCAAAGTGGACTTTTTTGCTTTGATTAATGATAACTCGGTGCCAAATCGTCGTTGAGACTTTGTGAGGGCGGCCAATTGAGAATATATCACAGATCTATCAAAAAGCTATCATAGATCTACTCAAGACCGGTTGAGAATCTACAACATCTATCAGAAAGCTATCATAGATCTACAGTAGATCTACTCAAGACCGGTTGAGAATCTACCACAGATCTATCATAGATCTATAGTAGATCTACTGAAGACCGGTAAATACACCACAGATCTATTAAAAAGCTGTCATAGATCTATGGCAGATTTGCTAATTATCGCTGAAGAATCTACCACAGATCGATTAGAATGCTGTAAAAGACCTACCGTACACGCACATACATATACACACTCGGACATCATTTTGAAAATGGTAAGAATAGTTTCCTAGGACCTCAAAACGTCGACATCTGATGAAAACTCGATTTTTGAAAATCGGGGTAAAAACAATAACTTTCCGAATTTTTGAAAATTTACAATTTCCTTAGCGGGAAGTTGAAAATTTTTTTTTTCTAATTTTGGTAAAATCTTAATGGATTTGCTTAAGAAAGGACCAAATTAGGTTGACTTATAGATTAAAAGCCATAAAAAATAATTACCGGCTTAAGGGGGCCATCGTGTCCCGGTCTCCCCTATATAGGCCAGTAAAGTAAGAAAAGTCTCAGATCATACGTAATTGTTGGCCGAGGCGAAGCCGAGGCTGACAAACATGTGGTCTGAGGCTTTCTTTTTTACTGGCCATGGTGCGTATACTATTTTTCCGCTCGACGAAGTCGGAAAGTTGCAACTTCGTTCAGGGTAGCAGCCCGAAAGTTGCCACTTTCCTGCCGGAAGGCAGAATTTTTTTTTTCTCACCTCCGGGCGGAAAGCGTCAACTTTCGTCCCGCTGTGCAAAACGAAGTTGCCGCTTTCCACCTCCGTCGACGAGAAAAATAGTATACACTCCTCGGGAAGTAAATAAGAAAGCCTCAGATCACATGTTTGTTGACCTCGGCTTCCCTAGGTGTGTAATATACTATTATTGAATCCCATAGACCTTTTTTAAGACGAACAAAAATTTAGAAATTTTTTTTTCCGGTGGTTTTTTCAGGATTACTCTGGAACGTTGGATCTGATCAGACTTCATTGATATAAAACTTATAAATATTTAATTATGTATATAGGTCCTATATATATATATATATATATATATATATATATATATTACATAATATGATAATTTTTTAATATCAATGTTATTAAATTTTTATTTTGTTAACTATCAATCAAACTTAAATTCCCAATACTTAAAAAATTTTCAAAGGTTTCGACAGCAATTTAAAAGTAAAAATCGATATCGATTTATATACGAATATTTATTAGTTTATAGATAAATAGATTTGATTATATGTATCTAATGAATTCTATTGTAATTTATGTACAAAACCAAATTCATCATTAGGTGCATTATTTACGTAGGATGTATCAATTTGATTATTTGAGTTAAGTAATGCCATAAACTTTAATTAATTATAAGTGTATAACAGACTAGAGGATCAGACTACAATCCAGCGATAACTAAAGTTAAGCACTATCGACGTGGGACATTAATTGGACGGGTGACCTCGTATTAAAATAGTAGTGAACGGATAGTAATTTTTTTTTTTTTTTTATTTAAATTTAACCGACATTTATATTGATGAAAACAATAAATCCTAATTAAATTACTTAATTAATAATTTACAGATATTCTAAATGAGATTCTAAAGATTACATCCAGAAGTCAATCACCCCATAAATGTTCCCCTGCCAAGATCAATAGGATTTCAAAGCGTGCTTCGAATGTATATGCTCACGATGCATCAGATAATTACCCACAGTCTTATAAAATACTTACATAAGTATTTAATTCAAGCCAACTATATACCTAACTAATTATTGCTCGGAGAAAAAATTTCTCTTCGGACAATTAAATCGGTTTTGTAAAATTCTGTTAAACTAATATTTATTTCGGACAACTACATTTTTTTACGTCAACATAACCTATTTCGTCATTTCTAACAAATGATTTAATCGACTCTATTTGGTTGACATTAATATTTCTCTCTCTAAGATAATAAAATCATTTGGTAAAGTTAAGAAAATATTTATTTGATTGACAACTAAATTATTCTATAGTGCCAACAAATTCGAATATTAAAGCAAAATATTATTATATTAACTCTAATAAATATTACTTAGACACAGAAAAATATATTCATTTAGAATAAATATATATTTAAACCTAATGATTATGGATTTAAAAAATGAGAAATCCATTTAATTAAAATAATAAAAGAGTGATATTGTCATTAATTAGTAATGAATAATGTAAATTAAATAAATTCTTAGTTGTAAATATATATCAATTAAAAATAAAAATGATTTTAATCATTTTAAATCGAATTGAATGAGAAAATAATATATTTAAATATATATATAAGTATGAAGCAAAAAAAAACAATTTTTTTTTTACCTAAAATAAACTTTTTATTTTTGTACATATCGAGAATAAGTATTTAAGAAAACATTAATGTCTTAACGTAATACTAGATATATTACCATCAAAAAAGACTGTTGTCACTCTGTTGAATAACAGAGGTGTGACCGTCCCATAAATTCTTCAAGTTGGGAATATAAAAACTCTGAAATAAGTTTCTTACCAGGGACACTACAAGCTGTGGGCGCGATCTAGTGGTGAGCACCGAACTACTCCCACTGCTGTTGGCTAACATCAAGACTTAAATTAAGACAAAAATTTTTTGGGAGAAAAGATAAATATGGAGGAGAGGAAGTATTGGTGCTAGGCAGCAGCATCGGGAGTAGTTCGGTGCTCGCCACTAGATCGCTCCCGCAACTTGTATTGTCCCTGGTAAGAAACTTATTTCAGAGTTTTTATATTCCCAACTTGGAGCATTTATAGGACGGGTTACCCGCTGTAAATTATCATAGTGACGATAACCCTTTTTTTGGTAGTCATACAGGGGTATCCTGTTTTACACTATGACATTGATGTTTAATATTAATGTTGCCCTGAACGATTTTTGTCATAGTACAAAAAAAAAGTACGTGTCAAGGAAATAAATTATTTTTCTAAATATGCAATTATTTAATTGCTAAATAAATATTCTGTCATTTTTAAATAATATTTAATTATTATTAATAACTCATTCTTTAAGGCTCACTAATATATTTCATAATGACTACTTTATAAGCTCTACCCGATGAAAAAAGATTTTGTCTAATCATATATGATCATGCATAATTGTCTATATATAATCAGATCCAAAAATTGGCCAGGTCTGATCATACGTAATTTGCTCTGTTTATATATGAATAGATATGTTCATATATGATCATGTATAATCACCCATATATGATCAGATCCAAAAATTATATATAATTATATAGAACTATAGAACTATATGGAATTAAATTTCTATACAATGTATTAAATAAATTGTAAATTTTTGTTCATATAGTAGAAACTTTATACTTTTTATTGCAATATTTTTTTTTTTTGTAAGTCCAAGTTTAATTTCTAAGAAAAATTATTCATGGAAGCATTGATAATAAATATTTTTGTCATTATGTAATATAGAATATACTATATTACCACCAAAAAAAGGCCATTTGGCGGCCGAAATGGAAGGTAGATTTTTCAATTAATTGATATAAAAAAATAGTTTTATACATACATATCTTGTTAGTGTATAGTCATGATATGAAATTAGACTCGTTTTCTAGGAGTGAGGGTAAAAAAAGACAATGATTATTATTGATAGAGAACTTCAGATAGTTGATTTGACATAACATTATACAGGTAATGTACCAAACTAACCTTCACATAAATAAAGTATTGAAAATTTAATTAGTATGAGATCATAATTGTAATCGCTGTTACCATGACAAGCCCAGTTAAAATAACAGTAATACTTTTATTTAAAATATAAAATAGCTGTGAAATTAACAGGTTATTTTGTTGACAATAAAATACACGCGACAAAATTGTATTATAATGGGAAATTCATAAGTTATGTGGAATGAAAACCATATTTTCAACATTTTTGATTTCATTAAAAAGTTCAAGGGTATCAAATTATTGGAAGAAATAGTCAAAACATAAAGCTTAAGGTCATTAATGCGAGATTATTAGTCAAGCTTTTAGATACTTTTTACGGAATTTGTGTATAAATATTAGTTTTGAAGTTATATGAGCTTTAGCGTTGATTAAAAACTGATTTTTGCGAAAAATCATGAAAATTTCAAACAGCCATAATTTCAAAACTATTCAAGGGATTCAGCCCATCTTCGAACCTGATCAAGGTAATCGCCTATAGAATAAGTGTAAAAAATTTCATCAAGATCCGATAAGAACTGTGGGTGCTATCGTAATGACAAGACAAGTGATAATCATTGGGAGTAGAGGTACATTTGATACATTATAAGTAATAAAAGAAATACTTCTAAAATATAAAATAGCAGTGAAATTTACAGGTTAATTTGTGCACAATAAAATACAACTGACAAAACTGGATTATAATGGAACAAGCACAAGTTCTGTGGACTGAAAACCATATTTTCAACATTTTTTGATTCCATTAAATTTTTCAAGGCTATGAAATTATTGGAAGAAATGGTCAAAATATAAAGTTTGAGGTCATAAATTAAAGCTTATTAGTCACACTTTAAAATACTTTTTGCAGAAATTATCTATGAGTTGTAGTTTTAAAGTTATATGGACTTGAAAGTGATTAAAAATTGATTTTTTCGAAAAATCGTTGAAATTCCAGACAGCCATAACTTCTAAACTAATCGACCGAATCAGCCCATCTTCGAACTTAACCGTGGTAATCACACATAGAATAAGTGTAGGAAATTTCATTAAGATCGGATGAGAATTGTAGACGCAATCGTGTCCTCAAAAGTCGGTTCTATTACATAAATATATATATATATATATATATATATATACATACATATATAAATTTTTCAACGAGTGGTATTTTTGAACTCTACTCAACTAATTATGATAGTTTATGACGAAATCCCTTGTGAAATCGACCATGAGGACAAATACAATAGTTAGATTTTTAAAAAAATCTACCTAAAAAGGAACTTATCACTCTGTCAAATAACAGAGGAGTACTCGTGCCAAAAATGCTTCCAACATTTGAATATAACACTTTTGAAATGTTTCTTACCAGGGACATTACAACTGGTGGGCGCGATCTCGTGGCGAGCATCGAACTACATCCGCTGCTGCTTATAGCACCGGTGACTTCTATCTCCTACATATATAAATTTACTCCCAAGTTATTTTTCTCTTAGTTTAAGCATTTTTTTTTTTTTTTTGGTTGGAGTATACAAAAATTTTTGCCTTTAAAAAATAGCACTTATTCCGAGAAAATTTGTTGTCTTCAAACAAAAAAATATAATATTGTTTCAGAAAACTAACACATCTTTCTTTAAAAAAAAATATATTTAGAAAAAAAACTTAAAACAAGTAAAAATTTTTTGTTTAAGCATAAAAATATGTTTACTTGCAGAAAAAAAAATTTTGATTCAAGATATTTATTTACTAGGTGCAAGAAAATTTTAATTTTCTGAATCGTTAAAAAAAATTTCTTGTATCAAGATTAATTATCTTGGTTCGAGTGAACTATTACTTTGTGAAAATTAAAATGTAGGAAGGGAAATAATTTACATAAAAGACTATCACATTTTAAGATGTCTGACAGTTTCACCGAAAGTCAAATAATCCTAAAATTTACTATGAATCCAACTGTGACCTTAAATAACTTTCAAATAATTATAAGCGACCTTTTTTGTAGAGCGTTCAATTTTCAACACAAGTATTCATTGATTTTTCTGATACATTAATTCCCTGGTGAGTGATAAAATTCTAAACTGTAAAAAAAGTTTTTCCTATGTTATTTAAATCGGAAATCGAAAAATGCAATGGGCTACCTCTAAAACTTAAATTTAAGAGCCGATCTTCTGACAGAATTTTTGTTTCGACAGATTTCATCAATTTCTGGTGGTGCCAAAAAAAAAAAAAATGTTTTTCGGTACACTCTAATTTTTATATTATAAAATAATTCCAACTTTTAGTATTGATTACTAATACATTTTACAATTATCTGATGTTCTTGTAAATTATAACTACGTAGAAAAAACAGTTAACTCGAATCCGGAAAAATCTGGATATTCAAAATTATCTCGCACCAAATAATTAATTATCTTGATATTTTTATCTTGAGTCAGAATTTTTTTTTTCAAATCGACATATTTTTATGCTTAAATTATGCATTAAGTTCAGTAATATTACAATGCAAGTGTTGTAATTTTATTAAACAATGTATATTGGAAATTATTTGTAATTTAATATACTGTATTAAGTATACAGAAAATCAAATTACAAATAATGTTTGTCAATGTTAAAAACTTTTTATTGGAAACTAATCAACGGTTTGGTAAAATTAAAAAACGAGTGAGAAAAATAAAAATTTTTGGCGAAATTACAATGGGTTATATAATTTACAAGTCAGAGTTGTAAAAATACTGAAAATATTTGTAAACTTTTAATGACTTTATTGTAATTTCAGTTACAATTTTTTGTTGTAAATCTATAAAAAATTGTAGTAAATTAAATTACAAACAATGTTTGTCAATTTCAAAAACTTTTAATTGGAAACGAGTCAACGGTTCGGTAAAATTACAAGACGTGTAAGAAAAATAAAAATTTTCGGCGAAATTACAATGGATTCTGTAATTTACAAGTCAGAGTTGTAAAAATACTGAAAATATTTGTAAACTTTTAATGACTTTATTGTAATTTCAGTTACAATTTTTTATTGTAAATTTATAAAAAATTGTAGTAAATTAAATTACAAACAATGTTTGTAAATTTCAAAAACTTTTAATTGGAAACTAGTCAACGGTTCGGTAAAATTACAAGACGTGTAAGAAAAATAAAAATTTTATGCGAAATTACAATGGATTCTGTAATTTACAAGTCAGAGTTGTAAAAATACTGAAAATATTTGTAAACTTTTAATGACTTTATTGTAATTTCAGTTACAATTTTTTTTTTGTGAATTTACAAAGAATTGTAGTAAATCAAATTACAAACAATGTTTGTAAATTCTAACAACTTTTTATTGGGAACTGATAAACGGTTTGGTAAAATCGCAATACGTGTAGGATTACTACATAAAGATAGTAAAACACCCTCATCTTGGTAAGTTTCCTAACACGTTTTGGTAGATTGCTCGAATTGTATTGTATATTGTATTGGCAACACACTGATTTGTAATTTTACTCATATTTTATTTTGTAAAATATTTGTAATGTTACAAAAATTTTTAACAGTGTATGTATTATCAAATCTGATTATATATAGACTTATATATAATTATATATGGAGTTATGACAGCCAGGTATGATCATATCTAATTTTGTATAGACTCATATATGATTAGATCTGATCATATATAGACATATACGGGCTTATAACAGCCAGGTTTGATCAGATCTAATTATGTATGAGGTCATATATAATTATATATGACCCCTGGCGGTTTTGAATCACCCTGGAAACACCATGGAAACACGGTGGATCCAAGGTGGTTACACGGTGAGTTTGTGCCATTTTTTCACACTGTACCCACCCTGATTCCGGGGTGTACCCACCCTGATTCCGGGGTGTACCCACCCTGATTCCGGGGTGTACCCACCCTGATTCCGGGGTGTATCCACCCTGATTCCACGGTGGTTACACCCTGTACTCACCCCGATTTCACGGTGTAACCACTCTGATTCCAGGGTGTGTCCACTATGATATCATAGTGTACCCACTCTGATTCCACGGTGTACTTACGGTTTGTCCATTGTGATTCCACGGTGTATCCACTATAATTCCACGGTGTACCCATGGTGATTCTACAACTGATAGAAGAAAAGAGGCTCATTACGGATAACCTTATGACAGTAGTTGATCGTAAATAAATCGAAAATTTTTCAGCCTGATTTCACTCTGGTATCATACTTAAAAAAAGAGCACGAAACCGTTCTGGAATCACGCTGGAATCAGTATGGTTCCATTCTGACTCTGGTTCCAGAGTGATTCCAGAATATATTTCATGCCGCTAGGGTATATGTAAGGTAAAAGCCCCTATCCCGCTCAGTACCATTATTCGCTCACTTTAACTGTTTAATATGTTTCTTTATAATTAAAAAAAAAAAAAAATTATAACTAAAAATATTATTATTGATAATTGATCAATTGTGAATCTAAATATATATTAAACTATCATGTATCAAATTATTTTATAATAGATAATAAATTGGAATTAATGGCTGCTTTCAAAATCGCGTTCAGCCGGGCATTTTTTACTTTAATGTTCATTTGGATTAAATTTAGGTTACGTCAAATTTTTTACAAGTTTTTTAAAAATCATTGTAAATTTAAAGGAAAATTCCAGGATACCCTGATGCATGTAGTAAACATATATACGATTTAACCCTCAAAAGAAAATTTTCATGATCTAATTCATTGCATTCGAACCAGTGTTCTGTTTTAAACAAAATTCAGTATACCTTGAAGATTAAATCTATAAAAAATTTGTTTTTGAACATTCTAGCATCGCTATATAATATCCAGTTTTTTAGAAAATTTTCATATCGTCGGCGCAGATATACTTTGTAGTCACCGTAAATAGATTGTGTAATCATCTCAAAGACACCGTGTAATCACTTGATAACTATCATGAATGAATTTTGGAATCACGAAAAATATACCGCTTAATGACGGTGGGCACACCGTGGAATCAGGGTGGGTACACCGTGGAATCAGGGTGGGTACACCGTGGAATCAGGGTGGGTACAACGTGGAATCAGGGTGGGTACACCGTGGAATCAGGGTGGGTACAACGTGGAATCAGGGTGGGTACACCGTGGAATCAGGGTGGCTACAACGTGGAATCAGGGTGGGTACACCGTGGAATCACCGTAAAATCACCGTGCGTACGCCGTGGAACCACGGTGGGTACACCGTGGAATCACCGTGTATACACGGTGATAAAATGGCACAAACCCACCGTGTTTCCACCCTGGATCCACCGTGATTCTACCATGTTTCCACTCCCAGGGTGTTTCCACCGTGATTCAAATCCGCCAGGGACCCCATATATAATCATGCATGATTATATATAACTTTATATATGATTATATATAATCATTTATGATCATGTATATGAACATATATAATCATATATATTTAGACAAAAACTTTTTTCATCGGGTACAGGTAATCAATTTGATTTTATGCTTGCTACTTAACGCGTAATTATCTTTACTAAATATTTTATAGTTTCTAATAATTTGTTTTGTTGGTGGATTATAGAATATTTAGTTAAAACAACCAAATATATGATTGGCAATGGGCAATCAAATCATTTTGTTGTCATAACTGAAATTTAATTGTCAGAAGAAAATTTTTTTCTCAGTGAGATTTTTCATAAGCCGATGAACGATATACATCTTTTTTCATCACCATTTCGCTACTAATTTGGCAATATTACTTGTTTTGTATGTTATAGTTTTCATTGTTCAAATCTTATTCAATTTTTTCTTTTCGTTGGAAATTAATAAAAAATTATGGACATTAGTAGATTGATTTAATTATTTATAGTGTGAGTTTCACTGTTAAAAATTTAAATGATAAAAATTTTATTTTTCTCATTAATCCAGTATGTAGAGTGAACCCTCAATAAACTTATTCAATGATATAAAGTCGATAATTTAGTAAATATCTTTGAATTATAATACTATTTTAATTTTAAAGTAACTAACAAAAAGCAAGAATTTTTGTTCTAGCCAAAAAGCCCACTATCAGTGTCCCAACAGTTTCCAGAATTTTTATTTCAGTCTAAAAGCCTACTATGAGTGTCTCAACAGTTGCCAGAATTTTTTTTTTAGTCTTAAGGCCGACTATCAATGTGTTAACTTAGAAAACAATTTTTTTTTCAACATTATAAAAATTGTTTTTTTTTTTTAAACTTTTATTTGATTCATGCAAAAACACTGAATAAGCGCAAAAAAATTTGAAGCATTCTTATTACGATGTTTTAGGAGGAAATATCATGTGTCCGCTTGAAGTGTACACTGTGAAAAATTCCCAACAAATTTTACTATGTGTGCATAGTAACACCGGACTATAAGAAAACTGGTACACAATTTACAAGTGTCACAGAGTAAACGTACGCGCATAGGCCACAATCGTGTAGTCTGCGCATACGTTTACTATGGGACACGTAAATTTTGTACTAGTATTATTAATATTATTATAGTCCGGTGTTACTATGCACCCATAGTAAAATTTATTGGGAATTTTTCACAGTGTAGTGTCCAAAACAGGTACTGTTGCCTTCTATGGATTCATTATGATGTTGTTTGATTGTCCTTTTGTATGTTTTCAAAAATTTAAAAACTGCAACAGCCATTAGATCAAAATCTAAAAATACCAAGCTTTAACAGAAAAATCTGCAGCAGACTTTCTAAAGATCTACTGCGTATTCGTTGTTCGCGGATCTGCAATAGACCTTTCGAAAGTCTCTGTTGAACTCTTCATTATTCGAGAATATTGTCTCCCCAGGTAGACTTACCGTAGATCTGTAATAGACCCGTGAACGAAAGATATGCAATATTGGAAGGGTGCGCGACGAAAACGACATCTGTCAACCGCATTAAATCATCCTCAAAAGCACACGGAGAGAAAAAATAAGTTCTGATTCCTATCCTAGAATGGTAACCATTACTATGTTACATAGTAACGAAAATTTTTGTGAAAATTCGGAATGAATCTGCTGAAAAAAATCTTTAGAATTGTGGCAAAAATATAAGTGATAGCTCATTCGATGCGGAATTAAATTTTGAGCAACATGTGTTTTTTATTTTTTTTATTCATCGAAATTTCAATTTTTTATTAACAAAAAACATAAACAAAGTACAAAATCTTAGCTTTTTGTTAATAACTCAATAACTATAAGCGACATCGAAAATCTAAAAAATGATCCTTAAAAAGAAAGAAATTTCTGAAAAAAATCTCGACTTCCGGAACTCTAGCTCCATAAACAATAATTTTTACTTAATGATGAAAACGGGGTTCCGCGCGACTGCTGTCACATGGCGCGTCGAGGTTAGAGTAAGACAGTTATAACAATTATTGTTTATGGAGCTAGAGTTCCGGAAGTCGAGACTTTTTTCAGAAATTTCCTGCTCTTTAAGGATCATTTTTTAGATTTTCGATATCGCTTATAGTTATTGAGTTATTAACAGAAAGCTAAGATTCTGTATTTTGTTTACGTTTTTTGTTTATAAAAAATTGAAATTTTAATAAGTAAAAAAAATAAAAAACAAATCTCACTCAAAATTGGATTCCACATCGAATGAGCTATCACTCATATTTCTGCCACAATTCTGAAAATTTTTACCAGCAAATTTATTCAGGATTTTCACAAGAATCTTTGTTTCTATGTAACATAGTACTGGTTACCATTCTAGCATAGGAATCAGAACTATTCCTTGCAATTACTATTTCTGCCAGTATTTTTGCAATTAACAACACAACAACTATTTGTTCTCATTTTTTAACACTGCTTTCATTTCACTATTTACAAGACAAGTGCGATTTAACGCATATTCCGTCCACTGCGGACGCTACGATCGATTCGATTGTCCTCACCCTATACTCCGCACCTTGCCATATTGGCAAGTGCCATCTTTGATAAGTCTGCTGTAGATTGTTTTATTTTTACCCGGGATGAAAAAAAAAAATTTAAGTCAGAGGAAGGACCAATATATTAGGGTGTTTCAGAAAAAAAACCAAATATTTTTTTTTTTTTTTCAACTTCTCGCTAAGGAAATTGTAAATTTTCAAAAATTCGGAAAGTTATTGTTTTAATCCCGATTTTCGAAAATCGAGTTTTCATCAGAAGTCGACGTTTTGAGGTCCTAGGAAGCTATTCTGATTATTTCCAGAATGATGTGTGTGTGTGTGTGTGTGTGTGTGTGTGTGTGTGTGTGTGTGTGTGTGTGTGTGTGTGTGTGTGTGTGTGTGTGTGTGTGGTTGGATGTGAACGCTCTATAACTTTTAACCTAATGAACCGATTGGGATGATTAAGGTGGCAATTGAAAAAGCTTGTTGGCCATCAACTTTCCTGAAAATTACGTAATGTTTGATCAAGTAGATTCGAAAATATTTGTGAATGATGAAAAAAAAAAAATTTTTTTGTTTAGTTTTTTTTTTGATTTCACAGAAACGACTCGAATAATCGACTATAAAATTTAATCAGTTTTAGAACTTAATAAAACGCGTCGATTACCGCCTCAACCATCTCAATCGATTAATGCATTTGAGAGATATCGTTAGAGAAAGAAATGGTGAAAAACGATTATTTCCAAATATCTTCGAAACGACCGACCCGATCGATATCAAATTTTGTCAGCTCTAAATTTGAATGAAATGCACCGATTGCCTCCTTAAACGTCAAAATCGGTTAATTAGTTTAAAATACATCGGCCTTGAAACGTTAAAAAAATAACACTATATGTTATTTTTTCCGGATAAATCATAATATAATGTACTAAAATGTGTCTGAAATCATACTAACACATCCTCTTTACAGTCTCTTTCGATCATCATATAATGTCATCTAACTTGTTATTCAGTTTCAGTCATATTATTAATAAAAAATTTAAAAAACACAGTTTCACATATTTTTCTCGGATATTTCATATAATATTGTTCTGATTTAAGTCAAAACTCATTCAAATTTTGATTTTGATCACTGACATTGATTTCTGCCTCAATACATTGATTTTATTGAACATAATCGGGAATATAAATTTAAAAACCGCTTTTTCATTAATGATTTTCGATTTTTAAATTTTCAAACTTTAGCATAAAACGTAACTTGTTAGATCTTGAAAATCTCATAAAAAATCAACTGCATGTAATAGATAACATTACATGTAAGAACAAAACAATAGCATTTTCGAGTTCGAAGAGCTTGAAAATATATTCACTAGGGTGCTCCGTTTGAAACGAACATTTTTTTTTTTCGCTCCCCATCGAAAATCTTGTTCTATATGTTAAAATAAAAATTCAGTCCAATTTTGAGCTCTTAATATTAATATTAACCACTGGAACAACGTCGTTGAAGTTTTCCCATGCTAAAAGCACGTAAATTTAGTTTTTTTTCTTTTCAATTAATAAAACTCAGCCCCACTTTTATGTATCGTATGGGTCCAAAGTTTTTCTTAAAGAGAATTGTATGCTCTTCAAAAAAGCCAGTATCTGCTTAGCTCTGAGTTCAACTCTAGCTCTCCTGTGAGTCTTTAATGTCAAATTTCGTATCAAATCGATGGTTTTTTGCTGTTAACTCATGAACGATTGAGTCTAGAGAAAAAACGTAAATGACTTTTTTGTAGAAAATTTAATTTTCTATAAAAAAGGTTTAATGATTTGTATCTCTAAAACTATTATTTTAAAAAATATATGAAGTTAAAGTTATTAAAATTTTTAATTTTGGCAAAATTTCGAGATTAATTATTTTATAATTAAATAATATTTATATTTTCACCGTACGATGGACGGTGTGGCTCAATAAGTTATAGATTAAATTGAACGTAATATAGTATAGTGCCGGATAGCTCAACTGGTAGAGCACTCGGCGCGATACCGACATGGTCTGGGTTCGATTCCCAGTTCGGGCTATCTATATTTTTCTCAATTTATCTATAAATTGTCTTATTGAGAAGGTTTGCATGTTTAGGTTTCCACTTATTAAATTGTCTTAATTTCTTACTTAATAATTAAAAATGTCTAGAGCGCTGCCGTGGCAATTAAACCAATCAAGTCAAGGTCACACGAAAGCAACCATTTTCTAAAAACATAATTAGCTGATAAACTAAACGCTGCTGTAGCGATAGTTTAAAAACTAGTAAGCGCTGCTTAATAATTAAAGGACTAACATAAAAAGCATATTTTATTATGTAAAATCATTAGACTGCCAAAAATGTATGTAAGTAAGCTATCATTTTCGGTTAAATTAATGATTATTTTGATTTAATAATTAAAATACTATCAGTAATTTATGAAAGATAATGATTAATACATAAATATAAAAAATACCCTTAAATATTCATCCAATTAGTTTAAGAACCCATTTAATTTCGAATTTATTCCTAAAATAGATTGTAAATACATAATTTTGAATATCTTACAAATTTTGATTTTTTTTTTGGTAAGTAATTAATAAAATAAGCCGAAAAACTACTAAAAATATAAATATTATTTAATTATAAAATAATTAATCTCGAAATTTTGCCAAAATTAAAAATTTTAATAACTTTAACTTCATATATTTTTTAAAATAATAGTTTTAGAGATACAAATCATTAAACCTTTTTTATAGAAAATTAAATTTTCTACAAAAAAGTCATTTACGTTTTTTCTCTAGACTCAACCGTTCATGAGTTAACAGCAAAAAACCATCGATTTGATACGAAATTTGACATTAAAGACTCACAGGAGAGCTAGAGTTGAACTCAGAGCTAAGCAGATACTGGCTTTTTTGAAGAGCATACAATTCTCTTTAAGAAAAACTTTGGACCCATACGATACATAAAAGTGGGGCTGAGTTTTATTAATTGAAAAGAAAAAAAACTAAATTTACGTGCTTTTAGCATGGGAAAACTTCAACGACGTTGTTCCAGTGGTTAATATTAATATTAAGAGCTCAAAATTGGACTGAATTTTTATTTTAACATATAGAACAAGATTTTCGATGGGGAGCGAAAAAAAAAAATGTTCGTTTCAAACGGAGCACCCTAATATTCACACTAATGTTTTTGAGCTCCTTGAGCTCGAAAAAAGCGGGAAGTTTTGGGGCTGGCCCGCAGGGCCAACCGACGCCCAGATTTTTTTTCATGGAAACAGATTCAAAAGCTTTATTTAGATACAAAAATACGCATGTGAAAATCAGAGCTCTTATTATTAACATTAAGAAGTTCCGCATCATACTGTTCTATTTTCTATAAGAATAACATGGAAAATTTTTTTTTTCATCTTTTGATTTTTATAATTAGCTAACTATGCGCCGTCGAAACAATTCACAGACGTAATCCGGTAGGGATTTGAGTGCTCTATAAAAAAGCCTTTTATCATTTTTGGTATATCTATCGGTTCAAAAATTTGACTTCAAGCTCAGACAATTTTTGAGTCTTAACAAGCCTTATTAACTTACGCATTACATATGAAAATCTATTTTGAGTATGTGTCTTTGAAAAAAAAAAATTCTTGATTTTTTTTTAATCGGTCTAGTATATAATGTGTATATTTGTTGATTTATTTCCAAGTATTAAGCTGGTTTATGTTTGCTTCTAGGCTATAATCATGAACCATGGCTAAATCACGACGAACCACCAAAATATGCAACGTTACGATCGGCAGCAGAATTAGCTCGACCTTCATTGGATTTTTCATCAGAACATCACGATCAACAACAACAGTGCACTAGCTCTCTGCTACCGTTACAAGGTATACCGGGGGTGCCATCTCGTACAAAAAGTCTATCAATGTGCTTTACAAGTACAGGTACCGCGCTATCACTTCCACCGAAAAAAAAAGACATTTACCGTCCGTATAGCCTGCAACCGAATGTGGAAGTTTTACGAAATTCTCCTGAAGAAGAACTCTCAGCTGCTCAAGCAATTTTAGATTTGAGTGCATCACCTGTAGCACCAAGTCATTCGGTATTTATACATACTTTATCACTGCCACCAGCATCTTCTAATTCATTAGGTACTGCTGTATCATCGTCTCCTGAACCAACGCCAATTCCAGTGTCCGTAGTAGTATCAGTTCCTTCACATAATAATTCCAATAAACAAGAACCCAGTCTAGAATCTCTGCCTCCTGATAGCGCTGAAACGTGTTCAAATAGCATTATCAGCAGCAAAAATGTTAAGAGTAATAAAACGGTTGCTTATACATACGAAGCCTTTTTCGTATCAGATGGAAGATCTAAACGACGTCCGAACAGCACGGCAGTTCTGGAGGCAGAACCAGTACAATCTGAAAAACCAAAGTTTACTTGCACAGAATGTGGCAAACAGTATGCTACGTCGTCCAACCTCTCACGACATAAGCAAACACATCGAAGTCTTGATTCTCAGTCGGCGAAAAAATGTATTCATTGCGGCAAAGCTTATGTAAGCATGCCTGCCTTAGCAATGCATGTACTTACTCATAAGCTCACTCATAGTTGCGGTATTTGCGGTAAAATGTTCTCTAGACCTTGGTTGCTTCAGGGGCATCTTAGGAGCCATACCGGTGAAAAACCTTATGGATGTGCCCACTGTGGCAAAGCTTTTGCGGACAGATCAAATCTCCGTGCTCACATGCAGACTCACTCGGCAGATAAAAACTATGAATGTTCCAGATGTCATAAGACCTTTGCATTGAAATCCTATTTAAATAAACACTCGGAGTCAGCTTGTTTAAGAGACGAAGAAATGCAACCGTATACTCCAGAGCAAGCTCATAGCGATGGAGAACAGTCACCTCAACTAAATCGAGGCTTGTAGCAATATGGAAATGAATCCGACAATTATTATCACTCGTCAGTCTCGATAAGAATCTAGAAGCCTCTGACTGCTGCTAAATATGCCATAGATTATAGTCTTATAAAAATGCTGTTATATTAAATGTATAGGCATGTCCGCTGTATATGCGAAAATTTTCGTTAAAGGTCTGTTATTTTAGAAAAAAACAGAATTATGTCTAGGTAATCTTGATAAAATCTAACCAGTGCCTGTTTGAGAGAATTGAAATTCCCTGATGCTCCTAATTTCATTGAATGAGTAGCAAAGTTCCTGTTTGTAAAATATAAAGATCTTCTAGTTTAAACATTTTACAAAAATATTAGATTTCAATGTAATTTCTTACAAAGAAATTTTCATTTAATAGAATTATTGTTGTACATATTTCGAGGAACATACAGAACAAGCCCTGGTGGATCCGAATTACGGTAAAATACCGCAATTTACAGTAAAATACGGTGTTTCACCGTAAAAATACGGTATTTCACAGAAAAGTACGGGATTTTCATCGTAGATTTGCAGTAAGTGAGCGGTAATTTACTGCAGAATTGCAGCAAGCCGGCGATATTTCACTGTAAAGTGAAGTAGTACTGCACTGTAAAACTGTAAAAATAAAAAAACATACTGTGCTTGCGCTAAAAATGCCATAAATTACAGTAAGTTGCCTATTTTACCGTTATTAATTAAAAATAGCGTAAATTACCGGATATTGCCGTAAATTACCGAAACTTGCGGCAAATTTGCTGAAGAAATATCGCATTTTAAGGTAAATTAGTGCAAAGTGAGGTAAAGTACCGTAATTCGAATCCACCAGGGAGTATAGAACTTGCTTGAATTTTGTAGTAACGATTTTTAGTTCAGATCGTATTACATAAAAAAAAATATTAATCCTCAGTTGGACGAAAAATTTTGTCAGTGTTTAAATATTTTGCACTTGAAATGACCAAATCTCTCAAACAAGCTATCGATTTAAGTAAGATTTATGATAATTTAAAAAATGCATTCAATTTTAGATCTGATTAGAGAATAAAATCAATATTGGGTCATTAGCGTGTGAGTAAGTTAAAAAAAATTTAATACCATCAATTAATGGCTCAAAAACTAGTTGGATGGATCACTTTCACTCTTCGAAAATACCTAACTATTAATGAACTACTTAGATGACTGTAAAACCCATTTACAAAGATTTATTTATTAAGGAGATATCGCAAGCGCAAATAAAAAAAAATTAATATCCTGACTGAGGTTAACGCAAAAATTGAATACCGAAATTTCAAAAAAAAAAAAAATTTTTATCGTAATATTTAAAACTGATTGAAATTTAAAATACATGAAAATTGAGATATATGACCCAACCAATTGATCCAGCTACATAGGTGATCCCCAGAAGTTTTTGATCCTGTTGGTAAACTAAATTACGTAAAAAAATTAAAAAATATTAAACTAGATAGAAAGTGCCAGAGTAAGATTATTAACAGTAATTAATAAACGTCCAGTAATTTTTAAGACCTAAAAAAAATAATACATTATTATAAAAATATTTTTAGTCAAACTGGTAACGTCCATACACCACAGTCTAGTCATTGTAGTGAATTAATAATTAATTTTTTATTGGAAAGAGGATATGATATTATTATAGTGATATAAATTGCATTGATAATATAATAATAATAATAATAATAATAATAATAATAATAATAATAATAATAATAATAATAATAATAATAATAATAATAATAATAATAATAATAATAATAATAATAATAATAATAATAATAATAATAATAATAATAATTACTATCATTATTATTATTAGTAGATTACATAGAAATCTGGCTATTGCATTTGTCCTCATGGTAGATTTTTCAAATAATTTTGTCATCACCTACATACTGCGCCTTGTATCCTGTTTAAAAAATCTCGTAGAATCCAATAGATTCTCATAGAAGTTTTAATAAGAATGAATAATCCGGGTCATAATATCTAGCCTCATCGAACCTCAATCTAGCTTCATCGAACCCAAGTAAGCCTCAATCAAGCCTCACTTAGCTAAAAAAGCATTTTGAGCCTCAAATAATGCTCATATAGCATCAATAAGCCTCGAGTAGCCTCAAGTGAACCTAGTTTCGACTCAATGAATCTCAAATAATAATAATTTTACGAGTTCGATCAAACGTAATTTAAATTCGATTAGTATTATTTGAGGCTCATCGAGGCCCTTTAAGCATCGTTTGAGGCTCATTAAGGCTCTATGAGCATTATTTGAAGCTCAAAATGCTTTTTTAGCTAAGTGAGGCTTGATTGAGGCTTACTTGGGTTCGATGAGGCTAGATATTATGACCCTGGAAGTTCTATAAGAAAGTGCTAAAGTCAAGTATAGGTTTTACGGATACAGCTATGAGAACCGATCTTTTTTTTTAACAGGCTGACGTCGATGCACAGAAAGAAACGATTTATTGGCGCAAAAAATTTTTATTTGTCCTAACAAATTTTTCGCATCATGAATTGAAAACGAAAACTTTCTTCGAACGAGAAAATATTTCTCGCGCTAAAAAATTTTTCTAATCCTAAGATAATTTTTGTTTTCATTTCGTAATGCAAAATTTTTCTTGCGCCAAGAAATCCTTTTTTTCTGTGTAGCTTTTTTAATTCTTAATGGAATCAAATAAAACTTGGCATACTTATTTTTTGGTCAAAAATTGAAGCCAAGTTCGAAGATAAGCCCGATCAGTCAGTTGGTTTAAGAGTAGAAGGTGTTTAAAATTTTTGAGCAAATCATCTCCTGTCTACTTATCTTCGAACAACTTTAGAACCAAAAATGAGAGCTCGTTTCTGTTGTATCTTAAAGCATATGCGATTAGCTTCGTTTGTCTCTATTTAACTTGCCACTTCGATAATTTTTTCAAACATTTTGATGGATTTGAAAATTCCAAAAAATACCGAAATAAAATTTTTCGAGGCTCTTAGTTTTAATATCTTCTAAATGCTACGATAGAATATTACATTTCATTAATGGCGTTGTAGCTCACGAAATAAGATTTAAATTATACTGCTGTGACTTTATTTAAAAATGAAGTTATAATTACTATGTAAAAAGTAACACGAAACCATTAATGGATTCGATAGCTTCTACTTTTGGCAGAAGTAAAAAAAATTATTCCATAAGTAAAAGATACAAACACTTAACAAAAGATACAAACGCTTAGTAATTTTTAATTTACGACAGCACGTTTTACCTGTGAAACAGTAATTTTTTACTCTTGTCTAAAATAAAAGCTATCGAACTCCATTTCTGATTTCGGGTTACTTTCCACATAATAATTTTAGCTTACCTTTTTTTCCGTGGGTCGTTTAGTTTCGAAGTTATAGGTGTTGGAAATTTTTCAAGCTTAGGAAAAAAATTTTTGACCACTCTATCTATATAAATAACTTTGACACCAAATCTTATACTGCATTATCGTTTAAAATATTCAGAGCTTTTTTCATTAGCTTCAATTTTCGTTACTCAAGTCGCCATTTGGACGATTTCTTTATATATTTTGATGGCATCGAAATTCGTAAAAAAATGAAAACAAAAATCGTTTTTTAAGAAATTTTTATCGGAAAGCTTGAAAATTACAAAACAAGTGGGAAATCTACTTTCATTTCGATTGTCGAATAACCTATTTATTGTTATCATTATTATTAGTATTATTATTCATGAGTTGGTTTTATCTGTACACAGAAAAAAAGGAATTCTTGGGTCAAGAAGAAAATCGTTTCCAAAAATAAATTCTTAAAATAAAATATTCTATTTTCTTGTTTGAAAAAAATTTCTCTTGCTAAAAAAATTTTTTTTTTTAGTTAAAATACATAAAGCTCTCCAATAAAGAAATTCAATCTTGATTTAAAAATATAAATTTTTGATTTTAATGTTTTTAGTTTCTCCGAACAAGAAAACAACCTCATTGGCTCAAGAAAATTTAGCTCTTGGTTTTAGAAGATACCAACTCATTCTAAAAACATCGTTCTCTCTAATGTAGTCGATATCGATTCATTTCGATACATCGAGTTTTTAAACGGAGTCACATTTAACTTACTCCAAGTAAAGATTAATTTATTTGAAAATTTGATAACATTCAGTTCAAAAAAAATGTAGACTTATCTTAAAACGATTAAATTTAGATTTAAAAAATAATAAAATTCATTTTAAAATTAAATTATACATTAATGTCAAATAAAAAATGCTTTTATTTTAAATATAATAAATCAGTTCAATTTTAAATTACTTGTTTTTATTAAAAATTCAATTCTTTGAATACATACAATTAATCATCAAAATATATTTCGATTTTATATTTCAATATAAAATTTTTTTTGTTTACAAAAATAAATGAAAGGTTATGTTATTTATCCTGGCTTCATTGACACCATCAGCTGCATGATACCACACTAAAAAGGAAACAGTTTTATATGAATTTAGGATCAGAAATGAAAACAAACTTGACTATCTGATATGATTAAAAACAGCATAAATAATAATTAACTTACTTTTTTGAGATTGAAGCGACACCATTTAAATTAAATTGAATCAGGAAAAAACACCAAATATAATGACTAATAACTATAATAACTCACATTTTTACTGAAAACTTTAATTCGAAACAATTTATGTATATGAATTTGTTAATTGTACAATTAATAAATTAATACTATTAGAATATTGGTGTGTAATATATATAATTGCACACATACGGCGACAGCGCTGAACAGACTAGTTTCATTTTTTTGCGATCTTCGGGCGTCTCCGTGTATACACAAAGTAGTGTCCGAAGTAGAGAAGCAGCATAGACCCGAGTGCCACTGTTACCCGAATGCTGCTATGGACAAAAACCAAGAGCTTGATTTTCTTGACTTGAATTTTTTTTATTTTTGTTTCAAGCAATAGCCACAAGTTGGTTTAAGAAATCTGACTCCTTACGTAGAGAAGTTAAATTTCGTAGAATAAAATATTTCATACATAAATAAAGAAATTCGAAATATTAATTCAAAAAATAATTTACTTTCTTTAATAATTTTTTTTTTTGAACTGAGATGATATATTTTTAACTTATTTTGACCCATTTGAGTCGAAAAAATAACTTTTTGAATCAAAATAATCAAAATTAAGAGAAAATTTGGTAATTGTTTGGAATCAGGGTCAACCACATTTTTCGGAATTCCAAGTGCTTACACCTTAAAGATCCATAATTAAACTTTTTCCACGTGTTCAGCTACACGGCGGATTAAATTTTCTGTATGAGTTTATGTCTTTAACACCAGATATCTATCTGAACCTTGCAATTGAAATGTCAAAAAATGTCAAAAATAACACAAAATCATGTGAATTTTCAAAAATAAATTTTTCTAATAAATATAAGTAATTTTATATAATACCGTAAGATGGACGGTGGCGATAGAAAGGTCGATCTAAGAGTTACAAATAATTTTTGAACTCTTGTAATAGTGAAAATCAGCATATTTTTGTTATTTCAGTATTTTTATTGTGTACAACAGCTCACATAACATTTTGTTGCAAGTAGTTTGGATGGTATCTGCCTTCCCTTGCTAGTATAGTGTCCGGCTGAAACCCACAACACTGTTTTACGCCGGCCCGTACTAGTAAGAGACGTAGTCTAAGGCAAGAGTGCGTTAACATAGCCTTACTGACGAGTCCGTTAACGTACTTAGGACGAAACTACAAACATTATGGCAAATAGGCATATACCTTAAGTTTTGGTGGTTGACTTAAGAGTCAATACATAGAATGATATGAAAAATATGTCAAATAGTGCAGTGTAGCACGGAACTGAAAAAATCTCAAAGATAAACTCGAAATTAAGCAAAATTTGTACCTTAATTACATACCAAGTGTGTATCAAAGCTTATATAACAACAAATTAAGCTGAAACAACTTCAATCCGCCGACAAATGCTTGGGATTAAACGCGGTCCCTAAGCCATTTGCCAGGTTTTGGATTTTTGCTTGTCAAAATACCTGTTGACCCCACTTCCAAATAATTACCGAAAATTTTCTTCAATCAAGATATTTTCCATTTTCCTAAATATTCTCTTGACTCAAGATAATTCTCTTTGAACCAAGATAACCTTTCGTTCAGTGTAGTCCCGTAGATTATGACTCAATTTTACTTAAATTTAAAATTTTTTAAACGTAAAAACGTATATACTATCGAAGTACGATTAACGATCCCTGGTGAAAATTTTTCGGACTTTTGTCTGAAAAAGTCAGTTCTAGAGTTCTAAAGACTTTTTCAGAGTTCTAAAGACTTTTTCAGACAGAAGTCTGAAAAATTTCCACCAGGGATACGAAAAAAAAAATATATATCCAGGCAAAATTATATACATGAGACATATATTTTGATAGATACTGCGTATTTACGCTTTCGCCTGAATATATATTTTTCTCGTATGGGATCCTTTTGCCCTCGCCGCCTAAATTACTATAACTTCATTAATGGCTCGTGAATTGTAAAGACAAATTGACAGTTTCAAATTCTTTTATTCGTCCTTGTCTATCTCAATTTCTCTATCACGGATCTAAAATATAGTCACCGAAATGTTTAGTTAAAATTTTGCTAAGAATATTTTTTAAAGTACTTGATCTGTGATGTTTAGTTGAATTCATTAACTTGTAATTTCGGCACTTACTGGTTATTAATTTATGTAATTTGCTATTTCCCTCGTTATTATTATAAATATCGATTTCAATGAAAATTTTTATCTATAAATGGATTCGGCTGTAGTCTGTTAGAATTCTGATACAGAAGAATACCAACAATATCCTGACGGATCCGAGTGACGGTAAAATTACGGTACATTCATGGCAATAGGGTAACAGGGAAATAAACCGTAAAAATATCGCAAACGCCATTTAATTATGGTAGAATTATGATACTTTACCTCTGACGGTGACATACTGTAACACCATAAATTTACCGTAAAAAACCGCAAATTTACAATTCGTCGAAATCTATCAAGATTCCGCGTTCGAGCCCAGCTGCCACCGGAATTTTTTCGTCAATGAAAAACATTTATCCACCTGTTTAACTAAGGCTCTCTACTCTAGTAGATCAGACATGGGATAAAATTGGAATTTTTTCATTTTTTTTTTACAATAATATATTACCTTTATAAATAATTATAATTATAGAACACCATAAATGTACGGTATTTTTTACAGAATTTTCACAGCAAATATACAGTAATTCCAACGTCAAACTACGGTGATTCCACCGTAAACAAATACCCGAAATTTAAGGCAATCAAGATTTGCCAGCGTACTAACGAACAACCAAACCTGATCAAATCGTCTTTATCATAAAAAACATAGAGTTTCTCGAAAACTCTTTATGGTAACATCTCTTCCATGTGTTAGAGTCGCAAATCTACCCATCTAGCGTAACAATATTTTATAGAGCTATAAAAAATAACATGATTAGAATCTGAAATTCATTATTAACCCTTCAGCACCCGCGTGAGAGCAACGTAAAACATTACCCACGTGATGAAAAAAAATCTCACACTTCGGCGCATTGTAAATTTTAAGTTAAATAAAACAAAAATATTATGCACTTTCCCAGTAATGACGTAATTATAATCTATTTGAATATTTCGCTTGTTTCTATATTTAAATTTTCTATAATGTACTTGTTTTTTATTTTTTTTTTTTTTGTGTGTAATGACAGATGTAACGGCTGAAAAAAATGGCGGTGATTGCCGAAAAGATTCGGAACTGTCCGAACTGAGTCGAACCGTATTAATTTTTACGCCTTACTTTACTCGCGTGATGAGAAAAATTCTCATGGCTTTTTAAAATAAATCTTTTAAAAGTATTTATTATGTTTGGAATAATTTTTAAATTTCAAAATCATAAAATGCATAAAATTTTATGAAGATAGAAAATATTTCACTAGGTCATTTCATTTGAAATTACTTAGAAAACAATATTTGAAGTCAATTAAGTGTGAGAAAAAAACTCGTAGCGCGGGTGTTGAAGGGTTAACTAGAGTTGATCACTGTAACCAGTTTGTTATGACAACGCACTCATTACAAACACCGACTGGAAAATTCTAATCGGAAATTTCCGATTGACTTTCAATCAGTTTTAATCGGATTTAACTATAAGTTACAAATGAATCCGATTGAAAGTTAATTGGAAATCGGAAAGTTAATCAGAAAAAAAGTATTGTTTTCCGATTGAATCTGATTAAAAAGTTTCAATCGGATATTTAATTGGGAAGTAATCGAAAAATAAATCTATTATTTTCCGATTAAATCCGATTCAATCAGACTGAAAAATTTTAATCGGATGCTTGGAATGCTCTCGAACAATTTTGATTAAATGCTTATTTCCGATTGAATTTAATAAAAATCTGATTGAGTTTCAATCAAATTTATTCGGATTTAATCGGAGTTTGTAATTAGGTACCTTATAACAATGACTTATGATAATCCATATAGCAATTTTATTAAAACTTTGCACAAGCTTAACCGTTGGTGCACTAAATAGAAAACTCATTATGTTATTTTCCATTATTTGTCTTCTTGAACTAGTGGTTTAAGAGAACATCGAATATAAAAAACGTACTAATATCTGGTCATAAAGTATTGACTCTAAATTTATAACATGAATAACTTGTATTTAAAAAAAATCGCATTAAAACATGAAATATACTCGGAAAAAAGAATTTAAGAATTTTTACTAAATTTGAAAAAAAAATTACAATCCGAGAAAGTAATCTCAAAATGTTAAAAAAAATCAAAACTTTTACATAACTCAAAGTAAAATTACAACATATTATTTAGGATAGAAATATCTGTTGATTATAAGAATTACTGCATTCAAGATACAATTTACTAACGACGAAATGAAAACTACAATGTACCAATAATTTTTACTATTTTACTTAGTAAATATTATTTAACGCGCTTTGTGAAAGATGTATTCTGGCGAGTAATTTTTGCAATCCAGATTGTAATTTTTACAATCTAGATTGTAACTTTTATAATCCAGATAGTAATTTTGTCCCCACTCCTAAAATAATAATCATGCGCGTCAGGAGACGCGTATTCAGGTACTGCTACCTACTAACGAACAGGACTTACTTACACACGTACACACATACATACATAGGTTGAATGGGGAATTACTTACGAGACGCACATACACACAACACTCACAGACGTACGTATACACAAACGCGGAATAATTTATAATCAAAGCTTGAAAATAAAATTATTTGCCTGACGTTGGGATCGAATTTGGTCCTCACTGTTTCTACACACCCTGACCAAGTACGTTGACAGCTCAGCCACAATGACGATTAGAAATTCTGAATTTATAGCAAGTATATGGGTAGGATACATCATCAATGGTATCATATATATACCCTGAACTAAAAATTACAATCTCAAATAGTAATTTTATCTCCCGGCGTAGCAATTTGTCTTACCGACATTCTAAAATGTACACTACCTAGGTAGAATTACATTAGAAATGTAATATTCATCAACTACGAAACAAAAGTTATGACTAATGTACTAACTTTTAATAATTCTAATAACAATTTCTACTATTTGTAAGATTGGACTATTTTTATATGAATAAGTAGATATTGATTTTTTCAAGCGAAAATTTAACGAAGCTTCAATGTAATTTTCACAGTCAACTTGAATTTTTTTAACAAATGATAATAATTTTATATAATTCATGCGATATAAGTGCTATCTTGGCGCACGCTCTTTTGTTCGCCAAATAGCTGTTTGCCCATTCGTTTCCACAAAATTTGTGTGCTTTATACGATAATCTGCGTGCGACAAGTAAATTTAAGTGCGACAAGTAAACTTGTCGCACGCAAATTTACTTAGTTGCATGCAGATTATCGTATCACCCACAAAAATAACGCGGCAACAGTTGAATCAGCAAAAAGCTACTTGGGGAATAAAACAGCGAGCACTAAAATAGTACTCATATCGCATTAATAATAAAAAAAGTATGTTCAATTCGTGCGGTATTGCCGATTACCTACACGAACAAATGAGCACACTCACTTCGTTCGTGCGCTCAACTTTGCTCTCGTGGGCAATCGACAACTTACCGCACTAGTTGTACAATATACTATTAAATGTATATTGTAATTTTTTCCTTTAGATAACATTTTTTAATATCTAAATGATAATTATTATAAAATTTAAAATGAAATTTTAGTTGATACAATTGTACTTTTTATTAAGTGTGATAATACCGTTTTAGTTTCAAATAAAATAAAAATTACAATCTATAGATAGTAATAATCGAAATAAAAAATTAATTTTCTCCTAGTCATCGTAATTTTTTTTATGGATTGTAGTTTTTTATTTGACATAGCGAATTTTCGGTTATGGTTGTAATTACTATTTAATTTTTAGCGGCATTTTTCTCTGTGTATAGATCAGTAGATTGAAGTTTCTTCTACGCCTATCCAAAATTTCATAAGCCTAAAAATTTTTGTACTCGAGATATAAACAATTGAACGTTGATAAACGTTTTTTTTGCGAGGGGGGGGGGTATAAATTCAAGCACCAACTTTGATTGCTTATAACTTTGTAAACAATTGTTCTGTAGCTACGCTGATTTTTTTCGTGTATAGTAGACCTTTTCCGAATAGAAGTCACGAAAAAAAATTTTTTTTTTGTAATAAATTATTGCAATAATTTTTAATTTATCGTTACAGACTATCTCGGGATCTAATTAAGATAGAAATTTGATTCAAATTTATATTTACACAGAAAGCGATATATTGAATATTTTACGAGAGCGATGATTGAGACCGATCGCGATTCTTCTGAATTATAAGCTTTTTTAATTTTCATGCAAGTGTTTATGACCGCAGTTAACCCGTAGAGCTTATCATAATGATCTATTCTCACCATTTCTGTTAAAGGCGTCCGACTCATAAAAATTTAGTCTCTATACCTGAGAGACTCAGAGTTTTTACTTTTTTTCGTTTGTTTACCATAGGCGCAGATATATTTCGAAAATTTCTCTAAGTATTTGCCGTATTTGCTAAATTTTCTAACCATAGTTCTTATAATGAACAATACAACGAAATAGCGTTTCTCAAGTATATTTGCGTCAGTACGCCCATGGACTACGTATCATTTTCAAATGGTTTTTAACCCTATGACCATTATAAACACCTGCATGAAAATGAAAAAAGCTTATAATTCAGGAGAATCACGATCGGTCTCAGTTGTTGCTCACGTAAAATATTCAATATCGCTTTCTGTGTAAATACAAATTTGAATCAAATTCGTATCTTAATTGGATCCCGAGATATCCTGGACGATAAATTATAAATTATTGCAATAATTTATAAAAAAATAAAAATTTTTTTCCGTGAATTCTATTCGAAAAAAGTCTATCATACACCAAAAAAATCAGCGTAGCAACAGAATAATTATTTACAAGGTTATAAGCAATCAAAGTCGGTGCTTTATTTATCCCCCCCCCCCAAACTACTTTTGTCAACCTTCAATTGTTTATATCTTAAGTAAAAAATTTGTTAGGCTTACGAAATTTTGGATAGGAGTAGAAAAAGAAACTTCAATCTACCGATCTATATATTTCACATTATAATGCGATTTTTTTAAATACAAGTTATTCATGTTTTAAATTTAGGGTCAATACTTTATGACCAGATAGTAGTTGTGAATTTCATATTTTATTTGTAAGAAATTTTATTGACTGCTCGTTTTAAGAAAAATATTTCTTGCTAATGACTACCAATGGAAATTCTTAAAAATCATCCATAGAATTAAAAAAAAATTTTTTCCTCGATTCTAACTCTTAACATTCTAGTCGAGAAGTGAGTTTTCTGCGAAAAATCGTTAAAACACTCTTAAAAATTTGGCGATTGGTGCATTGGATTCAGAATTTAATTCTGAGAAATGGGTATTTTTTAATTTATCTGCCATTAAAAATTTCATTTGTTATAAACAAAAAACGAAGAGACAAAAAGGAAGTCTCCGTTTTGTAGCTATAACTTCAAAAATATTAAAGATATTTGGAATTAAAAAAAAGATCCTAAAAGAGGAGAAAATTTTGGTCAAATATGTCTTGACTCCCCGAGTTGTAACTCCATTATTTATAATTTTAATTTAACGTTGAAAGTTAGGCTCCGCGCGGCCGTTTCGGTGCCTAGGCGCCGCCTCCAAGCAAAGTATGCAACACAAAATAATTTTTTTATAACAATATTAATTTAAAAATCTGAATAAATTATAGTGTCATCTAGACACTTAAAGGAATATATCCCCGCAAAAAAAAAAAATTTTTTTGCTTGATTTTTGTTTAAGTTATTTAATTGTTAAGTAACAAATTTTTCGGAGACTTGAGTTTCGATAAAATCTCTTATAAAAGTTTAAAAAATGTGTCTATAAATTTTTTTCTTTTGGGAGCTATTGTTATATAATTAATGAACAAGATTCCGTTGTAATAGTTTATAAAAGTTTTTTTGTTTACTTATAATGATTTTTCAAAGTTATCAAAAATTGAAATATCCGGCTAATGTTATAAAAAAAATTTTTTTTTCCTAAATCTTTAATATTGGTTGTTTTTGTATTCATATATTGCGTTTAGTAGCTTGGCTAAAAAATTTTTAACATTAATTATTTAAAAATTTGTTATAAACAAATAGATAAATTGAATATTTTTGAAAAATTTTTTTTTGTCATTTTGTTGTATTAGTAAAATAATGATTTTTAAAGAAAAATTTTATCAACCGTTTATATTTGTTTTTTTCATTTATCCACCATTTAAATTATTTATTAAGAAATCATATTTTTTTTTATATCATCATTTACGATTCTCAATATAATTAGGAAAGGATTTTTTTTTAACTTCCCACTAAGAAAATTGCAAATTTTCAAAAATTCGGGTAGTTATTGGTTTTGGGCCGATTTTCGAAAATCGAGTTTCTAAGAGATCTTGACATTTTGAGGTTCTAGGAAGCTATTCTGACTAATTTCAAGATAATGTCCGAATGTATGTATGTATGTATGTATGTATGTATGTATGTATGTATGTATGTATGTATGTATGTATGTATGTATGTATGTATGTATGTATGTATGTATGTATGTATGTATGTATGTATGTATGTATGTATGTATGTATGTATGTATGTATGTATGTATGTATGTATGTATGTATGTATGTATGTATGTATGTATGTATGTATGTATGTATGTATGTATGTATGTATGTATGTATGTATGTATGTATGTATGTATGTATGTATGTATGTATGTATGTATGTATGTATGTATGTATGTATGTATGTATGTATGTATGTATGTATGTATGTATGTATGTATGTATGTATGTATGTATGTATGTATGTATGTATGTATGTATGTATGTATGTATGTATGTATGTATGTATGTATGTATGTATGTATGTATGTATGTATGTATGTATGTATGTATGTATGTATGTATGTATGTATGTATGTATGTATGTATGTATGTATGTATGTATGTATGTATGTATGTATGTATGTATGTATGTATGTATGTATGTATGTATGTATGTATGTATGTATGTATGTATGTATGTATGTATGTATGTATGTATGTATGTATGTATGTATGTATGTATGTATGTATGTATGTATGTATGTATGTATGTATGTATGTATGTATGTATGTATGTATGTATGTATGTATGTATGTATGTATGTATGTATGTATGTATGTATGTATGTATGTATGTATGTATGTATGTATGTATGTATGTATGTATGTATGTATGTATGTATGTATGTATGTATGTATGTATGTATGTATGTATGTATGTATGTATGTATGTATGTATGTATGTATGTATGTATGTATGTATGTATGTATGTATGTATGTATGTATGTATGTATGTATGTATGTATGTATGTATGTATGTATGTATGTATGTATGTATGTATGTATGTATGTATGTATGTATGTATGTATGTATGTATGTATGTATGTATGTATGTATGTATGTATGTATGTATGTATGTATGTATGTATGTATGTATGTATGTATGTATGTATGTATGTATGTATGTATGTATGTATGTATGTATGTATGTATGTATGTATGTATGTATGTATGTATGTATGTATGTATGTATGTATGTATGTATGTATGTATGTATGTATGTATGTATGTATGTATGTATGTATGTATGTATGTATGTATGTATGTATGTATGTATGTATGTATGTATGTATGTATGTATGTATGTATGTATGTATGTATGTATGTATGTATGTATGTATGTATGTATGTATGTATGTATGTATGTATGTATGTATGTATGTATGTATGTATGTATGTATGTATGTATGTATGTATGTATGTATGTATGTATGTATGTATGTATGTATGTATGTATGTATGTATGTATGTATGTATGTATGTATGTATGTATGTATGTATGTATGTATGTATGTATGTATGTATGTATGTATGTATGTATGTATGTATGTATGTATGTATGTATGTATGTATGTATGTATGTATGTATGTATGTATGTATGTATGTATGTATGTATGTATGTATGTATGTATGTATGTATGTATGTATGTATGTATGTATGTATGTATGTATGTATGTATGTATGTATGTATGTATGTATGTATGTATGTATGTATGTATGTATGTATGTATGTATGTATGTATGTATGTATGTATGTATGTATGTATGTATGTATGTATGTATGTATGTATGTATGTATGTATGTATGTATGTATGTATGTATGTATGTATGTATGTATGTATGTATGTATGTATGTATGTATGTATGTATGTATGTATGTATGTATGTATGTATGTATGTATGTATGTATGTATGTATGTATGTATGTATGTATGTATGTATGTATGTATGTATGTATGTATGTATGTATGTATGTATGTATGTATGTATGTATGTATGTATGTATGTATGTATGTATGTATGTATGTATGTATGTATGTATGTATGTATGTATGTATGTATGTATGTATGTATGTATGTATGTATGTATGTATGTATGTATGTATGTATGTATGTATGTATGTATGTATGTATGTATGTATGTATGTATGTATGTATGTATGTATGTATGTATGTATGTATGTATGTATGTATGTATGTTTTTTTTTTTTTTTTTTTTTTTTTTAAGGGGGGGGAATCCTTTTTACGGATTCTAGGCATAGATGTTGGCCCGGATATGTGGCGACTCGACGCAGCGTCATACTAAAACTCGACGCTGACGCCTCTACCCACTAAACCCTAAACCCCTTTTCCTTCTTTCCTCTAATCCCTCATGGAAACCGCCGTTAGGCATTACTTCGTGAAGGGAGGATCTAGCTACTGCTCTTCCTTCTGGTGGCTAAGGTGTTAACTACCTTCCTTCTATCTTCTGCTATTTGTTCTTCTTCTTTCGGTGGAACGCAAGTCTTTGAGGACTTCTGTTACAAACGTGTTGGTAGCGTTCCAGGCAGCTTCTGATGACAACATTGCCTCCACTAGTGAATCTGGTTGCATTCTCTGGTTCAGGATCCTCTCCAACTCTTCACGCTGTGGATTAAATCGAGGACATACAAAGAAGACGTGCTCCGCATCTTCAGCAACTCCTGGGCAGGACGGGCACTCCGAAGAGTCATCGTGCTTAAAGCGGTGTAGGTACTCTCGAAAACACCCATGTCCCGACAACATCTGCGTAAGATAGTAATTGACCTCACCGTGATTCCGGTTAAGCCAAATGTCGATCCGAGGTATAAGACGGTGCGTCCACCTGCCCTTCTCTGCAGCATCCCATTGTAATTGCCATCGGCCTATGCTCTTTTGCCGTTCTTCAATTCTAAGTTCTTCAGGACTCAGTGAAGTTGACCTTTTTCGTTGGTAAAGGGCCCGTCTTTCCTCTGCTAGAATTCTAAGAGGTAGGGTTCCAGCAATGACGCATACTGCTTCTTCTGATATAGTGCGGAAGGCACTAGCTACTCGTAGGGCACTTAGTCGGTATACTGGTCCAGCTTTTCTCCATGATTCTTGGGTTTCCAGTGCATCAGCCCAAATAGATATTCCGTAAGTGAGCACTGATGTGACTACTGATGACAATAATAGCTTCCTGCTCTGCATTGGGCCTCCGACGTTAGGCATCAGCCGTGCGAGACTAGCCCTCACTACTGACGCTTTGGCACTGACATGTTCCACCTGCTGCTTGAAATTGAGTCGTGCATCCAGCATCACTCCCAGATAACGGATAAATGGTTGTGATATGATTTCTTGTTCTCCGACTCTCAACTTAATGGTTTCTACCGTTTTTCTGCTGGTGATGAGCACTACCTCGGTTTTATGCTTGGCTAGTTGCAAGTTCATCATGTCCATCCACAAATTGACTCGCCTGAATGTAATATCAAATGCCATTTCTATCCCTTCGAGGTGCTTTGCGACGATCACGACAGCTACGTCATCCGCATATGCTACAAGTTTGACTCCCGTGGGCAATGCTATTCTCAGGAGGCTATCATACATGATGTTCCATAGCAGAGGACCTAAGACTGATCCCTGTGGCACTCCTCCGGAGATTTCATACACTTCCGTACCGTTCTTCGTGTCATATTTCAGGACCCTATTCGTGAAGTAGCTCGCTACTATTCTGCGAAGGTATCCTGGTACGTTTTTTTCCTCTAGAGCCCGCATAACACAGTCCCAGTTAGCGGAGTTGAAGGCATTCTTGATGTCCAAAGCAGCCACCAAGCAGTATTTCTTCTTTCCACTCTTCCATCTCTTTCCAGCGATTGCATCCTTGGCTGTATCAACAACCAATTTGATTGCATCCAGAGTTGACCGTCCTTTTCGGAAACCGAACTGGTTCTCTGCCAGGAGTGGGTCGACTAAAGCCTCTATTCTCTGATGAATTATGCGTTCAAATATCTTGCCGGCCGTGTCTAACATGCAGAGTGGTCGGTAGGATGATGGTTCTTCCGGCGGCTTTTTTCCCTTCGGAAGTAACACTAGCCGTTGCTTTTTCCACTTCTGGGGAAAAGCCCCTTCCTTCAGGCATGTATCATAGACGTCCAGGAATAATGTCGATGCTGCCCTAAGGATTGATTTCAGGGCAATATTAGGGATTCCGTCCAATCCCGGTGCCTTATTGTTCCCTACTCGATTGCCTGCCTCTATCAACTCATCCAACGTGATAGTTGGGATGTCTTCAGGGTTGAGCTGCTCCAACTTGTAGGTGAATACCGGCTGTTGGGGAAACAGCGCAGTAACAATCTTCTCTAGTAGCTGTGGACACGTAGGTGATGGCATTGGCTGGCATTTCAGGTGGGTCATAACCACTTTGTACGGTCTGCCCCATGGATCTTTCTCGACTTCTGCGACCAGTTCCTTCCAGCAGCGTCTTTTGCTCTCTTTGATGGCTCTGTTGAGTTCTCGACGGGCTTTTTTATACTCTGCCAACAGCTCTGCTGAGTTAGGTCGTCTATAGCCACGCTGAGACTTTCTTCTTTTTTTATGACACTCTGAGCGTAGAGTGCTAATGTGATCGTTCCACCAGTGCACCGAAGGTCTTGAGTTCATACCACGTTTCCGAGACATACTAGCGTCGCAAGCCTGGGTGATTCTTCTCATTAGGTCCTTGGTCTTCTCCTCAGCAGTTTCTACCATGATCGGATCGCAGTCTAAGGCTACTACTAAAGCAGTGGGGTCGAGAGATTTAACTTTCCACCCAACCGCGCTAGTGCTCCTGTTGTCTCTTGTTAGTTTCTGACCAGTTAATATTTCCCATAGTATCGCACTATGGTCACTGGCTGTGTAGATGTTCAATACTTTCCAAGAAAAACCTCTTCGGGCTAAGCAACTGCTGACAAATGTGAGGTCGACAATTGAGCTTGCCTCACCCTTGGTATAGGTTGGCGTGTCACTGGTGTTAAGAAGGATCACGTCCAGTGTGGCCATTGCCTCGAGAAGTGCTTTTCCACGTGTATTAGTGAACTTGCTGCCCCAGTCTGCTGCCCAGGAGTTGAAGTCACCAGCTATTGCCACGGGAAAGTGTTTTCTTGCGTCCTCAGTTAGCCGATCAAGAAAGTCTTCAAACTGTTCATTAGAGAGACTAGGTGGTGCATAGCAGCTGTAGAAGCGGAGGCCATCTACCCATGCTGCTACGAAGCCGGCTTCTTTGTTGTTGGCTGTTCTCTGAAAAGGACATTTACCGCAGGACCAGATGACGGCTTTGTTAGTGCTGTCGGATTCCCAGGGTTGATTACTCAGGTGTCTATAAGGCTCACTTATAAGTGCTACGTCTGCCTCTAATTCGCGCACAGTTTGCATGAGCAGGTCGTGCGCAGCCTCACAATGATTGAGATTGAGCTGCAATATCTTCATGTTCTTGGCTTCGTTATCTTCTGGAGCGCTTCTTGGAAGACGGGGCATCTATTCGAACCTGCATGGTGCGTCGCCTTTTCTACGCCGTGCCGTTCAACACACAGTGCACATTCAGCTATATTTTTACAATCAGCAATTTTGTGTCCTTCTTTTCCGCACCTTATGCAGTGCTGAGACCGGTTGACTTCGCTTTTGCACTGAGTTCCGATGTGCCCAAAGTGCCAGCATTTGAAGCATTGTATGGGTCTCTTCGTTGCTCTCATTCGGCAATTCGACCAGCCTATCCTTATTTTGCAGTTTCCCTCCAGTAACTTTTGCGCTGCAGCTGCTGGTAGTGACACTGTGGCTGTCTGTGTACCCCTAAAGGCTTTACGGATCTTGATTGCCTCTAGTGGGATTTCACAACTTTCTCCAGCTTCCCTCTTTAGAGCGATCTGAATATGCTCTTTCGTCGTGTCATCATCGACATCTCGGATCTCGATAGTCTCCTGTGGCCCTTTGCAAATCACTTTGGCCTCCTCCTTAAGGATGTCCGCGATCGTCTTTTGCAGACCTTGGCCTTTGTCAATGCTCTTCTTTGAAATCGTAATCAACAAGTCTCCACTTCTGGTCTTGTTGATCTTATCCACATTTGAACGAGCCTGCTCATCTGGGACGTCCTGCTTTATGCGACGCAGAATCTCGGCATACTTTGTTTTCTCGGCCGGGCGGATGATCAGTGCGTCGGGTCTGATCCATTTGCGTGGTTTTTTCCGCTTAGGCTCTGGCCTGGGCTCCTTCGGCGGCTGCTTTGAAAGTTGCTCTCTAGTTCGCCTTCTCTTCTCCTTCTTAGACTGTACTTTTTCCCAGTCAGTCGTCTTCTTGGTTTCGTCGCCCTGCCCTGCCAGTTGATGGGGAGGGCTTTTTTTCAGGTCCTTCTTCTTTGTAACTTTCTCGGTTGGCCCTGGAGAATCTCGGTCCTTTCTCTTTCCAGGCCTTGTGTCAGTTTCACCCTGGTCCTCAGCAGCAGATTCACCGTCACCGTCGGCTCCAGTGTCCATTGCTTCTTCCGTCTCAGCTTCAGTTTCAATGCGGCGTCGTGATGACTGCCATTCCTCGTCCAGTTTCTTGAATCTTCCAAGAGCATTGACTACACCGGTTGTCTTGGTCTTTATCTCCTTGTGGATATTGACCTTAGCTTGGACAAACTCTTGTAGCTCAATGGTCAGCTTTTCAAGGCGCTCCAACGCTTGCGTTCTCTTCATTTCAGCGCTTGCTTCAATCGCTGCTGCTTGGGCATGAGGCCCATCAATACTCTTGTTAATTGCTCTCCTTTGCGTACTCCCTGCAGCATTTCCAGACAGCAGGGCCATGCCGTTTCTTGTTCCAGTAGTATGCTTGGCCTGGTTCCCTACCGTCGTTCCAGTAGCGTTAGCGGCCTGGTTCCCTACCATTGACGTGAGTGTTAGGTTGCTTCCCCCACAATCCATGAAGCTTGCGTCGGCCACCGGGGCTTGCACCCGATCGGAACCGTCGGCGGAGGTAGCCAGTGTTGGCGTGTCCGCGTAGGGTATATCGTTATTTCTATCACTCATTTCATCATTGTTGTTGTTTGTGGTTATTTTATAGAGGTGTCCTTCCTATTCGCACCACTTTTGGTCCGCGGGGGCTATTTTATTTCGCCCCTGCCCGCCGGAAATCCAGTGAGGGCTTTCCCCTATCCGCCACCTGGGGACGCGCTCTCTAGGAGTTGGGTTTCTCCCGAGAGTGTATGTATGTATGTATGTATGTATGTATGTATGTATGTATGTATGTATGTATGTATGTATGTATGTATGTATGTATGTATGTATGTATGTATGTATGTATGTATGTATGTATGTATGTATGTATGTATGTATGTATGTATGTATGTATGTATGTATGTATGTATGTATGTATGTATGTATGTATGTATGTATGTATGTATGTATGTATGTATGTATGTATGTATGTATGTATGTATGTATGTATGTATGTATGTATGTATGTATGTATGTATGTATGTATGTATGTATGTATGTATGTATGTATGTATGTATGTATGTATGTATGTATGTATGTATGTATGTATGTATGTATGTATGTATGTATGTATGTATGTATGTATGTATGTATGTATGTATGTATGTATGTATGTATGTATGTATGTATGTATGTATGTATGTATGTATGTATGTATGTATGTATGTATGTATGTATGTATGTATGTATGTATGTATGTATGTATGTATGTATGTATGTATGTATGTATGTATGTATGTATGTATGTATGTATGTATGTATGTATGTATGTATGTATGTATGTATGTATGTATGTATGTATGTATGTATGTATGTATGTATGTATGTATGTATGTATGTATGTATGTATGTATGTATGTATGTATGTATGTATGTATGTATGTATGTATGTATGTATGTATGTATGTATGTATGTATGTATGTATGTATGTATGTATGTATGTATGTATGTATGTATGTATGTATGTATGTATGTATGTATGTATGTATGTATGTATGTATGTATGTATGTATGTATGTATGTATGTATGTATGTATGTATGTATGTATGTATGTATGTATGTATGTATGTATGTATGTATGTATGTATGTATGTATGTATGTATGTATGTATGTATGTATGTATGTATGTATGTATGTATGTATGTATGTATGTATGTATGTATGTATGTATGTATGTATGTATGTATGTATGTATGTATGTATGTATGTATGTATGTATGTATGTATGTATGTATGTATGTATGTATGTATGTATGTATGTATGTATGTATGTATGTATGTATGTATGTATGTATGTATGTATGTATGTATGTATGTATGTATGTATGTATGTATGTATGTATGTATGTATGTATGTATGTATGTATGTATGTATGTATGTATGTATGTATGTATGTATGTATGTATGTATGTATGTATGTATGTATGTATGTATGTATGTATGTATGTATGTATGTATGTATGTATGTATGTATGTATGTATGTATGTATGTATGTATGTATGTATGTATGTATGTATGTATGTATGTATGTATGTATGTATGTATGTATGTATGTATGTATGTATGTATGTATGTATGTATGTATGTATGTATGTATGTATGTATGTATGTATGTATGTATGTATGTATGTATGTATGTATGTATGTATGTATGTATGTATGTATGTATGTATGTATGTATGTATGTATGTATGTATGTATGTATGTATGTATGTATGTATGTATGTATGTATGTATGTATGTATGTATGTATGTATGTATGTATGTATGTATGTATGTATGTATGTATGTATGTATGTATGTATGTATGTATGTATGTATGTATGTATGTATGTATGTATGTATGTATGTATGTATGTATGTATGTATGTATGTATGTATGTATGTATGTATGTATGTATGTATGTATGTATGTATGTATGTATGTATGTATGTATGTATGTATGTATGTATGTATGTATGTATGTATGTATGTATGTATGTATGTATGTATGTATGTATGTATGTATGTATGTATGTATGTATGTATGTATGTATGTATGTATGTATGTATGTATGTATGTATGTATGTATGTATGTATGTATGTATGTATGTATGTATGTATGTATGTATGTATGTATGTATGTATGTATGTATGTATGTATGTATGTATGTATGTATGTATGTATGTATGTATGTATGTATGTATGTATGTATGTATGTATGTATGTATGTATGTATGTATGTATGTATGTATGTATGTATGTATGTATGTATGTATGTATGTATGTATGTATGTATGTATGTATGTATGTATGTATGTATGTATGTATGTATGTATGTATGTATGTATGTATGTATGTATGTATGTATGTATGTATGTATGTATGTATGTATGTATGTATGTATGTATGTATGTATGTATGTATGTATGTATGTATGTATGTATGTATGTATGTATGTATGTATGTATGTATGTATGTATGTATGTATGTATGTATGTATGTATGTATGTATGTATGTATGTATGTATGTATGTATGTATGTATGTATGTATGTATGTATGTATGTATGTATGTATGTATGTATGTATGTATGTATGTATGTATGTATGTATGTATGTATGTATGTATGTATGTATGTATGTATGTATGTATGTATGTATGTATGTATGTATGTATGTATGTATGTATGTATGTATGTATGTATGTATGTATGTATGTATGTATGTATGTATGTATGTATGTATGTATGTATGTATGTATGTATGTATGTATGTATGTATGTATGTATGTATGTATGTATGTATGTATGTATGTATGTATGTATGTATGTATGTATGTATGTATGTATGTATGTATGTATGTATGTATGTATGTATGTATGTATGTATGTATGTATGTATGTATGTATGTATGTATGTATGTATGTATGTATGTATGTATGTATGTATGTATGTATGTATGTATGTATGTATGTATGTATGTATGTATGTATGTATGTATGTATGTATGTATGTATGTATGTATGTATGTATGTATGTATGTATGTATGTATGTATGTATGTATGTATGTATGTATGTATGTATGTATGTATGTATGTATGTATGTATGTATGTATGTATGTATGTATGTATGTATGTATGTATGTATGTATGTATGTATGTATGTATGTATGTATGTATGTATGTATGTATGTATGTATGTATGTATGTATGTATGTATGTATGTATGTATGTATGTATGTATGTATGTATGTATGTATGTATGTATGTATGTATGTATGTATGTATGTATGTATGTATGTATGTATGTATGTATGTATGTATGTATGTATGTATGTATGTATGTATGTATGTATGTATGTATGTATGTATGTATGTATGTATGTATGTATGTATGTATGTATGTATGTATGTATGTATGTATGTATGTATGTATGTATGTATGTATGTATGTATGTATGTATGTATGTATGTATGTATGTATGTATGTATGTATGTATGTATGTATGTATGTATGTATGTATGTATGTATGTATGTATGTATGTATGTATGTATGTATGTATGTATGTATGTATGTATGTATGTATGTATGTATGTATGTATGTATGTATGTATGTATGTATGTATGTATGTATGTATGTATGTATGTATGTATGTATGTATGTATGTATGTATGTATGTATGTATGTATGTATGTATGTATGTATGTATGTATGTATGTATGTATGTATGTATGTATGTATGTATGTATGTATGTATGTATGTATGTATGTATGTATGTATGTATGTATGTATGTATGTATGTATGTATGTATGTATGTATGTATGTATGTATGTATGTATGTATGTATGTATGTATGTATGTATGTATGTATGTATGTATGTATGTATGTATGTATGTATGTATGTATGTATGTATGTATGTATGTATGTATGTATGTATGTATGTATGTATGTATGTATGTATGTATGTATGTATGTATGTATGTATGTATGTATGTATGTATGTATGTATGTATGTATGTATGTATGTATGTATGTATGTATGTATGTATGTATGTATGTATGTATGTATGTATGTATGTATGTATGTATGTATGTATGTATGTATGTATGTATGTATGTATGTATGTATGTATGTATGTATGTATGTATGTATGTATGTATGTATGTATGTATGTATGTATGTATGTATGTATGTATGTATGTATGTATGTATGTATGTATGTATGTATGTATGT
The DNA here is from genome assembly GCA_964016945.1 of Microplitis deprimator. Taxonomy (NCBI): domain Eukaryota; kingdom Metazoa; phylum Arthropoda; class Insecta; order Hymenoptera; family Braconidae; genus Microplitis; species Microplitis deprimator. Next base: position 10,176,714 of record OZ024707.1, on the reverse strand, counting down.
ATGTATGTATGTATGTATGTATGTATGTATGTATGTATGTATGTATGTATGTATGTATGTATGTATGTATGTATGTATGTATGTATGTATGTATGTATGTATGTATGTATGTATGTATGTATGTATGTATGTAAATATCTATAACTTTTAAACGGATGAACCGATTTTGATCGTCAAGGTGTCATTCGACGCGGCTTGCCAATATCTAAAAGTTGAAAAAAGCTCGATCGGTACTCCTCGTTCAGAGATATTCCAAAAATAAAGTTTTTCCAAAATTGTTATTTTTGGATAACTTGTAATGTACTCAATGTATTGATTCCAAAATCAACTGGGCTCTGAAGATTCATAAGCCGCGTCGAATGCCATCTCAACCATCAAAATCGGTTTATTCTTTCAAGAGAAACCGTTGTCGAAAGAATTTAAAAAAAAAAATTTTTTTTTAGTATTTTCAAAATTTCTCAAAAGCGACTCAATAAATCAATTTCAAAATTTAATCACTTGTAGAACTCGATAAAACGCGTCGATTGCCACTTTAACCGTCTCAATTGGTTTATTCGTTCGAGAGATATCGTTTGAGAAAAAAATGATAAAAAACGTTTTTTTTTTTAAAACAAAGGCATACAAAAGTATTTTCGAGCTCGGAGAGCTCGAAAATGTATCCACAACAATTTTTCGAGTTCAAGGAGCTCGAAAACGGCGGGAAGTTTTGGGGCTGACCCGCAGGGTCAACTAACAGACCGATTTTTTAATTTGAATTTTCATTGTTTATTTCATAAACAATTTGTTATAAACTTTTTGAAATATACTCTTGACCGTGTAATAATTTGAATAAATAAAAAAAAAATGATAAACGAATGGAATTAAAAATATAAAAAAATTACTTTTGAGTTGTCCAATAATTACTCTATAAAATTGTCCCGAATTCTAAAAGCCGTAACTTCAATAGTTTAAAAGATATAATTATTTCAAAATTCAAGTAATGCATTTTTTTATAAACAAATGCTTATAAAAATTGAACCATAATAGGTATCAAGCATTTAAAAAATTTATTATATAAAAAATCGTCAAAGAAATGAATGAAAAGAATGTCAAAGACCGTATCATCAATAGTTCAGAAGTTATAACCATTATTAAGTTGAAAAAATAATTGACCACTTCAATTTTAATGGGGTAAAGTATTTTAAAATTTAATAAAAAATAGAAAAAAAATTTTTTTACAACTATAATGCACATGGCTGTATTTTTAATTTTTTAAAGCTACGGAATAAAAATATAATGAACACTTTTTTTAAACTTTTATAAGAGATTTTATCAAAACTCAGGTCTTCGAAAAATTTGTTACTTACCAATCAAATAATTTAAACAAAAATCAAGCTAAAAAAATATTTTTTTTCGGGTCTATATTCCTTTAAGTGTCTAGATGACACTATAATTTATTCAAATTTTAAAATTAATATTGAATATTATAAAAAAAATATTTTATGTTGCATACCCGGGGAAAATGATTAAGATCTGACCATATATAATTATATCTGATCAGATCAAATTATATCTTGGCAGATCTAGTTATCTGATCAGATGTAATATTTAGACATGATCAGATCTCAGTGTATCTGGCCAACCACCGCTTATATCCGGTCAGATCTAATCGGATATAATTAGATCTGGGCTAGATACAATGTCAGACATGATTATATCTAGTCAGATCTGCGCATATCTTGTAAGATCATCAAATATAACTATATCTGAACAAAATATAACATTTGAAACAATCAGATCTTATTATATTTGCTCAGATATAATTATGTATACGTCTTATTTTCATAGAAAATTGTTCATATCTGGTCAGATCTGCGTATATCTCGTAAGATCTGATCCGGTATAACTACATCTGAATTAATTACATTTTAAATATTCAGATATTATTATATCTGCTTAAACATAATCACATGTACGTCTTATTTTGATAGAAAATTGTTTACATCTGGTCAGATCTGCGTGTATCTCGTGAGATCTGATCAGATATAACTACATCTGAACGAAATAGAACACTTAACATAATCAGATCTTATTATATCTGCTCAGATATAATCAGTTATACATTGTATTATTAATGAAAATTGTTCATATCTAGTTATTTACACTCACGCGATCACATACGTGGGTCAGCGCAGTGGATAGCATCAAAGACTTTGAATCGGAAGGATGCATGTTCGAGCCCAGCAGTCACCGGGATTTTTTCATTAATATTAATAATTTATAATTCCTCTAAGTAACGTTCCTAATATATCAGATTACATTTCAGATTGAATTTAAATTATATTATTTTTTGTTTTTTTTGCAATTTAATATTTTTTTTAATAGGGATCCCCGGGGAAAAAGGTTTAGATCTGACGACATATAATTATATCTGATCAAATCTGGCTAGATCTCGCCAGATAGAGACAATTTAAAGATCTGACCAGATTTACTTTGTCAGATCTGATCAGATATAATTATATGTGGTCAGATCTAAACCTTTTTCCCCGGGTATTTTGCTTGAAGGCGATGCCTAGGCACCGAAACGGTCGCGCGGAGCTCAACTTTCAACGTTAAATTAAAATTATAAATAATGGAGTTACAACTCGAGGAGTCAAGACTTCTTTGATCAAAATTTTCTCCTCTTGTAGGATCTTTTTTTAACTTCAAATATCTTTAATATTTTTGAAGTTATAGCTACAAAACGGAGACTTCCTTTTTGTCTCTTCGTTTTTTGTTTGTAACAAATGAAATTTTCAATGGCGGATATATTAAAAAATACCCATTTCTCAGAATTAAATTCTGAATCCAACGCACCAACCACCGAATTTTTAAGAGTGTTTTAACGACTTTTCGCAGAAAACTCACTTCTCGACTAGACTATAAGCCATTAGTTCAATAAAGTCAAAAATTGATATTAACAGAACTGGCTATAGTAACAGAACTACTTAGTAGTATTCAATGTAAAGTTTCATTTTTGCTAGCAACATATTTTCATATTATTTACAATTTTGTAATTTTAATGATGTTAATAATCACAGTAAATTTGTATCGTAAATAATGTATGTAACGAGCGTCAGAACATGAATTTCAAACACCCAAAATGAGCGGAGCTTTAAGAAAAAGCTTTTAAAAAATACCCTTTCGTGAATCTACTCCCTGGCTGATCTAAATTACGGTATTAGCAATAATTGCAGTAAAATACGGAAGTTTACTATAAAATGCGGTATTTTACTGTAAAAGCGGTAAATCTACCGTATATTACTGTAGAATACGGCGTTTACGACAATTGCAATGCTGCAAATTACAGTAAAGTTGCCATATTTTGCCATTCTTTACAGATCAATTCCGTAAATTACCATATATTTCTATAAACTACCATAAAATTCGGCAATTTGACCGTAACAGTACTGTTTTACGATCAAATACGGATTTTTGAGAAAGAATACAGTAATTACCGTAAGTTAACGTAATTCGGATCCACTAGGGCTGTGATTTGAATCATTGTCTATTTTCCAACTATGAAAGTTAGCTTTAACTTCTTGATTAGAAAATAAAAAAGGGTTGTTATTTTCAGTCCAATTCGTGAAAATCGAATTTTCATCCAATCTCGATGTGTTGAGGTCCTCCTTATTCTAACTATCTTCAGTATGTGTGTGTGTGTGTGTGTGTGTGTGTGTGTGTGTGTGTGTGTGTGTGTGTGTGTGTGTGTGTGTGAGTGAGCGAAAAATTTCCTAAAACTTTTTAACTAATTAATCAATCAGAATGGTTCTTGCAGTCACCAAATGAGCTTGCCAGTCGTCAAATTTCTTTTAAATTTTAGATCACTCGACCAAATAGACTCTGAAATTTTAAAAAATACGTAAAAAAAGATTTTTCTTTTAATTGTTTTGGTTTCTTAAAAATGCCTAGACCAGTCAATTCCAAAATCTAATCAACTTTAAAACTCAATAAAATTAAAGCGGTTCAAAAACAGAGAGATTTGGGGCTGGCCAGCAAGGTCAACCGCTTTCTAGATTTTTTTATTGGAACTCATATCATTTGTACCGATGCATTTTATTATTTCAATGAAACTGCATTCTCCAGTAAACTAGCAACTTGCAGCACTAGGAAAAATTTTCATTGATGAAACGAATTCATTTTGTTGCCCTGATGAATTAGCTTTCATATTCCTACGAAACAATTTTGTGAGGGTTTAAAACCATTATTTCCCGTAAAAAATAAATCATACATGGCCATGTATGTAAATTGGCCAGGTATGGCCATGTGTGACCATACATAGCTTGATACGGCCATATATGACTTGATATGACTATGTATAGAAATTTTAACTAAATTAAAAAAAAAATTTTTTTTTTTTGTTTTAATTATTTTGGCGACGCAGAGATTATCAGATATGCGAATAATTAGATTCCTAATCGAATTGGAAATTTTTAATTCAGAGAGAAAACACTAGACTTACTAATAACCGCACCCGCTTCAGTAGGATTTGAACCCGGGACCTTTCGTACGAGAGACCGACGCTTTGACAACTAGGCTATGCAACCGACAGTTACAACGAAGTTCAGTTATGCTACGTAAGATTGCAAGAATGTAATCACTTTCGAAAAAGCAAAGTATAATCATCAATATGCTTTTAGTGATATCAAAAAAATTTCTTATTTTTTTTACACTACAACATCCCGTTCATAAGTAATTGTAATAGTCAGCTCAAATTTTTTATATAAAAAATCTGTATGTCTCTATATGGCCATATATGCCCATGTATGAACTATATACGGCCATACATGGCCATATATGTTTCATTTTCACGGGTAAATATATGGTTGAAATTATATTCAATATAGTTCAACTGATTTCTATTTTAAGAAATGTATATCATACACGGAAAAAACAATATAGTAATGACAACTCTCTGGGATAGTGCTGAGTTCTTTCTGTAAAAAAAAAAATTTCAGACAGTACTCTATGCTATCTAGACCGTATCCACTACTGTCCGGAAAAAAATTTTTTTCTTTGATTTTTCCTCGAAAATCTGAAAAAAAAAATTTTTTTTTACATGTATTTTAAATGGGAGAATGAACTTCTAAACCACCAGCTCAATTTTTGAGATATCGAGCTGATTTTTTAGGAGGATTTTTTTTAAGTCCTAAAGAAACTTTTGAGACTATGAGACCTGAAAAAAAAATCATTTTTTTCAACACATCCTAATAGTCATACGTTTCTATGTATGGCCATATATGCCCATACATGGACTATAAACGGCCATATATGTTTAATAAATTACGGACATGCATGGTTATGTATTGTCATACATAGCCTTGTATGGCCATATATCCCCGAACATGACTATGAATGGCCATGTATGGCCATACATGGACCATATACGGCCATATATGTTTGATTAATCATGGGCATACATGGGCATATATAGTCATACAAAACCATGTATGGCCATACATGGCCTTGTATGATTCATATATGGTCATGCATCACTATATTAAAAAAGTGTGTATGCCCATGTATGGCCATATACGTTCCATGTATGGCCATATATGCTCCATGTATGGCCATATATGCTTCATATACGTCCATGCATGGCCATGTATGATTCATTTTTCACGGGTTAGTATAACCAAAGTTTTGTAGTCTTTAACAAAGTTTGGTTAGCAAAATCTATGTTACGTTATCTCTAATTTAAAGCATCAATGTTATACCACAAGTAATCTTACCTTAAAAAATTTTTTCCAGTATGCTTACTAAAATCACAATTATTTATTTATTTTTTTTTTTCAATTGTTCCAGTGTATAGCCGCTTGCACGGCCTTTTACACTTTTTGCCTTTATGTCGCAACTGCTTCCTTTTTCTGCCTTCATTGTGGTGCGGCTGTGGCCGACTTGTGCTTATACTGTACTTGTACCATTACAGTGATACCCTACCCCCCACCTAGGCTGTGGGAGTATAGGGGCAAGGGAAACCACAGAGAAACCTTTGCCAGTACAGTTCGGTTTGGGTGAGGCTCTAGTGATCGACAAAATTCCCATTTTACCGATCACTAGATCCTCATCCCGCGCCTAACGCTCAGAGACCTCCGATCGAGCTCAACGCGTGGCTAAGTGGACACCCAGCCAAGCAGCGATCCTGCTCGATGCTGCTTAACTTGGGTGATCGCCCGAGCCACACGAGAACCGCTCGGCTGCCTCTGGCTATATACTAAAATCACAATTATTATTCCACTATTCTGCAATTCATAATTCTTCTACTATTAAAAATTTGTGAATGAAAGTTTGAAAAATATACTCTGTAAACATTAACTAGTGGAATAAGTGAATATTCTTTAATTCAGAGTGCAAATCGAACTACTAATTCTAAAAATTCATTCGATTGGCACTCTGAATGAGTGAATATTCACTTATTTCAGTCATTCATGTTTAGAGACTAATGATCCTCTCTTTACACGGATAAATTATTCTTGTTTGAAATGCTATGTTGTCTTAGTAAAGCCAGACCATGCTGGCCAACTGACGAAAATTGAAATAGACACATGCAAAATTACTATGATCATAGTAATATTTACAATGGTTACAGTAATTTGTGATATAGTCGTTGTCAATTTTACTATGGCCATCCCTTAACAAAAGAAGTAATTTAAAACGATTTGTAATGTTAAATGCTCATAAAAAGAGTGATTCAAAAGTATTCAAAGTATTCAAAAGCATTAAAAAGTATTTGAAAATTTTTTTTTCTAATCGTTTTAAATCGCTTCGTTTAATAAGGGATAGTAAGTTTTGCATAATATGTTTATTTCGATTTCTGCAGGAGATCAACATTGACTGGCACTACTATGATGCCATAGCATTTCAAACAAGAACAACTTATCTGTGTAGTCGAGAATCATTATATTTAAATACCAAATCAACCGCCATTGTTAGTAGATATCGTATGAACATTAGAAGAGTGCACATGAATTATCTGTTGTTTCTAACTTTACTCTAGACTCTGAAGAGAATATTGTTGCATCCATATTTTAGAAGAGAGAGAGAGAGAGAGAGAGAGAGAGAGAGAGAGAGATAGAGAGAGAGAGCGAATATTATGAAAAAGTAATAATTATAATAAAATAAACGATGACGTGTCGTATGAACAGTCTCAAAGCAATGTTTCAAAACAACGAATTTTATAAAAAAAAAAAAAACGTAACATCGAATAATTATCAACGCGTAATCCTTTATGAATAGTGAGAATATATTGTCAGTAATATACGCGAAACTTATTGTTATATACAACTGCTATTAATGTAGGATTTCAGCGAAGAAATTTTTGTTTTCTAATAATCGAAATAAAAACTAACGTCAATTTACACTGTTTCAAAGATAGCAAAGGCTTTGATTTTATCAATATAACTTCAAGCATCATGTACATATCGGTTATTCCAAAGCAAACCAAACAATTTTGAAATTCCATTAAGATTTAATTGAAACTGAATCCAATCTAAACCCCATTTGATCAGTTTAACTAATCTGCTAGGGAAATAAATAAGTACCTCGAAGGTAAATAATTACGACAAAAATCATCGCGATACTGTTCGTAAATTAGCGTAGTGGTGCAGATCTGCAGACATGGGTTGAATAAGTATAGTGATCATTACATTTAAACTGATCATAATGACTTTTTTTCCTTTAGTTGATATAAGTTGTTAAAAGCAAAAAATTAAGAAAAAAATCATTTTACATTTGTTTGAGACTTCAATATTTTTATAAAAATACTTTATAAAAGTATACTTTAATCATAATATACTTACAAACTGATATTTCTGCATTAATTTACCGTAATATCGGTATGAACTCATCTAATGATTTCGAACCTCAAACATTATTCGGACTCATCAGAAGTATTATATTATTGACTTTAAAAGATATTTTTATGTTTTGTGTTGATCATTCAATTGAGTTATTTGAAACTTTGTTTCACGAATTAGAACTATTTTGAATACAGAGTGTTATATGTATATAAATAAATAACTAATAATTTATAGTAATTAGACTTCACTTAAACAGATGAAAACTATAAATATAACTTGTATTTGTAACATTAATCCGGCAAGAACTGGGTCCCCAGTGGGCCAATATTCAATAAATATCGGCGCGAAGTAATCTCCTTTTCATAAAATATACATTTTTCATATATTTATTATTTATTTTTTTTTTGTTTTTAGCCAGCAACAAATCTTACAACGTATTCATAATTCTTTTAACTAGACATTTTTTAATTTAGTTAACGAGGCATTAATAGCTAAATAAATCGATCATTTAATTTTCAAGATGAAATATTCTTAAAACGATGATTTTGTAATTTTTTAAGTTGATAATAAATAATTGATGATTCAAAATCAATTTTATTGTACGTAGTTGATTTGTTCATAGAATAACGAAATACGTTAATTAATTATTTATATAATTCTATTATAAATTTATTAATAATAATATTATATATTATAAGAAGTAATCAGTTACTATGTTATCCAATATTTTCTTAGTATAATAAAAAAAATAATTTATATTTTTAAACAAGAAAAAAAAACGAAAAGCAAGCAATAGTTTCTCATTACCTTGTACACTGTAAAAAATAAGTGGTGTAAATGCAGATCAAATACAGAGCGGATGATGTTTTATTTATGTAATTCTTTCGGAGTAGATTTTACTCCGAGAACCTAATTTATACAGTCGAATGCTATCCGTCATAAGCCTCTTTCCCTTAATCAGCAGTTACTGAGTCCAGAAAACTTAACTACTCCGAAGAGTTTTATACCAGGGAGCCCGTTATAAGCTCCCATTAAAATTGTCGAAATCATGAACTAAGAATAGTAAAAAATAGACCAATTAATGATAAAAATTTATTAACGTGTTACGCAGAGCATAATTGAATCAACGTTAAATAAAATATAATTAATTTTTCATAATTGTATTGATGAATTACATTTGAAGCTTCTGTCACAATCGAGAAGGTTGATGAGTATTGTTCATCAATAAAATTATAATTAGTACAAAAAGATAAGTATTCATTTTAGCACTAGATGAATCGGAATAGTGGCGAATAGAACAAATTGTAAATATAACGTCTGAAATCATATAAAATAAAATAGGCTCATCACGGGTAGTCGACTGTAAATACAAATTTATTTGAACATTAAAATCTCGTAATCAGAGTAGATGCGGATTAAAATAAAATTCACATTCACTCATTGTCACTTTGCTGAAAAAAATTGGATATTTATTTTATAGGCGGAGTAACTTTTCTGAAACCTCCACTAACGGGGTGAATTCGAATTAAAGATTTACTTCCGATTATTCACAGTGTATATAATCTAATGAAATATGGCTGATGCCGTGTTTCATAACTAATATCATTGAGTTATTCCAACTATAAAATTAAAAATATACCGTACAAATTAGCCGCTTCTGAAGAAACTCTTGATCTATCGAGTACAAATGAATAATAACTATATTATGAAACCTCAAAATCCGAGTTCGCAATTATTACTAACTATGGTCAATAATACGGAATAACGAAATTCTTATAGGATTGATAGATACATTGATTATTGCAAGAACATTTATCGATCCTATTAGAATTAAGTTTCACTGTTATAACTATTTTATAATTTATGAGTTCTGCTTAATGAAATTTTATCGATTTCTTAAAATTCTTTTTCGTTAATTTATATTTCTTTATATCCTGAATAACTTTCAATTTGCAAAAAGTGATGTAAAAAAAAAAAAAAATAAATAAAAAAAATATATAACCTTATTAAGTTACTGACATGCGGCAAACTACATTCAATGAGCAAATACGATGTATAGTACTAAACTTTGTCCTGACTATTAGTTGATTTAAATGTATCGAAAAGTTCGTATATTTTAATTATTATATTATTTAAGACCATTGTAGTTGACAAATAACCTGGCAATATAAATAAACATTAATAATTCGTAATTAACAGGAATACAGCCTGACACGTACTTCAACTACAAAATTGTACAAAATTTTCTTCTTTGGTTATTGCATTATTATTTGATTGATAAATATTTTTTAATTAACAATTGAAATACAGTCGAATCCCATTAATTCGTACAATTATTCTGCGGAGGAGTGGGAATTTCCTGGAAATTCCGACTTATCGAAAGCCTCGTCTCCTTTCAAAAGCAAACTACAGCGCATGCGCTCCTACATACTGCATTAATGATGCATATTCAAACACATACAAATATATAGCATTCCATGGGTGACCGCGTGGCTCATAGTAGGGCTCAAGATTGAGAGGAAATTCCAAGAATACACGGTAAGAAATGCCTGGCGTTCAACACCATCCTGGTATGGTCTCAAGACTAAGCAGACTTTCTCAAGAATTAAAAAAGATTGTTATATTGATAGCAGGCACAGCGAAACAGTATGGCCCTCCCTATCCAAAAATTCCCATAGAATCCACTCAACTGCGACAAAAACTGCTTAGAATCCTATAGACTCTATTGGTTTCTATGCGGTTTTTGTCGCAGTTGAGTGGATTCTATGGGAATATTTGGATAGGGCTGGGACCCATACTACAATGCCGGGGGCACAATGCTACTAGTTTTTCACGCCATAATTTGTGGCGTGTCAATCAATGTATACTATCGTATTGCCGCCAAAACTATATAGATGTCGTTAGACTAGGTTTCTCTGCCAGAACCCGGGGAAAAAGATTTAGATCTGACCTCATATAATTATATCTGATCAGATCTGACAAAGTAGATTAAATTGTCTCTATCTGGCGAGATCCGGCTGGATCTGATCAGATATAATTATATATGGTCAGATCTAAACCTTTTTCCCCGGGGATCCTATGAAAAAAAATATTAAATTGCGATAATAAAAATAAGATAGTTTCAATTCAATACGAAATGTAATCTGATATATTAGGAACGTTACTTAGAGGAATTATAAATTATTAAAATTAATGAAAAAATCCCGGTGACTACTGGGCTCGAACCTGCATCCTTCCGATTCAAAGTCTTTGATGCTATCCACTGCGCTGACCCACGTATGTGATCGAAGGAATGTCTTCTTTATTACTAAAACACTAGTTCATTGATTTAATTATGTTTCGATTTTTTTATTGAATCATCAGGTATCTATAAACATACAAAAATATAACGCAATCTTATCAAATACAATACAAATTTACCTCAATAAGTGTCTTTCATCGGGAATCTTAATTGAATGTTCAATATTATCCCAAGTATCGTCAATGACTTTTAGCACTAAATCTTTGCGGATGGTGGTTAATAACGCCAATGCATGTAAGGAGATCAAAACTTTATCATAGTATCTATATAACAATTTCTGTAGATCAGATAAACAGCGTGATAGTATTGTATTATGCAGCAATTAAAATTTACAAAACGATTTATAATTTTTTGAAAAAAGATCGATGAAATTAATAATTGCTAGAGTTAGCGTATACGAATATGTATTACAAGTTCAGTAACTTTCGTACAAAGGGGACATTGGACCGACAGACTGAAGACAGGATTCACACGCGGGAGATCAGGGTTCGAATCTCGGTAAAGTCAAGTGATTTTTAAACATAAGAAAATATAATCATTGTCTAGTTAAACCTTTTTACTGGGCTCTACAAATTCAAATGAATTTTTGCACGCCTCATAACGCGGAGCATTTGAGGTAGTGCATTACTCTCAACATGTCAAATTCAAGCAATTTTGCAGGCTTTAATTGCCTCTATTGCATTTATTTTGTATTTTTAAGATAATACAAATACATTATTATTATCAAGAAAAATGCTCTTATTATCATATTCGATGTGTTTAAAACACACATATTTTGTTTAATATTTAAAAAAATCAGATTTTAAAAAATTGTTCATGGACGTCCGGATGTCTGTACGTGTGGATGTGCTACGATTACGCCCGAAAAACTTAACGTATCAGGACAATTTCTTTTTTATTAGCCTCAGAATGACAGCGGATTATTTCCGGGGAAAAATGATTAAGATCTGACCAGACATAATTATATCTGATCAGATCGAATTATATCTTGGCAGATCTATTTATATCTGATCAGATGTAATATTTAGACATGATCAGATCTCAGTGTATCTGGCCAACCACCGCTTATATCCGGTCAGATCTAATCGGATATAATTAGATCTGGGCTAGATACAATGTCAGACATGATTATATCTAGTCAGATCTGCGCATATCTTGTAAGATCATCAAATATAACTATATCTGAACAAAATATAACATTTGAAACAATCAGATCTTATTATATTTGCTCAGATATAATTATGTATACGTCTTATTTTCATAGAAAATTGTTCATATCTGGTCAGATCTGCGTATATCTCGTAAGATCTGATCCGGTATAACTACATCTGAATTAATTACATTTTAAATATTCAGATATTATTATATCTGCTTAAACATAATCACATGTACGTCTTATTTTGATAGAAAATTGTTTACATCTGGTCAGATCTGCGTGTATCTCGTGAGATCTGATCAGATATAACTACATCTGAACGAAATAGAACACTTAACATAATCAGATCTTATTATATCTGCTCAGATATAATCAGTTATACATTGTGTTATTAATGAAAATTGTTCATATCTAGTTATTTACACTCACGCGATCACATACGTGGGTCAGCGCAGTGGATAGCATCAAAGACTTTGAATCGGAAGGATGCATGTTCGAGCCCAGCAGTCACCGGGATTTTTTCATTAATATTAATAATTTATAATTCCTCTAAGTAACGTTCCTAATATATCAGATTACATTTCAGATTGAATTTAAATTATATTATTTTTTGTTTTTTTTGCAATTTAATATTTTTTTTAATAGGGATCCCCGGGGAAAAAGGTTTAGATCTGACGACATATAATTATATCTGATCAAATCTGGCTAGATCTCGCCAGATAGAGACAATTTAAAGATCTGACCAGATTTACTTTGTCAGATCTGATCAGATATAATTATATGTGGTCAGATCTAAACCTTTTTCCCCGGGTTGCTACTTGAAATGACGGTTTAATTCGGTTTCGTTTAATTATAATTGCACGCCTCATTTAATAGAAAATACTGGTCAGTATAGGTATATTTCTATGGATACACGATCCCTAGCGAATTCGGTTACACCGAAAAAATATCTAAAACATACCTGCTATTTGAGTATGATTTCGGCGTGTTTTCAGTAGAATTCTAAAAGTATACTCAAATTATACTCATCCATAACAATAATTTAGATATGTTTTTGAACAATTTATACCGAAGTTATACTGATATAAAAAAATAATTTATTAGATATCGATGTATTTAATGTATTTAAGTATATTAGTTGAATAATTTATTTATATTTTTTTTCAATAAAAAATTCAAGAAAGAAAAAAAACGATAATTGACTGAGTTTTCGAACTCGTGACTTCTCACTTGAGAGTCTCGTGAAGTTCTCATGGCACTGTCGCAGGTCTTGACGTCACAAACAAGTTTATTTTTATTTATGGTTTGTTTTTTTATGCATTATATTTGTGTTAACTATCTATACTGTTATTGCAATAGAATCAAATAAATAATAAATTAATGATAATTGTAGGTCTCTCAAACATAACCAGAAATATTTCCTTTAACACTGAAATTTTTTTTCATTTTGGTAGTAAAAAAAAAAAAAAAAAAAAAAAAAAACAGACGTAAATAAGTAAATCAACAATTAAATTATTATGAAAACAATTTTTGAACTATTTACTACTAAAAAGCATTATAATACTAAACACTTGCTTGAAATAGTATTTTTATAATTTTCTATGTATTCAATAAATTTATTTACTTCAAACTTCAAAGAAACATTGTTCCTTTTTCCCAGGTAGAGACTTATATTGAAAGATATTGTCCTCAACCTCTCTGATTTCGATATAATTAGAGTATAAATCGTGCTTGGAATAGATATTTTTTCAGTATCATTTAAGTATGAAAAATTCAAAAACATACCCAAAACATGAGATGATTTGAGTATAATCTGGGTATGAATTGGGTATAATTCTTAAACCATACCGAAATATTTATCAATTTCTACTATACCGGAAATGAACCCAAAAGAAACTTAAATTTACAGTATAAACAAATTCGCTAGGGATGTTCAGCCTTTGGCCGCGTTAGAGCGCCGTTAGCCAGACTGATAAATATGTATACGCATGCACTGTATGTTTCTCATCCAAGTCTAAAATCGCGAAAGATTGAACCCTAAAATTCAAGTAACTAGAAGTAATAATAAAAAAAAAAATAACAATAATAATAAAACCAATAGCATTTATTTTTATTTTTACTTATTTATTTAATTCTAATTCCTTCGGTAGGATACTTAAATAATAAATTATTTTATATTCTTGAATAAGTGTTATGACGCGTGCACTTTTGGATTTTCCAAACTTTTTGAATATTAAACTCAAACATTTCATTTAAGGGTTTTTAAATTTCATTTAAAAAATGAGCTCCATTATAACTACACGCTGAAAAAAAAATGGTAATACTTGCCATCTTAACCAAGTAACTATTTCCATCCTTATTACATTTTAATGATTCTTATTCTTTTAGGTTAACTTTTCCTATCGGAGATGGTGAGCATTCTTATCTAGATAGTAACCATTCTTGTCCGTGATGATAATCATTACTATCTTTGAAGGCAAAGTCAAAAATTTTTCAAACATAAGAAATATTACTATCTAGATGGTAACTATTACTATCGGAAATAGTAATTATTATTCTACGAGAAACGAATAGTTAACATAAAAGCATGATAGTGATTGTCACATAGAGATGGTAATCATTCCCTATTGCAAGATGGTAATAGTTAGCATTTTTTTTTCAGTGTGTAGATGAATTCACACAGCTAATAAATGGATGCAGCGAATAATATGTGGAGTGTAAGATTATATTTCGTTGTATACTACTTATTGAGATAAATTTATTATGTACTCGATAGAGAATATCGTATTATATTATTATTGTATGTATGTATGCTTATAGCAGTGTGATAAAGATTCAATGAAAGAATCGAAACGTTGCCGAATCAATGAATAAGTGTTTCAATGATAAAGTTCACATTTCTGCTGTATACTATACACATATAGGGAGGTGGGAAAATGGGCTCATATTTATATTACATAGAAGTTCTTTTTTCGTAATGGGCTCATTTTTCCCCACTACCCCCTACTAGATTCGAATTTTTTATTTTTATAATAAAATGAATTGATCAGAATATGCAATAGCATATTTTATCACAATATCCTATTTTTAAAAGTATATAAATATATTTATTGTAGGGACAAATAACAGCAAGTGCACCACAAAAATTATTATGTAAAGAGTTTATCACACCCATAGTGCTACGCGTTTTAATTACGCAATAATTTATAATAACGAAGATAATAATTTTAAGTTACCCATTAGGGTGCTTCGTTTGAAACGACTATTTTTTTTTTTTTCGCTCCCATCTCAAAATTTTGTTGGAAATACCCCCAAAAAAATTCTCTGAGAGTTTGAGCCCTTAATATTAATATTAAGTACTCGACCACAGCGTGTGAAGATTTCCCATTCAAAATAAACGTAAACTTGGGTTTTTATTTTTTAAACTTCTATAACTCCGCAGCATTTTTGATATCATCTCGTCCAAAGTCGGGATTTTCTCAGAATTAAATGTTCTACAAAAGTGCCCATTGTCGCGAAGTCGTAACTCATACGGGTGGGGTAGTACGGACCGCTAAAACGAATTTTTTCATAGAATTCTTGTTTTTTCTCTCATTATCTCATAAACAACAAGACCTATAGAAAAAATGCAAATGACAATTTTATAGAAAATTTAATTTCCTACAAAAAAGGTCTTCAGTCTCGAATCACTCAGATTGATATTTTCTGATATACTAATTATTGAAGTTTACGTAACATTGAATTCCCATAAAATGTCAAATCAAATCTTAGAAAATATTGATTTTTTATTTGACTAACATCTCAGAAAATATCAATTTGAGTGATTCGGTGCTAAGGACCTTCTTTGTAGAAAATTAAATTTTCTACAAAATTGTCATTTGCATTTTTTCTATAGGTCTTGTTGTTTATGAGATAATGAGAGAAAAAACAAGAATTCTATGAAAAAATTTGGTTTAGCGGTCCGTACGTATCCCAACTTTGGGCGAGATGATATCATAAAATGCTGCGGAGTTATAGAAGTTTAAAAAATAAAAACCCAAGTTTACGTGTATTTTAAATGGGAAATCTTCACACGCTGTGGTAGAGTACTTAATATTAATATTAAGGGTTCAAACTCTCAGAGAATTTTTTTGGGGGTATTTCCAACAAAATTTCGGGATGGGAGCGAAAAAAAAAAATAGTCGTTTCAAACGAAGCACCCTATTACCCGTATATAGATTTATAGAAATATAGTGTTAATAATATGAAAAACAAATATTGTATGAACTGACGAAAGTTGACTGATATTTACAGGATATTGTTCCGATCGGATCTCCCAAGGAAGCCGGGGTATTCCAAAGCAATAAAAGATGTAGATGGGTAAGGGTTTCTCCATGAACTATACCCGAGATGAGTAGATAGGCAAAAAAAATTTCACCATAAATTAAGTACGTAAATAAAAAATAAAAATTAATGAATGAATAAAAATTACTAAAAGTATGGAGAATTTAAAATATATACAAATAATCGAGGTTAACAACAATTAATTTAACAACGTGATATGAATTCTTAGTGAAATTCAATTCAATGACAAGTACACCAAAGTAGAAAATAGTATACTATGTGATAAGGGATGAAACAAAACGATTTCAGATCAGGGTGAAGTTGGCTGCGTGAGCCTTAGTTGAAAGCTGACATTATCCGCAGTCGGAAATAGTTTCATCCTACGTTACATACTATATTTTTCATGATTATCTGCATTGGAACTTAAAGTTTCAGTGTCACCAGCCAGTCAAAAGCAAGTTAATTAAATATTAATTATGTCATCAACTAAGCGTAAATCGTAATTTGCAATTTATAATTAAACAGAAACTATAAATACTATTTACTATTTACACTAGTTTTTATAAAACTTAATCACAAAGCCAGAACGGTCAATTATGCAAAAAAAAAATAAATGGTCTGAAATTATTATTAAAGAAATAGAAAGTATCAGAGTTGAAATTGCGAATGCCTTCAGTCAGCGGGCAGGAACATTATTTATTTCTTCCCAACGGATGAAAAAAGTATGTTTCTACCCGCTAACTGAAGGCATTCCCAATTAACGCGTTTTCTAATATTTCTTCGCGGCATTGGACTGAAATTATCTTGTTTTGACTGGCTGTATAGACACTGAAACTTTAAATTTCAATGCTGGTATCATGAAAAATATTATGTTCATGTTTCAACTAAGCCATACATATATATTAGGCTGGGTCAAAAAGATCGATTACTGTTTTTCGGAGCTTATTCAAAAATATCATTGGAAATGACAAAAAAAAAAAGTGGTCTGAAAATGTAAGTTTTTGATGTTAGCATTTAGGAGTGCATCATCGAAAATATGGATTTTAATTTTTAAATTTTATCACTCATCAGTGCATTAGTATACTGAAAAGATCAATTCCATTTTTTGTAGGAAAATGAACGCTCTACAAAAAAAGGTGTCTTGTCATTTTTTTAAAAATCAACTTTTTCAGGTTATGAAAGGTCAAAGTTTAATTTATAGTAAATACGCTGATGAGTTATAAACTTCTAAAACAAACTACACTTCTAAATGTTAATATCAACAGCTTATATATTTTCGGACAACGTAAATTTAGTTAATTCCAATGATATTTTCGAAGAAGCTCAGAAAAAAAATAGTCAATTTTTTTGAAACAGTCTAATTGGGTAAGGGGAGAGGGATACCCCCAAAACTTTGTCAAAAAAGCTTTTTTTGTTAAAACGGTTTTTAAACATTCTAAAATCACCTTTGTCAATATCCCTCGCTATCTTGAGCCCACCGTGGAAACACCGTGAAAACTCTACAGATTTACCGTAAATTTTCTGTGAAAACACCGTGGATTTGTTCCATTTTTCCACGATGAATCCACAGTAGTTCCATATACTGTGAAAAATTCTCAACAAATTTGACTATGGGTGCATAGTAACATCGGACTACAAGAAAACTGGTACAAAATTTACAAGTGTCCCATAGTAAACGTATGCGCATAGGCCACAATCATGTAGTCTGCGCATACGTTTACTATGGGACACTTGTAAATTTTGTACCAGTTTTCTTATAGTCCGGTGTTACTATGCACCCATAGTAAAATTTATTGGGAATTTTTCTCAGTGTAGCAATTTTACTACGTTTCCACAATATTTCCGATGTATTTCCACGGTGCTCCCACAGTAATTCCACGACAAACACATGGTGTAATAATGCTGAAAATACGCTAAATGTATTAATTGAAAGTGGCAATCCTCGAAAAAATTTGGATTTTTGACCAAGTCACAGGCTTTCGAAAAATAAATCTAACGCACATCGCTAGTTCAAAAGCCTGTGACTTGGTTAAAAATAAACCAAATGGCAATTTTTTTTATCATTTTCTCTGTTTTCAGGTGTAGTTATTGAAAAAAATTACAATAAAATTATTTATAGGTATTTTCAATTTTTTTTTTCACTTTTTGAAAAAATCCAAATTTTTTCGAGGATTACCATGTTCAATTAATTTTTTCGTCTCAAATTTTCAAACTCTAAAGTTGTCTATAAATCCTCAAAAATTTCCAGAGTGATATTTTGTAAAATAAGCCCAACTGGGCAAAAAATTTTTTTTCAATTGATAAAAAAAAAATAGAAGGAAAAGTTTGCCCACTTCGGGATTGGCAGGAAAAATTGCAGAATTAATTGAAGTTTTTTTGAGAAAATAAAAAAAAAAATGGCGGACTTTAAGGAAGTAACGGTTTTTCTCATAAAAGCCGAAAATTTCATGGTTTATCATCTTAAAATTTTTGTGTTTTTTCTGAAAAGTACATTCGAAGACAAAAATTTTCAAAAAAAAAAACGTCCCAATTCGTAAATTTTTGAAGTTATAGCTATTTGAAAAAATAAAAGTCTTATTTTTGGAAAACTCATTACTTTTTTTGGGTTTAATAAAAAAATTTGGAAATTTCCCGAGAAATGATTTTAATGGGGAAGAAAAGAAAAAAAAATTTTAAGCCAAATCGAAAGGGGTCGGGGTGAAAAGTGGTCGATTTGGCGTGGAATGCCTCATATATATAATAGGATGGGCCAAAAAAAAAAAACCTAATTTTTTTTTCTTTAGTTACCGTGAAAATGTGGTTAAAGATGATGAAAAAAAAATTCTGGTAAAGTTTAAGCTCTTAATATTAATATTAAGTGGTGCCGCTTCGTGATTTCTGATTTCTCATTTAAATAACATTTTAGACAAAAAAATGTTAATTTTGGAATTTTATACCTCAGCAATGGCTCATTGTACAGATAAGTTCAGGACGTATTTTCGTAGAAAATTAAACGTTCTACAAAAAGTTTGTTATCATTTGTTGATAAATTAATCTGTTCAAAAGTTATTGGAGCTTAAAGTCAAGTTATAGTAAATTTCGAGATGTTTTTACTTTTCCGGCAAAACTATCATACTTATTACAAAACACGTGGGTATATTTGAAATCTATAGAAACGCCAGTTTATGAAAAACATTTCATGTATATCAATTATAAATTGTGAATTATATATATAAATATAAATATATTATTTATGAATTTTTCCTAGATTATGCTGTAAAAAATTTTTCAGTGATAAAAATTGTGTAAAAACTTTAAATGTTCTAAGTATTTGAAGTTAATTTTATGTAAGTATTATTTTTAATAAGTTGATAAAATAATTACTAATTTGAATAATAAATAATTAATATTTTTGCAGAAATAAATTATTTCTCTTTCTTTTAAAATAAAATATACTATTACATATTTTTTTTTCCCGAAACAATAAAATTTAATTATTTACTTTTTGTTTTTAATATATATATTTTTTCTTTCGTTACAAAATGGTTAAATTATTATAAAATCATTGAATGTAATTCATTTATTTACAGTTGTTAATTGTAAATAATTGTAACGGAAGTTTAAAATTAATGTATTTACTAAAATCTTATTATTGAATGAAATTCTCTATTTTCGCAGAAAAATAAATTATTTCTCTTTCTTTTAAAATAAAATTTTTCATTACACATTTTTAACTTCCCGCTAAGAAAATCGAAAATTTTCAAAAATTTCGGGAAGTTATTGTTTTCACCCCGATTTGCAAAAATCGAAATTCCAACAGATGTCGACGTTTTGAGGTTCTAGAAAGCTATTTTGACTAAATTCCAGATGATGTCCGAGTGTATGTATGTATGTATGTACGTACGTACGTACGTACGTATGTAAATATTCTGTAACTTTTGAACGGATAAACCGATTTTGATCGTCAAGGTGTCATTCGTCGCGGCTTGTTATTTACTATAAGCACTGATAATTTGAGCTTAATCGGTAGGGTACGTTCGGAGATATTCCAAAAATATAATTTTTTCAAAAATGTTTTTTTTGAATAACTTTTAATTCGCTCGATGGATTGATTCCAAAATCTAATCAGCTCTAAAACTTTATGAGCCGCGTCGAATGCCACCTCAGCCATCAAAATCGGTTGATTCGTTCAAGAGAAACCGTGAACAAAAGAATTAAAAAAAAAAATTTTTTTTAGTTTTTTTGAAATTTCTCAAAAACGACTCGATAAATCAATTTAAAAATTTGATCAGCGCTAGAACTCAATAAAACGCGTCGATCATAACCTCAACCGTTGCAATCGGTGAATTCGTTCGAGAGATATTGTTGGAGAAAAAATGGTAAAAAACGTTATTTTTCAAATACAAAGGCGTTCAAAAGTATTTTCGAGCTCGAAGAGCTCGAAAATGTATTCTCGACAATGTTTTCGAGCTCAAGGAACTCGAAAACTGCGGGAAGTTTTGAGGCTGGCCCGCAGGGTCAACTGACAGACCGATTTTTAACTTCTCGCTGAGAAAATTGCAAATTTTCAAAAATTCGGGAAGTTATTGGTTTCAGTCCGATTTTCAAAAATCGAATTTCTAATAGATATTGACGTTTTGAGGTTCTAGGAAGCTATTCTGACTAATTTCACGATGATATCCGAGTGTATGTATGTATGTATGTACGTACGTACGTACGTACGTACGTATGTAAATATTTATAACTTCTGAACGGATGGACCGATTTTGATCATCAAGGTGTCATTCGACGCGGTTTGTTAATATCTCGAAGCTGAAAAAAAATTGAGCTTGATCGGTAGGGCTCGTTCGGAGATATTCCAAAAATAAACTTTTTTCAAAAATGTTTTTTTCGGATAACTTTTTTCGGGCTCAATGGATTGATTCCAAAATCAACTGGGCTCTGAAGCTTTATAATCCGCGTCGAATGCCACCTCAACCATCAAAATCGGTTGATTCTTTCAAGAGAAACCGTGAACGAAAGAATTAAAAAAAAAATTTTTTTTTAGTATTTTGGAAATTTCTCAAAAACGACTCGATAAATGAATTTCAAAATCTGATCAGTTGTAGAACTCAATAAAACGCGTCGATTGCCACCTTAACCGTCTCAATCGGTTTATTCGTTCGAGAGATATCGTTGGAGAAAAAATGGTAAAAAACGTTATTTTTCGAAAACAAAGGCATACAAAAATTTTTTCGAGCACGAAGAGCTCGAAAATGTATTCTCAACAATGTTTTCGAGCTCAAGGAGCTCGAAAACTGCGGGACGTTTTGGAGCTGGCCCGCAGGGTCAACTGACAGACCGATTTTTTTTACTCAAAACAATAAAATTTATTTATTTATTATTTTTTTTTAATATATATATATTTTTTTTTGTTACAATGTATTGACATTTTTTTTAATTACCCATTAAGAATGATCAAAATCCATTTTAATATTAAATTAGTAATTATTTTATTAACTTATTAAAAATAATACTCATTAAAATTAACTTCAAATACTTAAAACTTTCAAAGTTTTTACACAATTTTTACCACTGATAAATTTTTCACACCATAATCTAGGAAACATTTATAGATAATATATTTAAATTTATATATATAAGTCATTATTTATAGTTAATATACGCGAAATGTTCTTCATAAACTGGCTTTTTTATCGATTTCAAAGATAACCACGTGTTTTGTTGGATACCTTGCGATTAGTCTGTATACGAGTTAACTTAGTCAGTAAAATAAATATACACTTTTAATTATATTTGGTGGCCAACTTCATGATGTCGTTTTTGCGTTACGCTTGCGCGTGCAGCTCTCAATCTTACTCTACTAAACGCGCCAAAAGAAATCAACTTCCAAAAATTCGTTTTTTTTTGGCCCACCCGAATATATATATATATATATATATATATATATATATATATATATATATATATCGCTAAGTTGTAACTATATAGAATTATTTAATTATTAAGAGCTTATACCTAATCGTTCTGTAATTTTAAATTAGATTTTAAAATTATAACCAGTTAAAAATATAAAAAAATTCTAATAATTTTGATATTAAGTAGAAAGAAATAAAATTATTGGAAAGATATTTCGAGACATTTTTATGTATTTTAATACAAATTGTTGTACATAAATATAAATAAGCTGTACATTTAACTGTTATAGGTAAGCTCTCATAACCGCTTTTTTTTTAATTATTCAATCAGATAATATTGATAAAAGTTTCCCGGTTAAGTAGATGCCACACAATCAATTGATTTTTCATAAGTTAATTTCTCAAAGACACAATGTTGTTACTGTCGGATTATCGAGTATTCATCGTAAATTCTCGATGTTATTACTGTGAAACTATTACATAATCACCGCGAATTTTCCGTGGATTCTTCGTTTAATCATTGATAAAACTAATTGCATACCCATCGTAAATACATCGTGTTTTCACTGTGGATCAATGACATAAACACAATGTAACCATCGTGGATTAACTGTGGGTTCAAAGTGTAACGAACGTGGATTCAGCGTGAAATCACGGTGATTATTCATTGTGTTTTTATCGTAGATTTGGTGTGTAAACACCGTAGACCCAGCGAAAAACTACCGTGGAAATATCGTGGAAAAATGGAACAAATCAGCCGTGGAAACTACACAGGTTGCAGGGTGTTTCTACAAACACAGTGTTTCCACGGTGAGCTCAAGGTTGCGAGGGATAGGGTAGAAGCACCATTTGTGGCCACTGCTCCATTTTTAGACAATTAATATTTTCATTAATTTTATTTAAACTCCAGAAATTGTTTTTTCACCTTTGTTAGGGTACCCCATTTTACCCTTAAAAAGTTAAATTATTTTTTTAACAACAGCTGAAAATTTTCTATTCACTTTGAATATCATTAAAAAACAAAGAAAAGATTAAACGTATTTGAGTCCCCGAAAACTTGCTATTTCCTTCAGTCCCCTCCCCTATATATATATATATATATATATATATATATATATATATATATATATATATATGTGGTTCATTTGATTTATGTTTTACACATTGCAGTCGGTCTTATCTAAATATGTGAAGTATTAAAGTTTTATTATGTCGTTGTAGATATAATCTAATAATTACAGAAAAAAAATTACAAAATATTGTAATATCTAGAAGAATTTATTTTATTTATAAAAATTAATAGTAAGTGTTGCTATCTTTTTGGCATTTTAGGATTAAGTGCGGATATTAAAATTATCGAGCAATACTATTACAATGACAAGGTAGATTGCTACTGCTGCAATCTATATTCATTAGCTTCATGATTAAGATTATTATTCCCATTGTTGGGGTTTTTCTGGTTTATGATAAGAGTATCCAAATCCTACATGAGGGTAAGGAGGTTCAAATCATCTTTTTAAAAAGGTGAAATAAGCCTCCAGAGTCTAAATTTATAGATCGAGAAAGACTCTCATCGGATCGCGTACAATTGGTAAAGAAACAGAAGGGAAAAGGGGGCCATTAATTAGAAATGGCCACCATGATCGAAAAAAATTTTAAATTTTAAAATTCCAAAAATAATTTCTTAGTAATAAATGTTTTGTTGTGAGTTAAGAAATAATAAAATTTAAAATTTTAATATTAATAGCTAAAGTTCTAGAAGTAGGCGTTCAAATAGAATAGTACTGTCATTCGAAATTCAAATTGAATAATTCGAGCCTTTGACTTATTATTATATGATTAATTAATTATTTTATGTGAACAATAAATACGAATGATGTATTGGATAACGGAAACTGCCAAAGAACTTGAAAAAAAACTGCTGAAAAATAATCTGCTGCTGGGATTCGAAACCAAGACCTAACGAATATGAAGCACAACCATTGCCGCACTGCTACTCGGACGCTCACGATCAGTTGGAAATATCTTTATGTATGTAGAACACAGATATTATTATAACTATAATATCATGCTAAAGAATTGAGCTCATTCAAAATTACAGATTAAAGGTATGGTAGGCCTTGGAGGGTTAAAACATCTTTTTAAAAAGGTGATTAAGTCCTCCATGTGCTTCGTTTAGGGTATTGAGGACTTGAATAGCATTTTAAAATATATGGTAGGCCATGGAGGGTTAAAATAACCCATTTTAAAAAGGTTATTTACTCCTCCAAACGCTACTTTTAGGACATCAAGGACTTAAATAACATATTACATTCAGCGGCAAGTCCAACATCAAAAGAACTGAGGCTTTGGAGGCTCAAACTACTGTCAGGTTATTGAAGTCGTTTTGACTCAACTTCAACCTTGGATAACTTTCGAAGGAGTGAATGTAGCAAAAAATGTTAAGCGACCTTTTTTGTAGAGCATTAAATTTTCTTCAAGAATATATATACCTTGACTAAAAAAAATTTTAATATTTCTAGTAGTTACAAAAATCCAAAATAGAAGCAAAGAATTTAAAAAACAAATCAATGTTTAAGGCACGGTTACAAGGAAACGTCTCGTTTTACGTCAATTTACTAAGAGAGATTTTATTTAAGTAATTCAATTTCCTTTAAAAAATATACATTGCTCAAATTTTTCAGACAGATGATTTTCGAGTTTTGGGTAAGAAATAAAATTTCTGTCAAAAAACTAATAGTCGTAGCGATACACCTCTTAATATCGATATTAAGGGCTCAAGCTTGCACAATAATTTTTTTTGGTCGTCAGGAATAATATTTTCACGGTATCGACAAAAAAAAAAATAGTCGATTTTTTTGGCCCAGCCTAATAAAGATGCATCATTGCTATTAGATAAATAAAGTAAGAATGGTATAATCTAATTTTATACCTTATTTACTTAGCACCTCTGATTGAGAAAAATGATTTAATCCATGCTAAGTGTATATCTATATAAAAGTCGATTTAAATTATTTTAAATCATTTAAAATTGTTTTGAATCTTGTCAAATTATTTTTCCTAATCAGGGACGGTATATTACCATGGCTACCAAAAATGTGTGATCGTAATTGCAGTGATCATTTTGTTGGTATTTAAAAATCAGAACAGGCCCATACAAAGTTTGGAAATCGGGCCATTACTGGGCCAAGAATGTCGATTAATAAAAAACGATAGATCTGCCATAGATCGGTGGTAGATCTATCCGAGATTCATAAGAAGTCTACCATCGATCTGTGATAGATCTATGAGAGGTCTATGATAAGCTTCTCTGGGAAGACAATTATATCTTTTTAATTTTTAATAAACTGAAAGGATGATAATAATATAAATTAATTTGGATATAATAATCCAGTAAATTTTCATAAAAAAATGGGATATTTAAAATAATGATCCAATAATTAAACTGTTTTATGGAGACATAAATCAACTGCGAATCTGATACAACTTTCTGATGGATTAGTTGCAAAGGCATGAGAGCATATAAAATTTTTCTTTCTCGAATCAGCCAATTCACATCTAGAAAAATTAATATTTAAAAGTTTCTTCCTTTATTCTAAGTATTTTTGGAAGAAATAAAAATTGAACAAAAAGTTTTCCAGAAAAAAGTTTTTTATATTTTTTATAAGTTGGTAGATTTTTATTGGGACGTTTTTGCAAACATTTCATTTGGTTTTTTATTCTTGTAAATAAGTATAAATACAAATTATTTTCTTCCACCGGTCTTTAGTATATCCACCGTAAATCTATGATAGCTTCCCTATAGATCTGTGGTAGATTCTTCACCGATTTTCAGCAAATCTGCCATAGATCTATAATAGCTTTCTGATAGATCTGTGATAGATTCTCTACCGATCTTCAGTAAATTTACCATAGATCTATGATAGCTTTTTGATAGATATGAGCTATGTTTACCACCAATCTGTAAAAAAACCACCACAGATCTATCGAAAAGCCATTATAGATCTACAAATGACCGGTGAAGAATATATCACAGGTCTATCAGAAAGCTATCATAGATCTATGGCAGATTTGCTAAATATCGCTGAAAAATCTACCATAGATCTATCGATAAGCAATTACAGATCTAGGGTAGATCTACTGAAGACTGGTAAATACACCATAGGTCTATCAGGAAGCTGTTTTAGATCTATGGTAGATCTACTGAAAATCAGTAAAGAAAGAACCGCAGATTCATCAGAACGCTGTCATTCATCTACGGCCGGTCTGGTAGAAATTAGTCATAAATATCATTCGTAGGTCTCTTTCCTTATAACAATTTTTCCCAATTCTTGAGCAAATCTGCTCCCAAGATCGATGAATGTTAGTGTCTTTTCTTATCTATGTGTCTTGCTGCAGATACTTGTTGCTAGATTTTAATAGTAAATCTAGTGCTTGCGCCTTACACAAGAAATTCGTGCCAGATTGTATAACTCAATTTTGGAGGAAGATAATAGTTGACAGTAGTTGTGCATAGCTTGCTGAAGATCTGCTCAAGGCTCAAAATTGACCTTGAGCATTGAGCATATTCCGAGCAAGCCATGAGTAAGTCGCTACTGTATGTTATACTAGTGCAAGAAAAGCGTTCGACACTTTTTTACTGCACCGAGTTCAAGATATATTTAATAGCCTTGCATACACAACTTTTAACATAGGTTTCTTGATTCATGATCTTGCGAAAGACACATACGTAGAAGAAGACACTAGCAGCTAGGGGCCTTGCTCAAGATAATTACTCCAGAATCTTGCTCAAACACATGTTACTAGGGTTTAAGATTTACCTGAGACTTGTGGTTGATCTACTGAATATCAGTTGAAAGTATCGCGTTGCAGGTACTATTAAGGCATAATGATCATCATATTCTTTCTAGGTACCCGAGAATCCTTACACGAAAAAAAAAAAATAGTAGTGGCTACTCTCTGGGATAGTACTGGGTACTTTCTGTAAAAAAAAAATTTTAGACAGTACTGTATGCTATCTAGACTGTATCCACTACTACCTAGACTATATCCACTACTGTCCAGGATAGTACTCAGTACTATCCAGAGAGCAGTGGATGTAGTCTAGATAGCATACAGTACTGTCTGAAATTTTTTTTTTTCGGAAAGTACTCAGTACTATCCCAGAGAGAAGCCACTACTATTTTTTTTTCCGTGTAGCACGTAAAAAAAAATTATTCGTTTTTGGTCAAACAATAGTTTTTCATTCAAAAATCTAGAAACATGGATCTCACTCTTGTTGTCACTGTTATGATTTCTGAGATAGGGCGTCTAAAAAAATTTTGCAACGAAGAAAATTTGTATTTATACTTATTTCTAAAAATATGAAAACCAATGAAATGTTGGCAAGAACGTCCCAATAACAATCTATCGACTTAAATATAAAAAATTTTTTTTCTGAAAACTTTTTGTTCAATTTTTTTTACTTCCAAAAATACTTAAAATAAAAATAAAAATTCAATATTAATTTTTTTCGATGTAAATTGTCTGATTCGAAAAAGAAAAATTTTATACGCCTTGATGCCTTTGCAACAAATCCATCAGAAAGTTGTATCAGATTCGCAGTTGATTTATGTTTGCATAAAATAGTTTGATTATGGGATCGTTATTTTAAATAACCTATTTTTTTAATGAAAATTTACTGGATTATTCCATTTAAATTAATTTATACTATTATCATCCTTGTAGTTTATTAAAAATTAAAAAAATACAATTTTCTCCCCAGAGAAGCTGATCATAGACCTCTTATAGATCTATCACAGATCGATGATAGACTTCTTATCGATCTAGGATAGATCTACCACCAATCTATCGCAGATCTATCGTTTTTTGTATGGGTGGCTCAGCAATGGCATTTTTTATTGGCTGATAAACGGCTTATAGCCGGGATGATAACGTCGGCCCATTAACGGCGCTTGACTATCGGCCGATTAATGGTAGCCAGCAATCAGCCAAGCAAGCAAATAATTTAAATTAAAAAAAATTTTCATTTTTATTATCCTAATAGAATTCATGATCATTAACGTTTAAACTATTTAAGTGGGGTAAATGATGTGAAAAAAACTCGGTGAAAATTCTGCTGGGCTCTGGGCGCGAACTGCCGTCCTTCTGATTGCTGGATCTGAACGCTGGCTACTGGGCGAACCTATTAGTGTTGAATTGTAACCTTTATATGTTCTACTTATTTATTCTACTACAACCACTCGGTTTTATGAAACGTAAAGAGCAATTTAATTAATATTTTTGATTATTTAGAAAAAAAAATAAGAATTTCGTACTATTTTATTATAATTACATAATTTTTAAAAATAAAACTTATTAAATTAAATTGATTATTTATTAAGAACCCAGTTGAATTATCTTGCTCTACCACCAATATTAAAAATGATATTTATTTTTAAAATATATGTCTTATTTTTCAATTAAATTAATTTTTAGAAGTAAAGTTATAAAATTGCAGTTGTTGATTGCAAATAATAACGAACTAAAAAATATTTTAATTGCTAGTTGTAAATAATTTTAATCGGAAAATTAAAATATTTATTAATTAAAACTTAGTTTAATTCAAAAATAACTAAGTTACCGGCGGGTAATAAGGCCTAGCTAAGGGAGATTTTGAATAGAATCGAAAATATTGCATTTAATTATCGAAATGTATCATAAATCTTTACTTCAATACATTAACCATAAAATATAATGAAGTAATGGTAATTTATACTACAAACAAAAAAAAAATTAAACTTTTACAAAAACCATACGAATAGGCCTTATTTTACTACGGTTGGGTAATAAGGCCTACGGGTTAAACACACTGGAATAGTTTAATTATACTTAATAAAATTGGTATTAGAGATGAATCATCACTTAAATTTAGCAACAATACTTATTTAAAGACAGAAGACTAGATTGTTTTGTTCAACAGCAATTAAAACTATCAGTATCCTTTTTAAGAGTCAGAAGACTAGATTGTTTTTTATAATTTCTTCTGTAGCCTTTAGCGGAGGCGGTTATTTTAAATATCATTTCTGTCACTTAAGCCTTATTACCCGACAGGCCATATTACCCGCGGGTACCTTAATTATTAATTAAAGAAAACTGTAATAATAAGTTTTTTGAATAATTAATAATTGATGAGTAGGTTTTTTCATTTAACAAGAATCAATCATGGACCACTGATTCACCAAATAGTGGTCCAACGTTGCGAACGGTCCACTGCGTTTTGGGACCAGGACAATTCATCCCCGACAACTCATCCCCGACAATTCATCCCCGCGACAATTCAACCCCGACAATTCATCCCCGCGACAACTGATACCCACGACAATTACTCCCAATAATATAATTTTATTCCCAAGATAATATGAAAAAATAATAAAATTAAGAGAATCGCAAATAATTAATTAAATAAACGAAAAAATAAAATAGTAATAACAATTGCTAATGTTAAATACAAATTTATTAACACAATCAACATAAATATACTTCAGAATTATAATAACTATTACTTTTAAATCAGTGTGACGCGTTTTGGGACCAAGACAATTCACTATTAGCATTGTATTGTAATCTATTCACTCGGTTTATTCTTCACGACAATAGATGGCGTTTCCCAGCAATACTGCAATAGCGCCAAATTTTAAATCGTTGTAATTGCAATATTTGACGAAGCCAATTATAATTAAAAAAATATATATATTCGTAATCTAATGAGCATATTTTTTTTCATTGTTTAACACGGACAAAAAAAACATCAAAAAAAAATATAATATCCATGGATACAATTTCATGTATTTTGTGTACGTGTGCAACATAAAAAAATATGAAAAATTGCACTAGACCCCAGGACCTTTTTTTTTTTTTTTGTTCTATTAATTGAATTTTTTTTTTTTTTTTTTTTTTTTATTCTATTAAAAATTTTCTAGACTTCTATTAAGAATTATATTAGAATTAAGTGATGAGTTGTTAGGGATGAGGTGTCAAAGGATGAACTGTCGCGGGGATAAATCGTCGGGGATGAATTGTCTTGGTCCCAAAACGCGTCACACCTTGCGAACCGATAATCAGCAAGTCATAAGTAACCGTTCATTGGCCAGCCATCAGCAGCGTTGTATGACTGTCGTTTCCGGTACGGGAAGTCATATTCAGATATGAAATCAGTAATATCATAACATATACATTAAAAAATTTTAATAAAAACTCACTTCGAATTGACTACGTTATCTTGATGAAAAATTAAATGGCTGCTGATAATTAACCAGG
Organism: Microplitis deprimator; assembly: GCA_964016945.1. Classification (NCBI taxonomy): domain Eukaryota; kingdom Metazoa; phylum Arthropoda; class Insecta; order Hymenoptera; family Braconidae; genus Microplitis; species Microplitis deprimator. The sequence continues at coordinate 10,145,922 of OZ024707.1, read as the reverse complement.
TTTAAGCCATTACTAATTGCCAATGCTTGGCCGAGCGACTGCAGTCAGACATCGGCCAACCTACGGCATTTTTTCCATTAACGGCAACTTTGTATGGGGGGATCCTCTGTAACTTTTCAGTCTGACGTTTTTTTTATTTTCTTATTATATACTGTGGTTTAGAAAAAAAAAATTTATTTATACTTCGTAATTTTAAATGTTTTAAAATTTCAATTAAAGACAGTATATTACACACCAAAAGAGGAAAGAAGGGCAGTACAACATGTGTGTATGATTGTCTATAGGTATACCGGAGCCAAAGGCCAGGGTGATAAACACGTGAATTGGATCGCTCTATCTTCCTCAGTGGCGTGTAATATACTATTTCTCGTCGACGGAGGCGGAAAGCCGCAACTTCGTTTTGCACAGCGGGACGAAAGTTGACGCTTTCTGCCCGAAGGCGAGAAAAACTATTTCCCTTGTCTTAGCTATCTAATGGCATTCCAGATTTGGGCCAGGACTGGGTAACCTAGTCCTGGCCGTTACAATGATTACCCGAGCTTGAGCCAATACTGGGTGCCCCTGCCTTGGCCGTCCAATGGCAATCCAGACTTGGGCCAAGGTAGGATTACCCAACTTTGGCTATACCTATGGTTTAATAAGTAGATCATATAAATATATCAGTTCAACATTAGTAGGTTTGTCCAGTAGCTACCGTTCGGACCCAGCAATCAGAAGGACGGCAGTTCGCGCTCAGAGCCCAGCAGAATTTTCACCGAGTATTTTTCACATCATTTACCTCCCTTAGATAGTTTAAACGTTAATGATCATGAACTCTACGAGGTTAGAATAATAAAATTTTTTTTTAATTAAATTTATTCGTTTCCTCGATGCATGGGCCAGCTCTGGCAACAAAGCCTGGGCCAGTTCTGGCAACCAAGCATGGCCCAGGTTTGGTAACCAAGCATGGGCCAGGTCTGGTAACCATGCTTGGCCTGAGATTATCATTCCAGACTTTTACCAGACCTGGGCCAAGACTGGCTTACAAGCCTGGCCCAAGGTTCTACAAAGTTGGGCCAAGTCTGGGCCCGTAGTACTTTCCTCTCTGGGAATTTGTTTATGTTATTCGCACTTTCAATTTTCTTAAGGAGGTATTTTAGTCTAGAGGGCCAAATTTTAGGTGCTTTTTAAAACGCTGTAAATAAGAAACGGTAAAAATTTTTACCATCGGGTTTTTTATCAGTTGTTTATTAATGTTTAATGAATACAAAAAAATTTAGTAAAAAAAAAAAGTCAAAATTCAAAAAAGTACAGGCCCGCAAAGTAGAGACTCAAAAGAAGCTGCCCCCTGGTTGACACGATTTTACCTTCCTTGATGATGTGGAAACAAAAATCTTAGTTATTTCTTAAAGAATAGGGATGTAGTTTTCGTTTGACGAGAGCGATTTGCAAAAAAAAACATTTTTCGAGAAATGGCGACCATGTAAAAAAAAAGTAATTTTTTTCCCTCAATTTTTCAACTGGGAATTTTTTTTTAATAATAGAAAAAAAAATTTTCAAAAAAGCTCTCGTCAAACCATAATCTCATATATTAAAAAGCTCTGTACCAAATTTGAAGAAATTCGTTCCACTGAAACTTGAGATATCATGTCAACCGTTCCGAAAAATATAGTTTCGAGAAAAACGCGTTTAAAGTTTTAAGTCTCGTTTCGGTCACGTCCAGCTCGCTTGACGATTGAAAATATACTGAAATGAAGTATACAGTAAAGATGGGAGTATTTCAACAATAGACGTACGCTACAATGACCTTGTAGATACTCTGTTAAAGGTTTATATTAAAAATTTAAGATTTTTTACGATACAGGGAGCATTCAGGTAGCTAGAAGTTGCCTACGGCTGGCTATTGATTTGCTACGGTCTAAACTTTTAAAATATGCAAAAAAATCGATTTTTTTTTAATTCTAGACCAGAATACCCCTTTAATTTACAAAACTTTTTTCTTTATTATTTTATCAAATTTGTAGGGGTGTGCGAATACTCGAAACTTCGAATTATTCGAGGCGAATCGAATCGAACAATTCGATTCGAGATTCGCCTCGAAGATTCAAAAAATCCGAATAGTTCAAAATATTCGAATAGTTCGAATAGTACGAAAGGTTAGAATAATTCGAAAGGTTAGAACATTTCGAAAAATTTGAATAGTTCGAACTTTTTTAAATCTCACGATCATTGCATTTATGATCATATGGAATATTTTGAGGTACAAATATAAATAATATAATAGTTTTTCAATTTAATAAAGCCATAAATACTAACTTTTTCAGATGCAATAATATTATTAATCGAAGATTCGGAAAAATTTCGAACTCTTCGAATCTTCAAAATTTTTCGAACCTTTCGAACTATTCGAATATTTTAAACCATTCAAACCATCGAACTATTCAAACCTTCGAACTATTCGAATCATTCGAAACTTCGAACTATTCGACATTCGACTCGAATATTGAATCGAATCTAACTATTCGATTCGAACAAGATTCGCACACCGCTACAAATTTGTACTCAACATCACTATCGCTGGAACTCAAAATCTCGAAAAATGTCTACGATAGATGTCGCTACCATTACGCACCGGGCCTCTTCCATGTTATGTATGTTTTTTTTTGTTTTAATCGTGATGGAAAGTTCGAATTAGTGTATGAAAGAAGTTTGATTAATGCGCACAATAAATTTATTCTTTATTCCATCGCAGAAACATAAACTTCCTGCTTTTGTCATACTGTCAGAAGGCGAATTTTTTTCGCAGATATAGTTAAAAAATTGTAGTGAAATATTCTGAAAAGTTTCAAGAATCGTTGAATTAAACAATTTGTATAAGCACTGAAAATACATTAAATTAAAAAGTAAATTGTGGAGGATTGTATGGTGTGTTGATTGTGATTTTTCGATAAAAATATAATCAAGATAAAATTTATTATTCCATTATTTATAAATATTAATTAATAAAAGAACTTCCGTACTTATTATTAATAATCTTATCAGTAAACCACCTTGACATAATTGGTACTATTAGAATAAGAATCTAACTGTAATTTCAATTTAATTTCGTCGATATTAGTAGATTTTAAAGAAGTCAACTTAGTGCTTAGGTCCTCGTAATACGTTGCTAAAGAATTTGCCGTAATCAATCATAATTAGTCGAGTAGGTACACTGAGAGAAAAACATGGTTTTCTGAACTATAAAAAACATAGTTGAATGAGACCTCCACTATTAAATGCAGTATCGTTGACTAATATGATATTAGTTAACAGTAACAGAAAAGTATAGTTGAGGTAACTATTTAGTAGTAAATTTAACAGTTTCTTATTCAGTATATCCAGAAGAAAACTGTTATGACAACCGTACTTCTATAGTTAGCAAGCCAAATTCGATATAATTATCAACACAATATAAATATAGTAACCACTATTAAGAAGTTATAGTTTCAGCTATTATATTAGTTTAGCGCCTTCAATTATTTCATCAATGATAAATTTAAAAAATTAATTATTTTTATTTTATTTTATTGTTTTTTTATTCTCAATTCAAGTAAAGTACAAGGGTAATTAGGTTTGTATTGCATTAACATATTAATATCATACCTACATGCTCTCGCTCTTCTCTCTGAAAATTGAATTTTCGCCACTACCCTACGGAGGATTCGAACCTAACACACTAGACGCGCGAAAGACCAACGATAATACCGCTACGCTATAGAACCCGTTTAAAAATTACAGTTCGACTGTGCTTCTAATGCTTTATTTCCATATTGAATTTTTATACGCTATTAGTTTAAAAAAATTTTACAAATATCTCCAAACGGGAATATTTTTAAAGTATGTCAACATTCGTGAAAAAAAATTTCAAAAATATTTCTAAATAAAATATTCATAATAATAAAAAAAAAAAAATTATGGAATGTTTGTAACATTTTTTTTTTTTTTTAATTATTTTAAATTTATTTTTTTGCAATACTTTGAAGGAAATATTTGTAAATTCTTCTTGCCAACTTTTAGGTAGATTTTTTTTAAAATCTAGGTTTTGTATTTGTCCTCATGGTTGATTTTTCAAGGAATTTTGTCATAACCTAACATAATTAGATAAGTAGAGTTCGAAAATACCATTCGTTGAAAAATTTATTTATGCATGTATATATATATATATATATATGTAATATAACCAAGTTTTGAGGACACAATTGCGTCTACAATTCTTATCATATCTTAATGAAATTTTTCACACTTATTCTATGGGCAATTATCACGGTTAAGTTCGAAGATGGGCTAAATCGGTAAATTAGTTTAGAAATTATGGCTATTTTAAATTTCCACGATTTTTCGAAAAAATCAGTTTTTATCCACTTTCAAGTTTATATAATTTTAAAACTAATACTCATAGACAATTCTCGTAAAATTTATCTGAAAGCTGGATTAGTAAGCTTCATTTTATGACCTAAACTTTTATGTTTTGACCATTTCTTCTAATAATTTGATAGCCTTGAAAATTTTAATGGAATCAAAAAATGTTGAAAATATGGTTTTCATTCCACATAACTTATACTTGTCCCATTATAATCCAGTTTCGTCAGTTGTATTTTATTGTGTACAAAATAACCTGTCAATTTCACTGCTATTTTATACTTTAAGAGTATTTCTTTTATTATTTATGATGTATCAAACCCTGTGGAAAAGGTCTTATAACATCTCATAAAAAAAATTGGCTATGAGAAAACGATCAGTATTTGTCCGCGAAAAATCTCAAAAATTCTTATACAATTATTTTCTCATAGATGGTGCATCAAAAAAAATTTTTTTTTAAAATTCTCATTTAAATGATCGGAATCTATAAGAAACAGAAGCTGTAATTTTGTGATTATAAGTATTTATAAGTTTTCGAAAAATGTAAAGTTTACAATTGCGTAGATTTTGGAAATTAATAAGATTGTATGAGACGATTTCTGAAGTAATCATATAAGATTTGATACTGATTAATCAATGTGAGTACAATAATTTTCCATATAGTAACGAAAAAATTTATGAAATTAATTAAGTTACAGTTTCTTTAGTATTGATTAAGGTTTATATGCTAAATTATTGAATTTTTTAGCATGAATTCAAAAAGTTTTTATTATGTATACTCAAGAATATTTTTATGAGTATTTACGCGGAAAATCCGCAGCAATCTATTCCCGAAAAATCTATGAAATTGAGTCGGTTTATTTATTCATCAAAAATTACTCAAGTAAACATTAATATTAAATATTAAAGTCATGATGTATTATAGGATATACAATAGTACAATCCAAAAAGGCACTTGTCGCGCTGTCAAATGACAGAAGGGTACTCGAACAAAATCGTATTGAAATTTGGAATATAACACTTCTGAAATAAATGTCTTAACAGGGACACTACAAATCGTAGGTGCGATCTCGTGGCGAGCACCGAACTACTCCCGCTGCTGCTGCCTAGCACCGGTGACTTTTCCCTTCTCCATATCTCCGAACAGTTAAAATATTCAAATTACAAGAAAAAGTGATTATATTAGTATTTTTGGTGTAAATTCTTATAAAAAAAAATAAAGTTAAGCAATTATTTTTGAATAAATCTGATAAAATTAATATTTTATGTGAATGGAAATTATTTATAAAATCTCATAAGTACTCCATAATATTTGATAAGTAATAGCCTTATAACTAAAACTTACAAAAACTCATAAATCACATAGCTTTTAAATTAAAATTAAATTTTTTAAGTTTTTACAAGTTAATTCGATTATAGATTTTGTTACTAATTCCCATAAAATTTTTATGAGAAAAAAGTCTGCATTTGTCTATGTGATTCCTGGCTCAGTCTCATAAAATTTCTACGAAATACTTGTTAAATATTTTCTCATAAAATATGATAAATATTTTATGATATTCAATAAGATATTATCTCCTAGGATAACTTTTATTAAAACTTATAAATTCTAAAAATTTCGTATAAAAAAATAATCTTATTGAGATTTTGTAAGTATTATAACATCGGAATTCGCCTGATCAATTCTTATTGAAGATACATTAGAATAAACTGTAACAATCTTATAGAAGTGAAAGTTCTTATTCAATCTTATAATCGTTGGTGGAATTCGAGTCACAAAATCTCATAAATAGAAAAATCTTACTCATTCTTTTAAAAATCTAGTACGGAAATCATGATAGGAAAACATTAAAAGCTTTGACTCATAGATTCTCATAAGAATTCATATGAGAATTTTTTTAAATCTCATAGATATTTTCGAAGCTCATAGATTCTTATAAAAAATATTCAATATCTTATCAGAATTTATGAGAGCTTTTCCACAGGGAATGTACCTCTACGCCCTATGATTATCACTGGTCCTGTCATTACGATAGCATCCACAGTTCTTATCGGATCTCAATGAAATTTTCTATACTTATTCTATAGGTGATTACCTTAATCAAATTCGAAGATGAGCTAAATTGGTCGATTAGTTTTGAAGTAATAGCTGTTTGAAATTTTCACGATTTTTCGAAAAAATCAGTTTTCATTTACAGTTGAAGTTCATATAACATTAAAACTAAAACTAATAGACAATTCCAGTGGAAAGTATCTTAAAGCTTGTTTAGTAAGCTTTACTTTTTGACCTTAAACTTTATGTTATGACCATTTCTTCCAATAATTTGATAGCCTTGAAAATTTTAATAGAATCAAAAAATGTGGAAAATATGGTGTTCATTACATATAACTTATGCATTTCCCAATATAATACAATTTTATCAGCTGTATCTTATTGTGGACAAAATAACCTGTGAATTTCTCAGCTATTTTAAAGTTTAAAAGAATTTTTTTTATTATTTATGACGATAAATTGGAAAATCTACCTACCATTTCGGCAGCCGAATGGCCTTTTTTGACATTGATATATTATATAATGACGTAAAAAATATTGACAATATATTCTGGAAATATTCTTAAAATAGTTTGGTGTTGATAAAATATACAATTTATTTTGTATACGATAATTTTTTTTAATAGCATTTACAAGTGACAATAGTCTAATGTAAATAATTAATTTGGTTATGAAATATGCAACATGGAGAATAAAATCTAATAATATTTGTTATTTTTCAAATCAAATTACTATTTCACTGAAATTTTCTTGAATAAGAAAAAATAATGATCGCTTGATCCTGTATATTGCAATATAATAATTTTATCTTAGTGTTCTTGACTAGACGTCTTCAAACTTTTGACAATCGTTAGTACATTAGGCGAATTAACTAATAATGGTTTTATTAATCACCATTTTAATGTTAATTAAAGTAATGTATCATATTTCAATCGATCTACCTATTAGTAGTTGGAAAAACTATTTATGCGTGGTGAAAAACGGTGACTACATAATCAGAGTAGTTGCATTGACTGTTAAAAGTAGTTACAGGAACTATTGTATGATAAGCAAACTAAAATATTCATTGGTACATTCTTTCTTTGTAGGGGTAAACTAAGAAAGTATTGCTATTATTATTGCTGAAGTATAAGTTCTGAGAAATAATATTAAGTAATTACCATAACAAAACAAAAAATGTTAGTAATGCTTAGTTGATATTACTACTTTCAAATAGGTTTCAGCACTATGATATAGTACGAGAAACCATAAATATTGGTTGAGATTACTATTTTTTCATACTCATCCCTTTCTAGTTACCACAGCTATGCAGTTTTCTCTCAGTGTAGAAGAATATGATTGGATCAAAGGTTCATATATATATATATATCTATATATATAATATACTTTAGGGTGTGTCATTTCGGAGCAACATTTTTTTTTTTTAAGTGCATGTGGAAAAAATCATAGTCCAACCCAAAAAAAAATTTTCGCGCAAGAAAAAAAAATTATATGTTGATTACAGACCTAACTCATTGAAAAATTCGATTTTCCCATTTAAATAACACGGGGAAAAAATTTTTTTTTTAGCTTTAGGTATTGTTAACTCTTTAACAAATCAATAGATCGAATAGACTTCCGCATTGTTTTCTAGTTATTTCCATTTTAATGTCGAGCTCTTAAAATCGATCAGAACCACTTTTGTAAGAGCTTGATATTAAAATAAAAATAGATAGAAAAAAATGCGGAATTTGAAAAAACTTTACTTATAATAATTTGTAGAGAATAAAATTGTCAACAAAAAAGATCCTACAACATTTTGTGATAATTCTGATAGTTTCGCCGGAAAAGTAAAAAGATCTTCAACTTTACTTCGAGCTCCAATAACTTTTGAGCAGATGGATTTATCGAAAAATAATAAGATACCTTTTTTGTAGAGCGTTCAATTTTCTACAAAAATATGTATCAGTCTATTCGATCTATTGATTTGCTAAAGAGTTAACAATACTTAAAGCTAAAAAAAAAATTATTCCCGTGTTATTTAAATGGAAAAATCGAATTTTTCAATGAGCTAGGTCTGTAATCAACATAGAATTTTTTTTCTTGCGCGAAAAATTTTTGTGTTGAACTATGATTTTTTCCACATGCACTTAGAAAAAAAAAATGTTGCTCCGAAATGACACACCCTAATATATATATATACTCGGGTTGCGCAGAAAACCGACTCCTTCTTTTTGTGAATCTCGTATGAAAATTCGTCAATTTAACACGTTTTAAAAACCCTCTTTAATAATCAAACCGATACAAAAATTTTAACAGTCGCTTATGGATTTTGAAAATTCAAAAATGATTAAAATTTGGATTTTACCGTTTTTTTTTTATCAGCCTTGTGGACAGCGAAAGAGTTTAAAATCACAACAGTAGAGGGTTCGAAGCCCGTCACAGGAAAAATTTCAAATGTACTATTCAGATAGTAATCACTAGGTATAGAACAATGCCACCATAATAATCCTTATGAACCCAAATTACAGTAAGTTACGGTAAATCCAACGTAAATGTCGGATCCATCGTAAATTACGGTAATTCGAAAATCCACCGTAAAAATACCGACTTACCGTATATTATGGTAGGTTTACCGTAATTCACGATGGATTCGGAGTAAATCTACAGTAAAGTCTACCGTAATTTACAGTAAATCAGTATTCTTACCAAAAGATAGGTATATTTACTGTGAATTGAGGTAAATTAGGTCTACCGGGAAAACCAATTCGAAGTTAAATTCTTTTGTTTTCATAGAATTTTAGTAATTATTCTTCTTTATGCAATTAGAATTGTTACGATTGTAAATTACCATATGTACTATAAAGTAAAATTTAAAATGTTTTCTGAAAAAACACCGAAATTAAAGAAAGTAGTTAATAACGTGGTCATATTTTTCAGTGATCTATTTTTGTTGAATAGTTTGTTGACTCTTCTAACTTAATAACTGTACTTCATTTTTTTTTTTAACTCAACAAGTAATTTCCTGCACTTTTAAATTTATTAAAGCTTCAGAATTCACATTTAGTTTTGATTGAGTAAGATTCAATGGTAACTTTTTGTAGACCAATTGGAAATGAGTTGAATAACTAAGAAAGTAGATAAATAAGGGAGGGGACCCGATAATGTAAATATCTAAATTACCAGCACTGGCGTGTGCTCGCCGTAATCTGCTGTACCTACTAATGGTAATAGTTGTGGTGGGTATTGTAGAAATTTGTTTTACTAATTTATGCCTGTGCCCTAGTAGCCCAGCTGATGGCAAGTTAGTGACAACTTACTGTTGTGACTTGTCCCCATGTTGACCGCAAAAATTGGCATTGCCATTAGTTGACAGCAACCGATAGCCAACTTTCTGAGAAAGTTGTCGATAAAAGTTGGCATTCCATCTATCAACGGAAAGTTGCCTCCAACTTTCTAGGAAAGTTGCCTCCAACTTTCTAGTAAAGTTGCCTCCAACTTTCTAGGAAAGTTGCCTCCAACTTTCTAGGAAAGTTGCCTCCAACTTTCTAGGAAAGTTGCCTCCAACTTTCTAGGAAAGTTGCCTCCAACTTTCTAGGAAAGTTGCCTCCAACTTTCTAGAAAAGTTGGTACCAACTTGTCGTCAACAGTTACAAAAGCTTATAGTTATTGGTTGTCATCAACTTTATCGCAAGTAATTGACAGCAATTCTCTGAACAGAGTCTTACTCAGAGTGTATTTGATAAACTATTTTACCGGCACATAACAATACACTGTCAGTAAACATATCCTGCCTTACCTACTGTCACTATCATCATATTACAGAAAAACAGTTTAATGTGGGCATGAACCCAAGGTTAGTAAAACTATCCTCCCGCCTTACTTAGCTACTAAAGAAGTGTTTGTCCATCAAATGTTATGAGCCCTGATAGCCAAGTTGGCGAAAAACTGACGATAAACTTGCAGCCGCAACTGGACACCAAGTTGGCCGCCAACAGTTGGTACCTCCAAAGTTGATAGACATTTTCTGAGAAAGTTGGTGGCAAAAGTTGCTTGCAAAAGTTGGCAATCATAAGTGGACGGTAAGTTTTCTTTCAATTTTCTCAGAAACTTGCATTCCAGTTGCGGCTCCATACTAGCGCCAACTTTCTGAAAAAGTTGGCGGTAACTTGTAGCCAAAAGTTGCAAAAGCTAAAGTTGTCGACAACTTGTCGTCAAGTTGGTCGGAAACTAATGAATACCAACTTTTTCACGATCAACTCGTGCTATCAGGGAGCATTTCTTTATTAAACTAATCAAGGAAATGCACTGTATACTATATATACAATATAGTATGAAATATATAGATTATGTAATATTATGTCGCATTATATTCAATAAGTGTATCACTACGAAAATTTCATTAAACAATTCAAAATCTTGCAATAGGTTTTTATAGATTATTAATGATAGGGCCATGCTTAAGTGAATCATCAACATCGCAAAAGATTCTTCAGAAACTATAAAGTAATACAAAATGAAACGGTAATAAAAATACATCCTTAAGTTGAATCGTATTAATAAGCCTACAGTGAAAATAAGCATAGTAAATCTTTCAAAAGTGCCTTTTGCGAAATTTACAGTTGAATCTAGCAGACAAGAATATGTTTGTTAGAAAAACTTGCGCTAGACTTGCTTAATGTTTCTAGTACGGTAGATTTATTATTAAACATATGCATCGATCGATAATATGTGTACGCAGATTATGAAGAATTTATAAAATATCAAAAAAAAAAATGACTATTATTACACTTATTGTAAAATTTGCATTTAAAATTCAATAAACTAAACAACGCAATACAATAATAATGTAAATTTTTTAATAAAAATATAATATAAAAAAAAATTTATACACAAATTATCGCATGAACACATTAGGGTTTTGCTCTCGCAAAAGCAATATAAAGAGCAATATAAAATTTAATTAAATGAGCAAAAATATAGAACAGTGATAATTTATATAATTATGAATAAGAAAAAAAAATTAAAAATAAATAAATTGAATAAGTAATATTAGACGTTAAAGAAACGATAGATAAATAACTATTATGTAAAACAATATTTCAGTAGATTGCTCATAGTGCTTTAAATTTGGTACTTATATAGATTTGAAAAATTATGCCTGAATAAGTGTATCTTATTGAATGTTTGAAGTCAATGAAGGAAGAAAAAAACACAATAATTCTTGTGTAATTAAAGTGTTAACGTTAATAAATTGTGTTTATATCATTTCACATACTGGATAATTATATACATTTAATTCAAATCAATTAACTATCGCATTTTAAATTACTGGTAATATTTTACTGATAATTTATATTGATATACATGATTCAAATAAAAACTACGCGATAAAAAATTTGAGCTCAACTGTTCAACACTTTAACACTGTCTCTATTATATTTATAATAGAGCAGCTTCATTTCTTTTAGTAATAAATTTATGAACAAAGGTCAATTAAGTAAGTGTAACTTGAAGAAATGTACATTTATGTTTTTGGAAGGATTTAATTATATTGGTTATTAAAATAGATGTTTAATCGATAATGAATAATGCTTTTAAACTTGTAAGGATTTTTTTGAAAATGATTGTAATAACCAGAGTGATTTGTACTTCATTTTTATGTCTGCGAGATGAATTCACCAATTTTAAAGATACAATTCGAAAGTTTGTATGTAATATCAAACTTGACAAATAATTCCATATTGTAGAATTAAAAGATTTTTTGATATAATATACTACACACCAAGGGCGTAAAGTAGGACATTCTAACCTGGGTAGCAGACTCGTGGATTGGGACATCCTACCTTCTTCCGTGGTGTAAACACTATTTTTTTTACCAGATCTGCAACTGTATAGTTTGAATTTTTGCCTTTGTTTGTTGGACGAATGGCGCACGCGCTGATTTTTATCATTTGTTTTCTTATAATAGGAAAAAACGACTTTCTTCCCTCTAATCATTAGTATATTACACACCTAGGGAAGTAAAGTAAGAAATGTCTCAAACCACATGTAATTGTTGGCCGAGGCGTCGCCTCGGCCAACAATTACATGTGGTTTGAGACTTTCTTATTTACTTCCCGAGAAGTGTATACTATTTTTCTCGTCGACGGAGGCGGAAAGCGGCAACTTCGTTTTGCACAGCGGGACGAAAGCTGACGCTTTCCGCTCCGAGGCGAGAAAAACAGTATTTCAAACTTTCAGATACAGCTCTGGTGAAAAATAGTATACACTCCACGGAACAAGATAGGACGCCTCAACCCGCGTTTGCCATTGACGCCCTTGACTTGGATAGGCATTTGAACATATGGGTTGTAAAATCCTACTTTTCTCTCTTGATGCGTAATGTACTATATCTTATTTAAATATTCATATTTAACATGATGAGAATAAAGAAACAATAACACATCTAAAACTTAGATAAGCATAAGTTTTTTACTCGATAAGAAAAATATTTATTGTGATTAGTACATATATATTATATATGTTTGCATTGTTTGCAATAGACATTAATATTAAACTTTATTGTCGTCAGGAAAAAAAAATTTTTTAGATCAATAATACAAAAAAAATTAAGGAAATCATTACAAAACAGCGAAAAAATCTAAAAAATAATATTAAGTAAACGAAAATTGTCTAATTGTTAACTAATACGTGATCCCGTTTAAACTAAGAAAGAAAATTTTTTTTGTTATTCAGTGTAATTATTTTTTTCTTTTCAGTTTATTGTTACAAAAATAACCAGATTTCTTAGTAATTATGACAGTTTTTCCAATAAAATAAACAACAATAACAAAATTTTATTAGCTTGTAAAGCTTAAAATAGTGTTGGATGGTAGTATTAAAATAAAATAAAAAAACGTTACATAAACGTTGTTATCTATGTAATATGACATAGGATGTTTTGTATTATATATTTTCATAATAAATAGAAAAGTAGAAAATGCATTATGTATATTTGTATATTATTTATTTGAGAATTTCATTATATTTAATATTAATAAATTTAATCAACATTTTCGTTGGTATTAACTTAATAGTGTATCAAATTTAATCGTGTCAATTATGGCATCGACACATTAGTGAATTAACTGCCCATATAACAATTCCCATCACAAGCTGCTGCTCAAATCACTGATGACAAAAATCTTTTGATAGATACTACAGGGACGATGAAGATGACGTACACATGACAATCTTATAGCAGTCGTACTGTTTTTAACCATTAGATGTATACGACTTTATATATATAGCTATCAACCTCTTACGAGATATTAAGGCAAGATTGTAAGACTAGATTGTTGTAGGACTTGCCCATGATATTGGACAAAAAAGCATTGAAGATGTCTTGCTCAAGGTATGTTAGTAAAATTACTTGCACGTATCCTGAGCGAGTCTTGCACCAGAAATTACTTGCAGACACTAAAGCATATCTTGCAACAGATCTGGTCAAGAAGTCTGATATAACACTATCTATATATCTCGCTTCTATCTTTGTCACTTTACCCCAGGAATCTGTATCGTATATCTATGGAAGGGATAAAGTGACATACAGAAGTGAAATAGGTAATGTAATGTAATATGACACTTTTTGAGCAAATCCGTCGCAAGATATGCGTTAGTGTATGCAAATAATTTCTGGTGCAAGATTGGCTCAAATCTCTGTACCGACGTACCTTGAACAAGAAATCTTCAATATTCTTGCACGATTCGTCAAGTACAGCTTAACAAAAAGATTTTTATCGTCTTGTACAAGACATGCAATTAAGAATCTTGTGCCAATGTCGGCAGCAAAAATCCATAGTTATATAAAGACATAGGCAACTAGTGTATTGGTGACCAGGTTTGAGCTAGATTGCTATAAGATTGTTATATATTTTATCAAGCCACCATTATTTTTAACTTCTCGCTAAGAAAATCGAAAATTTTGGAAAAATTCGGGAAGTTATTGTTTTCACCCCGATTTGCGAAAATCGAAATTTCATCAGATGTCGACGTTTTGAGGTACTAGGAAGCTATTCTGACTATTTGTCCGTATGTATGTATGTATGTATGTATGTTTTTTTTTTTTTTTTTTTTTTTTTTTTTCAGGGTGTAGAAGGCGCAGCGTCCTCAAGTGATCCCTTTGACACCAGAATCCCATGCCGGAACTACAGAAGTATTACTTCAGCATGGGTCTGTTTATTAGCACATGGCAATTACACTTTATCGTTGCAATCCCTACGTCCCCCATTCTCAGTGAGTTTAGGGGTTCAGGCTGCTGTGTACTCTAGATTACAAGGTTTTCTTTTTAGCTTCTTCAAGTTGTGAAAGGTCCGCTCTTTTTGCTCGAAGAACCAGTTCCACGTATGCTGCTATAGCTGTCCAATTTGTCTCTGACTCTATCATTAGTGCAACCACATTGTCTGGTGTGATCTTGAATCCCAATTTTCTATTGGTATCTTCTCTGGCTTCAGTCCATTTTTTGCATTTGAAGAACGTGTGCTGCGCGTCGTCCAATATTTCGTCACAATACAGACATTGGGGGGTTTCCCAACGTCGCATCTTGTGCAGGTAGGACATAAAAACTCCGTGGCCAGTCAGGAACTGCGTGAGGAAGTAGTTGACTTCACCATGTTTTCTCTTTATCCACGAAGCTAAGTCGGGGATCAGTTTTGCGGTCCACCTTCCTTTGGTACTGCTTTTCCATCGCTCATTCCATATTTCTAGGGTTGTATTTTTCTCTGCCTCCTTAGATTCACTGCTTAGAGATTCAATTCTCCGCAGTGCGAAAAGTCGTTTTCGCTCTTGTGCAAGCAGGTCAATCGGCGGTGTACTCGCCAGGACCAAAACTGCTGCCTCTGACACCGTGCGATATGCGCTAGTCACCCTCAAGGCGCCGCGTCGTTGCACTGAAGCAAGGATACGTCGGTTTGACTCAATCAGCAGAGCGTCCGCCCACACCTCCGCTCCATATAAAAGTGTAGATAGTATCACACTTACTAGCAGTTTCCGTTTTTGGTAGCTTGGTCCACCGATGTTTGGAAGCAGCCTAGAGAGGTTCGCATAAGTCCTTATACCCTTTTCTGCCGCGACTCTGAGATGTGGCGTGAATGACAATTTGTCGTCGACAATCACCCTCAGGTAACGAACTGATTTCACTGCTGTTATGGTGGCGCCGTCCATACTAATTGTAAATGGAGAGGGAAACCACTTCTGCCTTGTAATAACCACAGCTTCAGTCTTTTGTGCTGCCAGTTGTAGGCCATGATCCACCAGCCAATTTCTGACTCTGTCGATAATGGCAGCTATTCTTCTCTGGGCCTGGTCCACATTACGCGCAAAGATGACTGCGGCAACATCGTCAGCAAAGCAAACCAGAAACGTTTCCTCAGGCATTTTCATTGTAAGCAGATCATCGTATACATCGTTCCAGAGGTCAGGACCCGATACTGAGCCCTGGGCAGCTCCTGCTGTTATTTCTACACTTTCTTGACCTTCCGTCGTTTCGTAGAGTAAAAAACGCTTATCGAGATAGTCACTAAATAGCCTTACAATGTATTTCGGGACATTGAAGATTTTTTCAAGCGCGTGGACAATGTCTATCCATTGGAGCGAGTTAAACGCATTTCTAACATCAAAGGTTAGAAGAATGCGAACTTTGCGAGCTCTTGGGTTAAGATCCCAGTTTTCAGGTTTTTTCTCCAGTACTTCCATAATGGCATCAACTGTCGAGTGACCTTTAATAAAACCATGTTGATTTTTTGACAGACCCCCGTTTCGCTCTATGGCCTCACGTAGGCGTGATCTTATCAGCTTTTCCAAGACCTTGCCTAAAACATCCAACATACAGAGTGGTCTGTATGAAGATGGAGTTTTTGGTGGGGGCTTGCCTTTATCCAAAAGCACAAGCTTTTGAATTTTCCAAGCTTTGCAGAATACTCCGGCTTTAAGGCACGTGTTGAACATATTTAAGAGTATGTTCGGCTGATCTTTCGCTACCAGTTTTACCACTGGAACCGGAATCTTATCTGGACCTGGCGCTTTATTATTTGCCATCGAGCTAGTGGCTTCTATGATCTCTTGCCTAGTGAACTCAGGTATCTCCGTG
Source organism: Microplitis deprimator (assembly GCA_964016945.1). NCBI lineage: Eukaryota > Metazoa > Arthropoda > Insecta > Hymenoptera > Braconidae > Microplitis > Microplitis deprimator. Next base: position 10,129,384 of record OZ024707.1, on the reverse strand, counting down.
TCAATGGTATATTCTGGAAGAGCTCGAGGATGATGTTGTGGGAACAATTCTTTAATAATTTCAGCCATCGATTGACGATCTTTCGGCCCTACGGGAGCCTGAAGGCCAAGTTTTTTGACGACTATTTGATAACTGCGACCCCACGGATTTTTGTCAAGATCGTTGCACATTTTGCGCCAATATTCTCTCTTACTATCTTTAATGGCTTTATTGAGAGCCTTCTTAGCAGCCTTGTAGCGTTCAGTTTCAGCACACTGTTCAGGCAATCCCCGTTTGCGATGAGCTCTGGTCACTCTACGCCGACTTGCTAGGCACTTCCGTCTCAAAGAGGCAATCTCTTCCGTCCACCAGTACATTGGCATACGCCTACTGGTGGTGTACTTTCGGGGCATTGCCTTATTGCATGCTTGGACTAAAAGTTTTGTTGTCTTCTCGGCTAGCTCTTCGGCAGTTTTGCGATCAGGGGCGTCCATGACCAGGTCTTCCAGAGCAGATGCTCCTCTTTTTATTACAGTTATTAACTTTTCTTTGTCGAGCTTGTTGGAGTTCCATCCTATAAAAGCATCACGCTTGCGTGGGGGGATGCTATAAGGCGTACGCTTAATGAGAAATGCTATATACATATGGTCACTAGCATTATACTCTTCTACAACTTTCCAGTTATGGATAGATTTAGTTATCCCGGGAGTAGCAAAGGAGACATCTAATATCGACTCTCTACGTCCAGGCCTTCTAAAGGTTGTCGCTAAGCCCGAGTTAAGAACAACGAGATCAAGTCTCGCAGCCATCTCAGCAAGCTCCCTGCCTCTAGCATCATTACGGTTCTCGCCCCATTCTTCCGATTTAGCGTTAAAGTCTCCTGCTAAAATGACTTGCTTGCCGCGTTGCAAGATGAATTCTTCAAGCAAGACTAGTTTTATTAGAAAGAACTCCCAAGGTATGTTAGGGGACAGGTAACAACTAATAAAACAGCATTCTTTAGTTTCAGCAGATACAAAACCGTCTTCACGGTGGTGAGCAATGATATCAACTATGGAGGGGTTGACAATCCACAAGCTAGCTGTGCCTGACGTGTCAGAAAGCCAATTGTTATGTACAGGGTTAACATGGGCTTCTGAAATAAAGCAAACATCGACGCCATGAACAAACTGCTGAAGGATGTGGTGGGCTGCCCAACATCTATTTTGGTTTGTTTGCAGACATTTAATCATTTTGCTGAAGAGGATAGTTTCGTCCGATGCTTATGAAATTTAGGGCAGGTACGAGAACCCGTGTCGTGCTCAGTATTTATGGTCGGGTCACCGAGTGGTGAACAAAGCAAGCAGCAAGCGCGCATTTTACATTCTTTAATTTTGTGAGAAGCATCGCCACATCTAAGACAGAGTTTTGATCTGTCAGGGCCCTTGCAAGTGCGAGCTAGGTGTCCAAAGTCAAGACACTTGAAGCACCTAACTATTTTTAGGGCCGGCCGAATTCGACAATTAACCCAGCCTATCCTTATTCGTCCAACATCAAGAAGTTTAGCTAGACCTTCTTCACGGAGAACAACGTTAGCTGTTCTTTGACCCCTATATGAGTGTTTGAAATACTAACTCTCTGCACCTCATGGTCGTTTCCTAATTCTGCTGCCAATACTGTGCGTATATCCTCTTCTGTTGTGATGTCATCCAAATCACGTATCACGACTGAGGTCATTGGAACAAGGTCCCGAACAGTTCCAGAGCTGCCAACTGCGGCCTTAATTGCTTCACTAAAAGCACTTCTGTTTTGAGTGTTCTGTTCCAACTCAAGCAAGATGCCACCGTTTCGCGACTCTCTTATAGTTCTAATCTCTGTGCCAGTGCCCTCTGGCTTAACGCGTTGGCGAACACCCCTTAGCAGCTCTGCGTAGGTGACTCCCTCTGCTAAATTGATCAGAATCGCATTGCGTCGGTGTTTGTTTCTCCTCGTTTTCCGGTGAGCCGGCTCGTTCTTGCCATGGGGTTTAGTGGCATCAGAGCAATCTTGGCCAGCTTGGCTTACATGTTCTCCAATGTGTTTGCCATTCTTCCCAACCTTCCGCCACTCAGAGTCACTCGAGATGCGCTTAGTTCTTTGCGGTTCCAGAAGTGGTGAGCTTCGAGGTCGCTTTTTATTCAACTGGCCTTCGGGAGAGCAGATATCTTTCTCGCACTCCTGTGTATTCCGTGATACGTTTGCCGTTGCTAAGGGCTTGATGGGTTTCCACAGTCCTCGAGAACGTTTTAATTCTCCTAAAGACAAAACAGCGGCATCGACATATTCTCTGACTTCACTACCGATATTTTTCCTGTTGCGACAAACGCGGTGCAGCGCAAAAATAGCTTCAGATAGTTGCGCTATCTGCATGTCTTCATTAGCGATAGCTTCGTTCATCCGATTTCTGGAGCTCAAGGTATCATGCTTGGGGCATCCATGGTGCTGAAAGCTACCAAGCTCATCTCCAACAAAAATAACGGAATCACTGTGTGGTTTCTTCCACTTTTCTATACGATGCTGTTTCATCATCTCAGCGACAGCCTCAGTGCGCATAATATCGGCTAATGGTCCGACATTATTAGCTGTTCCAGTAGCATTAGCGGCCTGGTTCACTGGCGTTAAAGTGAGTGATGTTGTTTGGCTCCCCCCACAATCCGTGGAGCCTGCTCCAGCCACCGGGGCTTCCACCCGATCGGAACTGGAGGCGGATATAACCCCTAAGGGTGTGTCCGCGTGGGGTACTTTGTTTTTAATACCACAATGTATGTATGTATGTATGTATGTATGTATGTATGTATGTATGTATGTATGTATGTATGTATGTATGTATGTATGTATGTATGTATGTATGTATGTATGTATGTATGTATGTATATATGTATGTATGTATGTATGTATGTATGTATGTATGTATGTATGTATGTATGTATGTATGTATGTATGTATGTATGTATGTATGTATGTATATATGTATGTATGTATGTATGTATGTATATATGTATGTATGTATGTATGTATGTATGTATGTATGTATATATGTATATATGTATGTATGTATGTATATATGTATGTATGTATGTATGTATGTATGTATATATGTATGTATGTATGTATGTATGTATGTATATATGTATATATGTATATATGTATGTATGTATGTATGTATGTATGTATGTATGTATGTATGTATGTATGTATGTATGTATGTATGTATGTATGTATGTATATATGTATGTATGTATATATGTATGTATGTATATATGTATGTATGTATGTATATATGTATATATGTATGTATGTATGTATGTATGTATGTATGTATGTATGTATGTATGTATGTATGTATGTATGTATGTATGTCTGTATGTATGTATTAAAATTTACTCGAATTCTCAATACTTTCTATTGTTTCAAACATTACTGCGGTACCGGAGTGTGATTTTGTTGTATATTATAAGGTACAAGGTTAAAATATATGAGCGATCTGTTAAAATACACTTATGGTCTATTCTATGATATATATTTCCATTGGCAGGATGATATTTTTAGACTATCTATGGTAAAAATTAAAACTTAGACCATAAATTTTAAAGTTTCAAACAATAAAAATCTCCAAGTCGATATATATAATTTCATAATCGATCGTTATTTTATCTTGCGCAACCATACTAATTTTTTTTGTTCTAAACCCTTATTTTTATTATTTGAAATAATAAAAATATATATTTTTTTTTTTCGTTCTATTTTATATTTGTTTATTTTGAATTATTTACTTCTGGATTTTACCGTTGCTCTCGTAGTACAAGGTTACATTCGGGTTTCTGATTTTACCCTCTCCTTTCCCCTTCTTCTATTGTCTGTTTTTCGTATCGTCGTACATCTAATATAACAGGGATCTGCTGTTACTCTGGTCATCCTTACTAAGGGCGCCACTAGAAGTAATACGGCCTTCCAGTAGCGGATCTTGAATCGTCAGGGTCGGTGTAATTTGTTAATTGTAAGAAGAGGAAGAGGAAGGATCATTTATAAATAAATAAAATTTACTTAATTTAACAATTAAACCTTTTATTCATCTACGTCAAGTACCTTTGACAACCTTTTATTTTAAACACAATAAACCTTTTATACCTTATGAACCTTATATTCTTATAAACCTTATTATTGTCAACTACCTTTGACGAATATACACAACTTAATATAAGCCAACTTACCTACCTTTGGAAATTTTCTTACTGACTAACGTCAACCACTTTTGACGGTTTCACATACTCACACACGCAAGTTTTTAGACCTTAATAAGCCAACTACCTTTTGCAATTATTTTAAAACAACATATTATAAGCCAAGTACCTTTGGCATTTTCCTTAAACTATAAATTTAAAATCGCTTTACCTTGGCGAAACCTTAATTTACTACAGTTAAAATCATTGATCATTTTGATTTACATCACACACACTCTTACTCTGGTCCCTTAGACTTTATTTTACACACGCGCACTGATTGAAATAATTTTCCTGCCACGATTTTACAATTAATGAATTAATTAGTTAAATTTTGTAGTAAAAGATTATTATTAATTAATTAATTATTTACTTTAATTTTCCTTATTAACCATTAATTCCTTTTATTTTATTTTTATTAAAACTATTTTCCAGTAACTCCCCTTATCAAAAGAAGCGATTTAAAACGATAAGAAAAAAAAAAAATTTCAAATACTTTTTAATGCTTTTGAATACTTTTGAATCACCCTTCTTATGAGCATTTAACATTGCAAATCGTTTTGACTCGCTTCTTTTAATAAGGGTCAGTATCACTGTCACCCAACTCTACATTTCTTACTCAAGTAAATTTTATCTTTTCCCGTTAACTCAGGTACCTTGTAATCACAGTAATTATTTATCTTTATTTCATTTTTAATAATTACGATTATTAATTAATTCAATTTAACTAATTATTTTAATTAACTCCAATAAATTTAGTTATTACCCGGTGACCTTGACCGCGAGACTTGTTAGTTTTACCGAGACAAATTTTTATTAATTTTATTTCGGACTTTTTATTTAATTTAATTAATTAATTAAATTAATTTAACTAGCAATTATGACTAGATTAACGAATATTTCTGGCATGTGAGTTTCACGACCGGCTTAGAAACTTCCAGAATATTTTGTTGGAGATAGTAATGCCTCACATGCACTCACACACACGTACCAGCTACATCATACGCTAGCAGCAAGCCCACGCCTTCAGCACTCCCCTCCAGTCACCGCACAGACCTCATAGTATACTTTGTCACAACACACATACACTCTTACATTGTATACAGTTACACAGTCGTCCAAAAACTCTCGAGTGCTGTACACATCACATATAAGAATAAACCTAATCAACTGTCTCACGAATAAACTACATCTTATTATTTAACTACCATCGATCCTCGTCCCTCAACCACAGGTTATGGGTCCAGTAGCAAAGACTGAGTAAGTGGAGTGAAAAATTAAAATAAAAATAAGTGTAGTGTGAAAAACAATCGGTGTAAAATCCCGAAGCGAAATAGTGAATTAATCAGCGACCGCGTGGTGATACCTAACCTAGAAACCATGAATGCTGATAGATCTTCGAGAATAGAGTTGCTGAACAGCACAAATTATGAAACGTGGCAAATACGTATGAGAGCAATACTACAAAAGCACGACAAGTGGGGTTACGTGAATGGCAGTATTATTCAGCCAACGATCGTATCGGATAATAGAGCCTCCGAAACCGCATATAACAAATGGCGGGAAAACGACGAAAAGGCTATGGCTGAAATTATTCTCTCGGTCGGAGAATCGGATCTACGTAGTATATCCAAATGTGTGACATCAAAAGAAGCCTGGGAAAAGCTGCAATCAATCCATGCATCAAAAAAGTCCTGTGAGAAAAATAGAATTGCTTACGGACATTACGTCATTCAAGATAGAAGAAGGTGACGACTTTCGTGAACAGCTTGGAATTTTTAATAGTGCAGTGGAGCAACTAGAAAGCATGAATATAGCTATACCAAATGACATGCTGGTTGTTTTAATACTTAAGGGTCTCCCAGCAAGCTTCGAGAATTTTCGATGCGCCATTAGATCAAAAGATGAACTGCCGACTACAGAGACGCTCATAGGGAAAATTATGAACGAAAATAAGACACGTCACATAAATGATTGCCCAGATGATAATAACGCACTCTATACTGACAGGCGAAACGGTAAGGGTAGATTTCAAAATAGTCGATCTGTCAAGACGTGGAGCTAGAGGAATTGAACCTCTACCAGGTGGTAGAATGCCATGTGACGTATGTAGCCGGGGAAAAATGACGGCTAAACCATTCACACCACGCACAGAGAGAAGTACTAAACTACTGGAAATTGTACATTCAGATTTATGTCAACCGTCTAGCTCCAGATCCGAAGGAGGAAACAGATACTTCATAACATTTATAGATGATTATAGTGGCTGGTGTGAAATATACTTCCTGAAGTCAAAGGATCAAGCCTTTAAAGCATTCAAAGAATATAAAAGTAAAGTTGAGAAACAAACAGGCATGAAGATTGTCAGTCTACAGTCAGATAACGGGAGAGAATATAAGAATTCAAGATTCGATGCATTCTTGAAGCAAGAAGGAATCCAAAGATGATTCACTACGCCGTATACTCCGCAACAAAATGGCGTCGCGGAACGCATGAATAGGACCATAGTTGACATGGCCAGATGTCTCCTTATCCAGTCAGGTTTACCAACAAAGTACTGGGGAGAAGCAATTAATACGGCGAATTATCTCCGAAATCGGTGTCCAAGTAGAAGTCACGACAATACTACCCCATATGAATTATGGTATGGTAGACAGCCCAACCTCAAGCACCTCAGAGTATTCGGGTCCAAAGCATTTATCCTGAAAAAGGGACCAGGTCGTCAAAAACTCGACGAAAGATCAACTGAAGGAAGATTTGTCGGATATTCATCAACAGCAAGGGCTTACAAAATCCGAAATAATGAGACGGGAAAAATCGAAGTAACTAGAGACGTGCAGATCATCGAAGACACTCACACAAGAGGTCACGGAGAGACATATGTAGACATCGAGTATGCCCATCCCGCAGAAGATCACCAGGATCAAGGGAGAGCATATGTTAGACACGAACGAGTCCATGAAGAGACTCAAATACCTCCTCCATCGAAACGCAGACCAGGCAGGCCCAGAAAAGAAAAAACTGGGAAACCTGGACGACCAAGGAAATTATATCGATATGTCTCAACATCAAGTATCGCATCCAACGCTTCAAGTCAAGGATCGTCACAGAACGAAGAACCAGAAGGACAGGAGCAAGTAGATCGCGAAGAAGAAGACGTATTCGAACAAGAAGACGACGAGACTAGAGGCGAGAAAAGGCCACTCGACACGTCTTTCCTAAAGGTCGAAAAACGAGCACGAAACGACGCTGAAATTAATAATCATCCAGAGGATGACCCAGCAAAAGTCGAAGACACTCGAGAAATAAATTTAATCGAAGAAATGGCATTCATGACAGACATAGACGTCCGTAAAGCTACAAATGGAAATGAAGCGCAAGACTGGATCCGCGCTATTGCAGACGAGATTCGTTCACATCTAGAGCATGGAACGTGGAAACTCGTAGATAAACCAGATGGAAAGCCAGTCATTGGATCAAGACTTATCCTGAAGAATAAAATCAACGCTGAAGGTCAAATTACTCGTAAAAAGGCCAGGATCGTAGCCAGAGGATTTTCTCAAGGACCTGGATTTGATTTCCACGAAACGTTTGCTCCAGTCTGATAGAGTCCAATCGCAAGATTGGACTCTATCAGACTACTAGCGGCGTTAGCAGCAGGAATGGGCACATACGTGCACCAAATGGATGTAGACACAGCGTACTTATACGCAAAAATAAAAGAAGAATTATACATGGAAACTCCAGAAATGTTAAAAGAAGCTCTGGAACAAATTCTAAGGACGGAACGGCGAGACTCTCCAATAGCTGAAAAGGCTGGAAAGATGCTGAAAGAACTAAATGACGGTAATAAAGTCTGCCAAATACTCATGGCTATTTACGGATTAAAACAATCTGGTGAAAGATGGTATAATTGTCTATGTCATGTTCTAAACAAAGTTGGATTTAAACCAACAATCTCTGATCCATGTGTATTCTTGTATCAGCACGAAAATAAATACGCAATATTGACAGCGTACGTCGACGATTGATAGCATCACAAGATGAAGATTTAACGGCTCAAATCAAGAATAAATTGAAACAAGAATTAAAAATCAAAGATTTAGGGAGAGTCGAATATTGTCTAGGAATAGAATTCGAACAGGAAAGGGAAAAAATTAGCCTGGGTCAATCAAGATATATAGAGAAAATACTTGAACAGACAAAACTCCAGAACTGCTCACCTCATAAGATTCCTGCCAGTCCTACGACAAAGTTGAGACAGGCAACTGACTCAAGTAAACCAACAGCGAATCCCAAGTACAGGGAAGTGGTTGGATCTCTAATGTATCTATCGGTAGCAACTAAACCAGACATCGCGCACAGTGTAAGCGTACTGAGTCAATATAATGCAAATCCGAAACAGGAGCATTGGGGAGCAACCAAGAAGGTCCTCAGATATCTCCGAGGAACATCGAGGAAGAAGCTGATCTATAATGGTCCGCTAGACAAAATTGTAGGTTACTCCGACGCAGACCATGGAAGTGACGAAGACGACTCCAGATCGTATACTGGATACATATTCAAATTAGGAGGCGCAGCAATAAGTTGGAAATCGAAGAAACAGCGCGCAGTATCAATTTCGTGAACTGAGGCAGAGTACAGAGCACTCACCGAAGCTACAAAAGAGTCCGAATATTTGAGAGGATTACTTCTAGAACTCAATATATCGAGTCTCTCGGATGGTCTTATATATTGTGATAATCAGAGTGCAATTCAACTGACAACGGCGACAAAATTCCACGACCGCACGAAGCACGTCAGAATACATTTTCATTATGTTCAAAAAGCAGTAAAGGACCAGTCAATCCTACTACTACACATCAATTCAGATGAGAATGTTGCCGACGTCCTGACCAAAGCATTGCCTGGAGAAAAATATGAGAAGTTCACCAAAGCTTTGGGAGTACAAGACAGGGAAAAATCCAACGTGTAAATTGGTAAAGTGCATATCAGCATTAAGGGAGAGTGTTGGAGATAGTAATGCCTCACATGCACTCACACACACGTACCAGCTACATCATACGCTAGCAGCAAGCCCACGCCTTCAGCACTCCCCTCCAGTCACCGCACAGACCTCATAGTATACTTTGTCACAACACACATACACTCTTACATTGTATACAGTTACACAGTCGTCCAAAAACTCTCGAGTGCTGTACACATCACATATAGGAATAAACCTAATCAATTGTCTCACGAATAAACTTCATCTTATTATTTAACTACCATCGATCCTCGTCCCTCAACCACATATTTCCGGCAACCGGCCTGGAGTTAATTAATTAATTATGCGTACAATAATTCCGGCCACCTGCCTGGAGTTATTTTACGTCGATATCCGGTTTTGATTTTATTTAATTCTAATTTACTAACTAAATTCTTTTGGACAATAAATTTAGACGCGACGTATACCCGACATACAGCTGCGTACGTAATTAATTTTTCCGGCTTCGCCCGAGTCGAAATATCAGACCCGTTCTAGCTGTAGAAGTATTCGAATCCTTTGCAGTTTGATTCGCAGCCTTGAAAGACGCCTGTTTAAATAGTAAAAGACGGAATGAACTAAAGATACGGTGAAAACAGCTCCACTGAGTTCCGTTTTCAATGTAAATCTTATCCAAAGAATTTTTATTATTATGTCCTTTTGAACCTCGTAATACATTTATACGTAGATAAATATTTGAATAACTAGAAAACAAATGCCTTCTTCTCTTGTTTTATAGATGCGCGACTAAAGTCAGTCATATATTGACAGTATAACAACATACATCTTGTATTCCATAAACTATATCTTTGATTGCCTTTCTTTTACTGCTGTTAATTGTGGTGTTGTTATTCCTAGTTTAAGCGTGTTATCATAGTAGTATAAGTGATATTAATTAACAAGTTACCAGTTACTACAATTTGGTGTCAGAAGTGCGTGTAACCTTCGTGTGGGTAGTGTGAATTTACAAACATAAAATAAAAGAAAATATATTTGTCAAAATATTGCAACGCAACGGGCAAGGCAAAGATTTAAAAAAAAAAAAATCGCGTGAATTTTTTTAATATTATAAAAGACACGAATGATAATAAATTAAAAAACAAATAAATAAATAATTTAGTGATTACTTAAACGTGTTTCGTGAAATCATGTTTCTTAATTTGTGCTAAAGTGTGTGTGTGTGAATTTAAATAAATTTAGTAACAAATCAGATAAGTTTTGTGAATATGTTTTACAATATTAAAGTGCATGTAGTAAAATGAATAAATTTGGTGATGAATTAAATGAATTTTGTGGATATGTTTTATAATATAGGTTTCAAGTGCGTATAATAATTTAAATGAATACAGTGATAAATTGAATAAGTTTTGTGAAAATATTTTTCTTAATCGGTGTTAAAGTGCGAGTACGAGTAATTACGTGTGTGATAAAATCATAAAATAAAAGTGATCGAAACATCAAACGACAGATGATCTTATTTTTTTTTTTTAAACAATTATTATCAATTATTAACTGTAATCACAATTAGAATTAATAATATTATTATATTAATAATTATTATTATTATAATGATAGAATTATTATTATTATTAAAAAAAAAAATCCTGTTCCCAGTAGGGTTCGAACCTGCACCCCTAGGCACGGTACAAGAAAAATAATTATTATTATTATTCGAAGCCTGGTTTGAATGTAATCCTGTCAAAATGGGACAAAACTCCACTATTTACAGTCAAACCAGGCGTCCAGTTCATATGGTATTTTATAGAGCAGACTCTCTCTTGACTACTCAATTTTCTGAGAATTGTTAGAAAAAAATACAATTTAAACAGGTCTGAATTTTCGACTCGGGTACCTTTACAATCAATTTCTTCAATTCCTTCCTGTAGTTGTATTATCCTGTATTTTCCTCTTCGTCTCGTCCCTTGTCTCGTTCAGGTCTTGTTGTTCATTATGTCTCGTTCAGGTTTCGTTCTTTATTAGATCTCGTTCCGGTCTCGTTCTTCGTCTCGTCCGTGTGTTTTGCGCTCCTTCTCTCTCCTTTAACAACCCGCGTACTCTCCTTCAACCTGTTATTCAGACGCAATCAGTTCTCAATAATAAAAGGTACCGGCTACTTGCCTGGTATCCTGTAACAATTTGGATGTTCTTATCACTTGGTTCCACAATAATTAACCAAGTTCCAAATGGATAATTACCTGATGTATTAATACGGCGTCTGAGTATTGGCGTATCTGTAAGTGTTAGCTCTCTGACTCGGGTCTTCTGACAACGTTTTTCCAGTTCGGTCGTTCCGGTGACTACTGTCCCGTTCCGCTTCCATCTTCTGTTTTTAATTATTCACTCCCGGGTTAACTTAAACATCTTCAGTGGAAATATGTAATATTTGCTTTAATAATAAATATCCGTGAAAATTTATTTATTCTTGTTTATACCATTAAATTTGACTGTGAACTAATATTAAAATTCAAAAACAACTCGTGGTAAAGTTTCTTATTTAAAGCGCAGCCCATACGAAGTCACCGATGTTCAAAAAAATTCTACGATCAACCGAGGTTCGGCTACCAGTGCTCGGTCGAGCGTCGGTGCTCTATTATCAGCCTATGGCTGGCACACCATCGGCCACCCAACTATATTCATAACAATGAAATCCGATCATCAGCCGATTCTCGGTCAATGGTATGATCAATTTTCTTTTGCGCATGCGCACTAAATATCACATCAGCTATTTTTAAGCATTATTTACCTGTATATACTTTTCATTAGACAAAAGCAATCCTGACTGAATATAACAGAAAATAAATTTATCGTTGTCATTAAAAAAATTTTTGTAATTTATAAAATCATGTCTGACCGTGTAAAAAAACATCGGGCATTAATAAAATACATGGATAATAGATCCCAACCACCTAATACACCCTCACTGTTAATTGTTAATGATCATATTACAAATGATCGTGATGACGATAATTTACACAGTGAAACAATTGTAAATAATGTGTAAATTAAGAAATTAATTATAGTGTATTTAATAGTAATAATGAAAGTGATGAGAATAGTTTTAGTAATTGTGTACACTGAGACAACATTTCTCTTCGGACAATTAAATTGGTTTTGTTAAATTCTGTTAAACTAAATTTTATTACGTCAACATAATCTATTTTGTCATTTTTAACAAATGATTTAATAGACTCTATTTGGTTGGCATTAATATTTCTCTCTCTAAGATAATAAAATCATTTGGTAAAGTTAAGAAAATATTTATTTAATGGACAACTAAACTATTTTATAGTGCCACAAAATTCAAATATTGAAGCAAAATATTATTATATTAACATGAACCTGAAGTTCCCAACGTTGGATGCCAACGAATTTTCAAATTCCTAGAAAGCAGAAAAAAATATTCCTGCCGGTAAAATAAGGTGCCGGATATTGTAAAAATTAAAAAAAAACTTCCTCTGGATACCGGAAGCCAAGTCCCACCCACACAAATCAAGGATTCAAAGTTAAAAATCCGAAAAAATACTCTTACGCTTTTGTTCACCGCGAAAAAATTATGGAGGGTATATTACACTTATCCCTCGCGGTTTTCATGATACGGTTTGAACACTGTATTAAAAGAGTATAAACGTAGTCGATAACAAGTAGTTTTACCGTAATAATACGGTACTTCTACTGTATTAATACGGCATTTTTGCTGTAATAATACCGCATTTCTACCGTAATAATATGGCATTGTTACCGTAATAATACGATTTTTCTACTGAGTTCACACAACAATTGTACTGATTTAATTAGGTGTTTATACGGAATTATATATATAACTAATTAATGTAACGGGACCTAAGTCCACCTCCGCCGACCGGAAGCCGTTTCCTCGCCCTTTTGGGCATACACGCGTTGCGAGCGGTCCCTATGATACTTCTATCATAATATAATAAAAGCGAAATGTGAGCATGAGCACACATTAGCTTACCCATTAGGCATGCAGTGCATGTGGGTGCCTTACCATCAGCCACCACGAGTCCAACCTCTTCCCGGGCCAAATACTGCTTCCATCTCAGAAATAGAGAGACTCTGGTCACAGAGGGCCCAGAAAGTGGCCCCCCGTGGCACCAGACTTCGGCTCTGGTCAACCGGTTGCGTAGGATTAGTGGTGGGACGCAACTTCTCCCCATACCCATAAGGGCTTCCTCCACTTGCACTTATACTCACTCGGATGTATGACAACAGCTATAAAAGATTGCCCTCTGTTGTCCTCCGAGTGATTACCACTGTATGCTAGTGATAAGTATTGTTTACGGGCTATTATCTCTTTAGGCTTCTGACGCCTGAAAAGGGGTTCACGCCCGCGCAGAGGTACCTATTAGCTTCCTACAACCACGGAGTTGCCGCATGTTACAAGGTGCAAAACATGCGGGCACCGCTAACGGTTGGAGTACTGGTCCCAGAACCCACAAAGAGGGTGGTACGTACTTGGTCTGGCGCCCCCTAGAGGGCGCTAAAACCCCTTCTGGGGAATTATATATATAATTAATTAATTAATGTAACGGGACCTAAGTCCACCTCCGCCGACCGGAAGCCGTTTCCTCGCCCTTTTGGGCATACACGCGTTGCGAGCGGTCCCTATTATACTTCTACCATAATATTATAAAAGCGAAATGTGAGCATAAGCACACATTAGCTTACCCATTAGGCATGCAGTGCATGTGGGTGCCTTACCATCAGCCACCACGAGTCCAACCTCTTTTTGGGCCAAACACTGCTTCCATCTCAGGAAATAGAGAGACTCTGGTCACAGAGGGCTTGGAAAGTGGCCCCCCGTGGTACCAGACTTCAGCTCTGGTCAACCGGTTGCGTAGGTTTAGTGGTGGGACGCAACTTCTTCCCATACCCATAAGGGCTTCCTCCACTTGCACTTATACTCACTCGGATGTATGACAGCAGCTATAAAAGATTGCCCTCTGTTGTCCTCCGAGTGATTATCACTATATGCTAGTGATAAGTCTTGTTTACGGGCTATTATCACTTTCAGGCGTTTGACACCTGAAAAGGGGTTCACGCCCGCGCAGCGGTACCTATTGGCTTCCTGCAACCACGGAGTTGCCGCATGTTACAAGGTGCAAAACATGCGGGCACCGCTAACGGTTGGAGTACTGGTCCCAGAACCCACGGAGAGGGTGGTACGTACTTGGTCTGGCGCCCCCTAGAGGGCGCCAAAACCCCTTCTGGGGGAATTATATATATATTAGGGTGGTCCTTATTTAGGTGATGTTCGAATTTTTTTTCACGATAGTCCTAAATCGGTTCTAAATCTATAAAAAAAAATTCATGCCAAATTTTAGCTCTTAATTTTAATATTAACCCGGCTCCCCCGATAGCCAAAGTTTTAAATGGAAATAACACGGGAAAAGTTCTGTTAATAATTTGAAATTTTTGTTCACCATGAAATAATGAACAGATCATGTCAACCAATAATAATTCTTATAGCAAATTTAACGCTCTACAAAAAATGTCTCTTATGATTTTTCGCTATCTTGACTAGTTCAAAAGTTATTCGAGGTCAAAATCAAAGTTCTAGTCAATTTTATGGTTTTTTCCATTTTTACCGTCAATTAATAATTCAAAAATGAAAAAAGGGTTATTATTCATATTTCAGACGACTTCTCTGACCTTGACGTATGTTCTGAAAGAAAAGTAATATTTAATTGAAAAAAGTGATTATTAAAATTACAATGAATCGAAAAAAGTACCAATATTATCATTTTTTCTTTAATCATAGATACTTTCATAAAGTTGTTACATTAGTTTTTTTCAGCGCGTTAGGAACCATTTGACGATGATCCTTTACCAATTGTAATACATATTGCATTTGATTTTTATCCTTAGTATAATGTTTACAAAAATCTTGCACTAGTTTAACTCCTCTCTCAGCACAGTCATTTACAACCGATAGTTTTTCGACGAATCGTAATGCAATTTTATAACTTTCATTATCAGCCCATTCAGAAGGATTAATTTGTAAAAATTCTGTTTGTAACTCAAACCTTTCAAAAAATTTGATCGATTCTGCGGTTACAAAAAAGTCGATATCGTTATGCAATAAATCGTTTATACTCGTACTTTGAAAGCGTTTTACGCTAAATTTTTCATTTGTATAATCCTGGTCGTCTTCCGGAATAGCATCGATTAGAATTTTTTCTCTTCCCGTATGCACCTTAGCCACAATTTTTAATTTTGTTTCTAGTGGAACATCTTCATCAAAAATTGCCATGATCGCTAACTCTGGCGATAAGTACCATAAATGATTCATAAATCTATTAATTGCTGCAGTAGCAAGATTACTGTTAATCACTTCAAAGTTGTTTAGCTCTTTTATAAATTGTAGATCATAGTACGGAGCTTTTACACTATTAGATAAATGTTCACGAAACAGGTACATTTTTAGTACGTAAATAGCTTTTGCCATCCATCGTGCATAATAGTAAGCTCCTGGCTTACGAAAACTAAATTTTTTTGGGATAACACCAACGAAGACTAGAGTAAGCTCCAAAAACTCTTTGTAATCATCACGAGGCAGCTTTGTTGTCAGAACGTCAGTGGCAAAAGTTTTTATAGACCCAATTTTTTCTGTTGTTAACACGTTCTCATTTTTCGGATCATCTAATCCTGTTTTGTAATTCACTTTATTTAAAGCTTCCCATTGCTTTTGAAATCGAATAAAGAGTGGAACATTAGGGCCAACAGTATTCGGAAAAACAGCTTCGAATACATATCTTAGGACAATTTCGAAAATGTGATGCCTACGAAAGATATAATAAATCCCTCTCTAACAGTTTCTCCAACAATGCAGCAGCACCATTTCGAATGCCTAAATTTGAAGGAGTGGTATCACAGCATATCGCTTTAACAGATGTGTCAAATCCCCAATCAAGTAATGTTTCGTAAACAATAGTAGCTCGTGCCATTCCAGTCCCATCTTCACACGTTGGTACACCTAACATAATTTCTTTGTCCTCCGAAGTGATTATTACTGGTAATCGATGAACAGTTTCGGTATTCAACAAATTTGGTAATAATTTTCCGTCCCAGTGTACAACGATAGATGATAACTTTAAGTCTTGGAAGTGTTTTTTTATTTCTATTGATTTTGACTCACGCAGAGTTTGTCGATGTCTTCGAATGGATGATCGATTGATAATCAAAGAGTTGATATCCACATCTTGTAGGTTCATATCAATAAGCGACTGGCAGATAGCTGTTATTATAAATACAGCATCTCTGTCATTAACTTTACACCGATCTAAAGTAGCTACAACTCTTTCACTGAGAATATCATAACTTCCTCTCGTTTTTTTTTGATTCTGATAATCTGGTAGTACTTGAAAAGTATATTTTTCCACTCGATGCAGATAGAGCACATCCTTGGCTAGATAAAAGTACAACATTTTTGTCTAAAACGAATAAGGATATTAATATGACGAAAAGAATCTTTACGTTAGTAAAGAATAAAAAATTAATTGATTATTTGTTTCTTATAATTTACCCAATAATGCTTTTTCTTCTTCACTCTTTTTAACATCGCCAATTAAAAAAATGTTTTGACGTAAACGGGAAAGCTCCATATTTTTCTGATCACTTCGAAATAAAATGGATAAAATTTATAGATTAAATTAAATAAGGAGAAAGCATTAGCATTAGTAAACGTTTATATATGATTTTGATAGAGTTGAGATAATAAATATAGGTTATGGACATTTTATAATTAATTTTGATGTAAAAAGTTAAAATAAAATCTCATAGATGGCAGCATAATCAGTTTCTAAAACGTTTTAATCCTAAAATTTAAATTTGAAACTAGATTTTATCAATATTTTTACCAATTGAAATAAAATCTTTTAACAACTTATCAAAAATATTTTATGTATCTCCAAATTTAGAAAACAGTTAAAACATACGGCAGGTCAAGAATAAAAGAAAATTAGTGTAATTAATATTTTGAGGTCACGATCACCTTGCAAGTTTTCTGAAAAAAAACCATCGAGATTAAAAATTGTAACCCTTTTTTCATTTTTGAATTATTAATTGACGGTAAAAATGGAAAAAACCATAAAATTGACTAGAACTTTGATTTTGACCTCGAATAACTTTTGAACTAGTCAAGATAGCGAAAAATCATAAGAGACATTTTTTGTAGAGCGTTAAATTTGCTATAAGAATTATCATTGGTTGACATGATCTGTTCATTATTTCATGATGAACAAAAATTTCAAATTATTAACAGAACTTTTCCCGTGTTATTTCCATTTAAAACTTTGGCTATCGGGGGAGCCGGGTTAATATTAAAATTAAGAGCTAAAATTTGGCATGAATTTTTTTTTATAGATTTAGAACCGATTTAGGACTATCGTGAAAAAAAATTCGAACATCACCTAAATAAGAACCACCCTAATATATATATATATATATATATATATATATATATATATATATATATTATTTTGTAATGTATTATGTCACTCGTATATTTTTAATCATACAGTAGAGACTCTGTAGACTTTTGATTAAAATATTTTTTTTTAAAGTTCTAGTTCAAATTCAGAGATAAATTATTTATGGAAACATTAATAATAAATATTTTTGTCATTATGTAATATAAGATGTCCTATATTACCATTAAAAAAGATACTTATCACTCTGACAATTAACGGAGGAGTACCCGGGCCAGAATAGTCACAAGTTTGGAATATAAAACTTCTGAAATCAGTTTCTTACCAGGGACACTACAAGTCGTAGGCGCTATCTAGTGGCGAGCACCGAACTATTCTTGCCGCTGCTGCCTAAGCACCAGTGACTTCCCTCTCCTCCATATATATCTTTTCCACCAAGAAATTTTTCTCTCGGTTTGAGCAACTTTTTTTTCTTGGTTGGAGCATACGAAAATTCTTGCGTTAAACAAATAGTAATTATTTCAAGAAATTTTATTTCTTTTAAACAAAAAAATGCAATATTGCTACAATAATCTGGCACAGCTTTTTTTCAATAAAATATCTCTTATATTAAGGAATAAAAACTTTTAAAACAAGTAAAAGTTTTTCGATTAAAGCATAAAAATGTTAACTTGAGGAAAAAAAATTTTGATTCAAGATAAAAATTTCAAAATAATTATTTATTTGGTGTAAGAAAATGTTTATTTTCCGAATCGTTAAAAAAAATTTTTTGTATCAAGAATATTTTTCTTGGTTCGTTAACTGTATTTTCTGTGTAGAGAAACTAAAATTCAAAAGACGCGTGTAGGTTTTCATAACTTGCAAATAAAGAACTCTATGAGCTAAAAAAAAACTTTTATGTCAAAATACCCATACTACATAAACACTGCCGTGTTTAAACATCTTTAAATTGAAGAACTTTTATAATTTTTAATCATAAAATAATTCTAGTTATTAATATTGATCCTAAATTTATTTCGAAATTATCTGATAATCTTGCGAATTATCCCTAGTAGAAATGAAATCGAGTTTTTGTCTAGTAACTGGCCAGTTTTACTAGACTTAAACCAGAAACTAGCCAGTGGGATATCGAGTTTTTGTCAAGTAACTGGCCAGTTTTACTAGAGATCCAAGAGAACCATGGCGGCTTCGAAAAACTGTCATTTTGAAACTTTAGGTTTTCAGGTTATTAAAATTATCACTTCCTCGGAAAAATAAAACGATTTTTTAAAAAATACCCAGACAAATTAAAAATTAATTCAAATTAATGTATTTTTCTCCAAATTACTCCAAAAATTTATATGCAATAGATAGATAAATCTAACCTCAAGCATGGATATATATAGATCAATGAATAAATACTGATCCGTATTGACAGACATTAAAAATTAATTAATTGAAATAAATAAATTATAACTTAATATAAAAATAATGATTAACAAACAAAATTATTATACAATTTATTTATTGAGACTTAAAAAATCAGTTTAATTTATGAATGTTAAACTATAAAGCCGGCAACATCATTATATTTTAAAAATAATTGTAATCATTAAATCGTACTTTTAAAAATTAACTATAATTAAAATTTTATTATTAATAATATATTATATTTTTTCTTTTTAATTGTTCCTTTTTTCGACTTCCTCCTTCCAAGTTTTTAATAATTCGTCTAAATGACAATCTGCAATATATTTGTTTCTATTGCCCATAGTCGCAATTCACTTATTGTATTCATTTTTTTCATTGATTCCATTTTTTAATGTGTATATTATTAATTATTTATCATAAAATTATTTACATATTAACGTTCACAAACGTTGACTTATCACACACACACACACGCTAGTACAGAAAATATATTAGTGTGACCAATGTGTACGCCTTAGTTGTAGGTGGCGGAATTTCTAGTTTTTAGCCGGGACCGCTGGCCAGTTACTAGTTTGAAATCGAGTCAAGCCTAGATTATTTCTACTAGGGATTACTACATAGAAAAAACAGTTAACTAATCAAGAAAAAAATTCCTGATTCAAGAAATTTTGTTTTAACGATTCAGAAAACTAAAATCTTCTTGCACCAAGTAAATAATTTTGAAATTTTTATCTTGAATCAAAATTTTTTTTCCTCAAGTCAGCATATTTTTGTTTAAATTGAAAAATTTTTACCAGTTTCAAGAGTTTTTATTTTTTAATATGAGAAAAATTTTTTTGAAAAAAATTTTTTTTTGAAAGTGAAAATGAACTGTATTTTTTTATTGAACAATTGAAAGCAGAACATAGTGAAGAGATGAGTCATTTAAGAATGCAAGTGGTAGTAAAACATATTGTATTTGTTATAGAATCCGAAGATTGCTTGTTAATAAAACTAAAAGATATGAAAAGTGTTTTTCAGCTTGTAAGAGTGAGACAGCATAATCACCGTATAAATGCGGCATAACCACTATATATATACGGCATAAACACCGTATAAATATGGTGCGAACATTGTATGAATACTGTGTAACCACTGTTTAAATGAGGTATAGCGGCCGTATAAATACGGTATAACCGACGTTTAAGTACAGCATAAAAACTATACAAATGAAGTATAATCATCGTATAAATACAGTATAGCGAGAGCGTAAATACGGTATTACCACAGTATAAATACGGTATAGTCCCTATATAAATTTGGTATCAACACAATATATTTACGGTATTAATGCGGTAATAAAATTTCACAAGCACACCGCATTTATACCGTGGGTATACCGTAATAATACTTATACCTAAAAAATACCGGGAAAATACCGTAGAAATACCGTTAAGGCAATTCCGCGAGGGATATTGACTCAGAAAAAAAATTTTCGTCACTCCCGTGCTCCGGAACCCAGTCAATCCACCCACGGAAGTCAGAGGTGACATTTAAAAAATCCGAAAAAAATACTTGTACACCTTTGTTCACCGCGAAAAAATTATGGAGGGTCTATTCCACTTATATTGACTCAGGAAAAAATTCCCGTCGACCTCCGTGCTCCGGAACCCAGTCAATCCATCCGCGAAAGTCACTAGTGACATTTTAAGAATAAAAAAAAAATACTCGTAAGCTTTTGTTCACTGTATATATAATTATACATGAGTTAATACATGACTAGATCTGATCAGATCTGACTGATATAAACCCATATATAATCAGATATAGGTCTATACATAATTAGGTCTTTACATAATTAGATAGAAACATATCATGTATAAGAATAAAATATGAAAATACATATTGTACATGTATATGCAATTATAAAAAGTGTGAAACAATTATCTTTGTACTAAGAGAGGTAGTAATTGAAAAAACTTTCGATAGTCAAACAAAGATATTTGGGTTAAGGTAAGAAAAGATGGAGGTAAGTATAATAGGAGACAGTTTCGTATTACTAGACATATTTTTGATGATATATTAACCAGTATATATTATATATTTCTTCGGCCATAATTTCATAAAAAAGTTCTGAAATCTCGGATGAAACAGTAATTTTTATAATTTTAAAATGTTTAATTAGATTTATCTCGGAAACTACTAGGTCTACGGTAATGGCTCAAATGAGCTTTTTTGTAGGAAATCAAATATTCTATAGGAAAGTCCTGTACAATTTTGTTCTGAAGTTAGTGGCTTGCGAGTAAATTAAAAAAAAACATGAAATTTGAGAAAAAATTGGCTTTAAGATTTTTTACCGGTGAGGCTGGTTACAAAACGTAAATTAGCTACAATCACTTTTAAAGAGAAAGGATTCCTCAGTTATTTCCGTCTAATTGCGACTTAGTATCTTGCAATGCCGCGGAGCTATAGATAATTGAAAAAAAAAAATCAAAATTTACATGTTAATTAAATGGGAAAATTTCAAATTCATTTAGCGAGTACTTAAAATTAAAATTAAGAGCTCATGTTTGGTCAGAATTTTTTTTTACATGTTTAGAACATTATTCCTTTGATGGACCAAAAAAAAAAAAAATAGTCGTTTCAAACGAAGCACCCTAATATAGGTCCTATATATATATATATATATATGTATATATATATATATATATATATATATATATATTGCATAATATGATAATTTTTTAATATCAATGTTATTAAATTTTTATTTTGTCAACTATCAATCAAACTTAAATCTTCAATACTTAAAAAATGTTCAAAGGTTTCGACAGCAATTTAAAAGTAAAAATCGATATCAATTTATATACGAATATTTATAAGTTTATACACGCAGAGAATTTTACGGTATTTTTTACATCAAAAATTTATAAAAAAATTACTGTTATAGTAACAAGAGGACAGTATGGAATTTATTGAACAAATTACTAATAATGTAGAAATTTTTAAAATACATCGAGCAGAATTTACAAAGTGCATTGTAATTTTGACAAAGCAACAGATTGAGAAATTAAAATTTACTTAGATAAAATTTAATATGAGGTTTTGTCAAAATTACAATGCACCTTGTAAATTCTGTTCTATGCATTTCAAAAATTTCTACGTTAACGGTAATTTGTTCACTAAATTCCATACTGTCCTCATGTTACTATAACATAGTAATTTTTACATCAATTTTTGATGTAAATATACTATAAAATTCTCTGAGTGTAGATAAGTAGATTTGATTATATGTATCTAATGAATTCTATTGTAATTTATGTACAAAACCAAATTTATCATTAGGTGCATTATTTACGTAGGATGTATCAATTTGATTATTTGAGTTAAGTAATGCCATAAACTTTTATTAATTATAAGTGTGTAACAGACTAGAGGATCAGACTACAATACAGCGATAGCCAAAGTTAAGCAGCATTGACGTGGGGCATTAATTGGACGGGCGATCTCGTATTAAAATAGTAGTTATACATCGTCCCTCGCCCTCAAGATTACATATGTAGTCCCACTACTTCTATGGGTTAAGTCTACGATTTTAAAGCTATCAAGTTGAAATTTCCCGGCTGATGCACACCAGCGCCACCCACCGGTCTTGTTCGTCATAACATTATTTCGTGCGGAATAAGTTACACTCGAAAGCTATTTATCATGCCAATTATTGCTTAATTTTCAATACAAGTTTGATTATAATATGTCTAAACACAAGAAAAAGTCTTTGTCACGCGAAAGGGAACGAGGGCAAAAACGAAAATCCTCATCTCGCGACAAAGACTACGAAATTTTGAAGAAAAAATGCAGGCAGCTAGAGAAAGAGCTGAGGGAGAAATCAACGCGTCCGTCCAATGGCGACCAAGATGTCACAAATGATGAGGAATATAAAGAGGGCGATGAAGAAGTAGTCGTCGTAAATGTTGCATTGTTAGATCTTTCAAAAAATAATAGTAAGTAAATTAATTAATTAAGTAAGTAAAAAAAAAAAATCACGTATGTACACTCATACACATACGTGAGGTCGAGGTTATGCGAGACATAACAAAATGACCACTAAACATGACAGTCGAACATATACGAGAGATATGTCAATGACTGATCTATTTTCTCAGTTGAGCTTATACGAGAGGTAAGACAAAGCTGGAGCATTGCAAAAAATATGTTATCGAGTCTGATGACGTTTATAAAAAAAAAAAAAAGTATATACGATTAAATTTTAATTTTGAAAGGTAACTAGTGCTTTTCTTGTAGGCGCTGAAGGTCTCAGGGCCCCCAAGCCACCCGAGATGCGTCCAGCACTGGCAAAACTTTCTGCCGATGTGAAAGAGGCAGCAGCAAAAGCGGCTGAGTTGTCGAATAATACGGGTTAAACTTTCAGACGCGAAGTCCACGGTTCAAATCCTGCACACGCCCGAATTTTTTTTTTTTTTTAATTTTTATAGAAATAATTTTATATAATTGTGTATAGTTATACATAATTATATATAATTATGTAGGGCCATTTTTTATCTATAATTTTTTTACCCGGATACGCATGAACAGATATGAACATACCTGATCTTGCCTGGCTAAGCATGGTCATTTTTCATGTCTGATCAGGTCTGATTATTTTTTCCCGGGTGATTTTAAATTGTCCGAGGAATCAGAAATCGCGATATTGTTTTATAATTTAATTTAATTTAAAATGATTCGAGCGTTCAAATTATTTCATATAATTTTGAATTGTCCGAGGAACCAGAAATTACGATATTATTTTCTAATTTGAAATGATTCAAATCATTCCAAATAATTTTATAAATCCTTAAATTAAATTCTCCTTTTTCATGATTCTTTACAATAAAAAATGATTTATTTGAAAATTATACTTGAAAGCAACATGATTTAACGATTCGGTTAGATTTGCAATATTGAAGATTCAAACCATTTTGAATTATTTCAAATCTTACGCTTATAATTTATAATAATTCGAAGTCGATAATTTTAAATTATTTCGAATTATTTCAAATTATATTTTTATAATTTAAAATAATTCGAAGTCGAGAATTTAAAATAATTCAAAGTCGATAATTTAAAATTATTTAAAATTATTTCAAATTATAATTTTATGATATGATACAATATGAAATAATTTAGAATTTTCAAATCATTTTAAATTAGATTTTTTTATCAGTTATAACTGCACAAAAAACGCCTTCCTTTTCTACCATCAAAACACCGTTGTAACTCCGTCGATACACAGTAGAAACACTGTAAGGGAGTTTTTTCACCACGTTTCTACGGTGTCGTCAAAACCTCTAGAGAATAGGGTACGTGCAATTAATTTAATAAAATGGCCTCAATTAAACCAAATGGACATGCATGATCGTGTTTGATCAGATACGAATCATCTATGGTCAGTCATAACTCATATATGATCAGACATGTATCATCCCTGCGTAAAAAATCCAATAGATTCTCATAGCTGTACGTATGAGGCCCTTACTTACTTAACGGTAGCACTCCTCATAAAACTCATGCATTCTTATAAAATCTCTATGGGAATTCATGAGAATCTATTGGATTCTATGAGTTTTTCTAAACAGGGATGTATGATCAGATATGAATCATACATGATCAAGTCTGATCATTTTAAAAGATTTCCCTCGCGGTTTTGGAAATACCTAAATAATACCAGAATTATACGGTAAAAATACTGCATAATTATGGTATTTCTTAAGGTAGTTCCAGCGTGGTATACTATAGTCAGAGTATTTACTATAGAGAAAAATTCAAAAGCCTCGGCAAACAGACAACACATACAATTACATATTGTTAGTTTCAGTGATCCGACAACGTTGCTCTGAGTGTTTATCGTCTCAGTATATACAAATAGGATAATTGCGCTTTCTAATAATAGTACCTATTATTTAATAAAAAAGATTACGGCACAAACGTCAATTTATAAAAAACGAAAATTTATCTAAAAAATTGTCTTTTAATTCTGATATGAAAAAAGCCAAAGAAAAAAAAAATGTTGGAAAATCCAAAAGTGCACACCTCAATCGCTCATTTTATTTTTAAACATCACTTTTATTTTATAATATTAATTTATTTATGTTATTATGATTTTTTATTTGACTTATGAATTATCGATTCGGATATTATATTTCTGATTTTCAGCTCAATATTTTTTTATTTACATTTTTTTCAAATATCCCGCCTTCTTGTCTTAGCCCTGTGGAAAAATCCTGATAGATCCAAATA
The DNA here is from genome assembly GCA_964016945.1 of Microplitis deprimator. NCBI lineage: Eukaryota > Metazoa > Arthropoda > Insecta > Hymenoptera > Braconidae > Microplitis > Microplitis deprimator. The sequence goes on along the minus strand of OZ024707.1, from coordinate 10,104,011 downwards.
AAATACGATGTTTGATTGGAAGTTATGATAAACTATTGTGTTTTTGAAACAGCAATTCCGGAAACTTACAGATGAACGAAAAAAATCATAGACTTATCGGATTCAATCTGGTACAGGAACGACGAATTGGAGTGTATCAGTATTTCCAATTAACAATGATCCAGAATTGCGATACTAAAGTTTACCGATAGAGTTAATGAGGTTGTATCAGTAAATTACACATATTTGTTGTATACTTTTCTATGGGATTTTGATGAGAAAAATGGATAAAAAAGCAAAATAAAGTACTGAGAGTTTCGACTTATTGTTTTGATTGGGAGATAACTGATAAGTTCATAAGGTTTTTTATGAAAATTTATGAGAAATATGCACTATGTACTGTTCAGTATTTTTCCATTCTGACATATCAAACTCTATCGGATAATTCGAATCAGAAGACGATCAGATTGTATGAGGTCGATCGAAATACAGATTGTTCTTTCGCGTGCTGTTTAAAAACAGATATTGCAGATAAAGTTAATCGTTTTTTAATATATATATATATATATATATATATATATATATATTTCATTAAATAAAAAATAACGCATCTTATAAGAATCTATGAGAACGTATTAACAATATCAGGTTAGTCTTTTAATGTACTATTTTATTTTAATATTACATTAGAGTTTTTTAGGCATTGATAACAGAAAACGATCAGATTGAAAGAGCTTTCCATTGTATCTAAATACAATATTTATATCTACGTACTGTTTATAAACAGTAATTACGGATTATATTGATCTTTTTTTAATGTTTATTTATATGTATTTTCCTAAACCAAAAATAATACGGCTTATAAAAATATATGAGAAAATATCAGCAATATCTGTATAGCATTTTAATGCATTATTCCATTTCAGTATTACAGTAAAGTTTATCAGGTAATCCAAATAAGAGAACGATCAAATCATATGCGGTTGATCCTAATACATTTTCTTCAGTAACATACTGTGTGAAAACAGTATTTGCGAATATATTTTATCTTTTGTATAGTTATTTAATGTATTTCACGAAATAAAATATTATTATATGATAAGAATCTATAAGCATATATTATCAATGTTATAAAAGTCTTTAAATGTACTATTTCATCTTGACGTTGCATCTAAATTTACCAGATATTCCAAATTATAAAATGATCAGATGGTATGGTGTTGATCACAATACATCTTCTTCATTCACGTACTACTCAGAAACAATAATTGAGAATAAATTTGATCTTTTTTTAACAATTACTTATATGTACCATACTAAAACCAAAAAACTAAAACTTTAAAGTCTATAATAATTTATTTATTTATTATTAGTATCTTTAGTTAACAGTTATCAACATCATTAGCAGTAAAATTTATTAGCAATAATTATACTCTGTTATATTACTTAACTATATTTATTATTTAAAAAATTAAGAATAGATAAAAAAAAAGTTTAGTTATTGCCGTGTTTATTGCTACTAGTTTCACTTTCAGAATTCGTACTTTCTTCACCAGAACTGCTACTAGCACTGCTACTATTACTGGAGCTAGAAACTTCTATCCGTTTCGTGCCTTTTCCCTTTTTCGTTGATCCATTAGCCTCTTTCACTATTTTATCAGGCTTTTCCTCAGTTTCTGTAACATACGAATATTGATGTACTGAAAATAAACTTTGAGGCAAGAAAATGTTTAAATGTAATTTTCATCTAGAAAACTAGGTTTAAACATTTTATATGACTTTTCATTTAATTGTCGATTCTCCTGATTAAGAAAAATTATTTGAAATGATTCAAACAAATTTGAAATGAGTTAAAACAATTCGAGTCGACTAATTTATAGATATACATTTAGCATGGATTAAATCATTTTTATTAATCATGGGGAATATCAATATACGAATAACATAGATAAATTTAAATAATTCTCACTTTTGGGTAGTATTTTTTTCGGTCGTTCTAAGTCTGAAATTTAATATATTTCAGGAAGCAAAAAATAAACCGTAATTTTACGCATGCAAATAAAGTCCAATTAATACAGAAATATTTAGAACAAACAACTGGGGAAAAATGAAATTTTGTATTGTTCCTTTTAAATTTTAAAGGAATCAAAAATTGAAGGAAATAAAAGACTTTTTCTAATTTTTTATACTGCTTATAGTCACAGATTGTTTAAATAAATGAAAAAAATTGAAAAATTAAAACTCCTCTAAAACTTTGTTACAGATCTAAAAAGTTTTTTCATTTTCAAAATAAATAGACAATATTAAAACTAACTTAAATTATTTCTGCAGATTTTATAGACATCTTTTCAGAATACATTAAAATTAAAATTGATAATTGATTGTTAGCAGACAATAATATAATGAAAAGAAAAACAAACCCACCCAAGCATATAGCTAACAATTTTTCAATGGAATCTAGGAGATTCTATTTATGAAACTGGAGATTCCGATAAATTCCCATCAATCACGACACTTGTTCAAACCAATTTATCATTGCAATTATAAACTCTCTTATTATCTTTTTAATCAATAATTCAATTAGCTCAATCGTAAGTGAAATAAACAATTTAAAAAATCTCTTAAATATCGATACACATTAAAAAATCACTTAGTAATTTTTTATAATGTAAACTGAAATTAAAAATTGGTTTGCAATGTTTAAAGTAAATACTGCAGTGCCTACTGTTTTAAAAACACTGACAAAGTTAAACAATAATTATAAGAAAGTTAAAAATTTCTTATTAATTTACGAAGTTTTTGATTATCAAAGAATGATTATTCTTACAAATTATCAATTATCATATTCAGTTTTTCGAACGACTAAAATTAAAAACAGAAGTTTCCGAAACTAATTAACTTTTTTTATCTTATTTCTTGTAAAATCAATAATTAGGATTAAACAATCAGTACTTACATAGTCTGGTGTAGATGTATTATGGTGGGTTATATTAGGAGAACACAGAACGCACATACATTACTTACATTTGTGTCGATATAGCACGATGAACGGCCAAGAAACAACTAACAAGACAGCGTGACTACCGGCCTAACTTCGGTCGGCTCTAGTTATGTACAGTCGAGTCGCGTTATAAGTCCGCTTAGTGTCTCTCTCATATTAACGTGAGTCTGGTTAAAAGAAAAAGATACTAGCCGGACTTATAACGCGATTCGACTGTATTTACATTGTGTCTGACAAATTCTTTACCCCTACCACCAGCATTGTCTACTACACACAATTTCCAATACAATACATTAACATATATCATACACTATTACAGAATATTTTCCATGAATTATTTTTCAGTATGCAAATACTCAATTTCCTGGTACTTGCCCTGTTTGTGAACGAATACTTTTAAAGATATAATTAAAGTTTTATAATATTAAGAAACCACCAAAATTACATAATTTTTATACTTAAAAGTTGAGAAATAAAATGCTATTTTCTCAGAATAAATTCGAATGACGATTATTAATCTAAGTTATTATCATTTTTTCCAAAATATAAATCAAAACACAAAATTTATTTATGATATCTAGTAACTTAAAAACAAAACGATTTTTTTTTTCAAACAATTTTAGAGTATATCTAATTATTTATTATAGTTATAAGTTATAACACCTAACGTACAAAAAATAATTAAAATTATAGAGAATGTTGATAACTACTTTAATGGGATTTATTGGATTTTACGATCAAAATAGTAAGTCCGTATACGATCCTTTCAAGCACGAAAATTGGTGATTGTGCTAATAAGGCTTCTTGGATTTTACAGGTAAAACTATCCTGGTTAAGAGCCCAATTGGGATCCAATTAAGTTAAATCGGAATGAATCGAGTTCAATCGGAAAAAGTGCATAAAAATAAAAATATTATTTTCCGATTGAAACCGATTGATTCCCACTAAAATTTGTAATTGGAATGAATTGGTTCCAATCGGTAAATAATATTTTTATTTCGTTAGTTTTTTCCGATTGGAACCGATCCATTTCGATTAAAAATTTTGAACGAGAATCGATTGGTTTTACTCAGAAAATATTATATTTAACGAAAATTTCCGATCAAATCCTATTGGTGAATCGGATTTCTCAACCATGGTGTAAATCCCTATACGATCTACTTAATGATAAGATTTGTAACTTTTTTAATTCAATTTTAATTAGAATTAAAAAAAAAATCTATTTCTATACTTCAATCAGAAAAACTATTGAAATTTTCAGCTCAATTGTAGGGAAATAAAACAAAAAAAAGTTTTTTTAACTGGTGATGCACATTAAAACAAATTCATATCAATTTTCCGTGATAATAGTGTAAATAAGTCAGAAATTATTAGAAAAGTTTCAAACGAAAGAAATTGATTCTTACTACATAGAAAATTTTCTTACCAACTTATGAATAATATTGAAATAATGTGTTTATTATAACTATTACAAAAAACCAAAAAAAAAAAAAAGAAACCTGCAATTGCTTATAGATACAATTACAATTCATTTAATGAAATGTCAGATTCAGTTATTGGAATCTAATGTGTTTTTGAAACAGTATTTTCTTATAAAGATCCACAAAATAATCACATTTATGTATTGTAAATACATTATTATAAACGATAAAGATAGAAAAATTAGATGAGCAATTACTGTTAGCTTCAGATAGGGAAATTGAGTAGATCATCCAGTGTAATATTGACACATTTATTAGCAGAATATCCTGATACATATATGTCTTGTACAACCTAAATGTATGTACAGATAAAAAAATATAGCTTCTAGTAACTGCGTATACTTATAAGATCACTATTTTGATCTGGCTGTATTTAATCCAATAAATAATCTACCTGGGAATTCGAGTAAAATCCAATCAATGAAAAAAAATAAAAGAATCCTCTAGATTACCATATGGAAAACCCGTATAGAATTCAATTTTCGGAATTAACAGATAAGTTACGATAGAATTTCTATCTGAGCATTTTTCGATCCAGATAGACCTATCAGGATTCTTATTGGAATTTAACATTTTCTATCAGATTTTTTCCACAGGGAGATGCTCTATTTTTCAACCGTATACTGGTACGCTAATGCTGCCGCCAGTAGATGATGGAAAGAAAAAATGAAAAAAATATTTAAAAAATAGCAGCTAAATTTTTTATGAATAATCAGTTTTACTTTCTTATATAATTACAATTAAACTAAAAGAATTTAGGTAGTGATTTTCATAAGGGTTCTGTGATAAAAAATACAAAGATAGTAAAAAAATAATAAGTATTAAAATAATATAAAAAAAAAAAATTAATTAATTAAAAAAAATTTTTTTTTGAATAAGCCGCCTTTCGCGTAGATGTCACCACTTGCTTTTACGACTGTCACGCCAATTTTATTTGCAGTACTTGTTAAATAGTAGATATAGATGAAAAGAAAAAAGAGAAGCAGATATAAGTAATCAGCTGTTAGAAAGAGAAGCTAGACATTTCCTGTATAAACATAAATAAATTGATATCGAATTATCAGTTTCGATATTCATTGATTCTAATTAAACGGGAAGGATTTAGACCGTGATTTTCAAAAGGGTTCTTGGAATAAAAAAAACATAGCCAATAAAAAAAAAATAGACCGATTAATTATTTCTTTCGAGAGTTATCGTGCTTACGAAGATTCATACGTAACAATTGACAGCACTAGTTTCTTGGATTAAAATAATTAATTTAAAATCAATGAATTAACAAATCGACTCGAAGTTGGATTTAAATTATTCCTTAATAAATTATGTGCATGCAAATACACAATTTAATCTATTTTTGTGCTATGAAAAGAGTGTAGAAATGTTTTTGTATGAGTGAAATTGTTAACGTGGAAGTACCGTTAGTAAAGCACCCTCAGCGCTTTCGCGCTTGAGGTGTGCAAAAGTCAACTGAAAAAAATAAAAGCATGAGTCCTAACCTAGAAGGAAGGCACATTGTGGAATACTCAGAGCTTGGTAAAAATTTAAAGTGTTTTAAATGTCGACAAGAGTTGAGTTTAGAAAATATTCAAAAATAATTATTCAAAAAAACTAATTTAAATAGTGATTTTAATATTTTAGTTACGCAGCTGAATATTACTAAAACCGTGAAAGATTTGAATTTCCCGCTTTTTATTCTACACTATTTCAGAGAGCGTTGCGCACGGCGTTGCCAGATCACTATAATTTGTTAAGTGAGCAGGTTGGAAATGGATCGAAAATTATTTTTTTTAATTATTATATCTCGATAACAAAACGGTGAGGTGCTACTTTTATTTTTTTAACTTATTCTAAAAACATTTTTCAACATTCTCCTACTTTTTTTCCAATTCTGTCGAGAGAATTTTTTAATATAATAAAAAATAGTTGGAGGGACCGGACGTTTACATACTTTAAATGGGACATAACCCTCAAAATCACGAACTTTGTCTTCAAATATCCTGCGATCTATACGATCAAAAATTATGATATTTTAGGAATTCATAAATAAATTAGCTATTCTAAACCTGTGAAAAAAATTCAGCCGAATCTGTCGAAAAGTGGTTTCATGCTGGAACTACCTTAAGTTATTTTGGCCAGTTTTTTTGTCGAATTATTACCAAAAATTTACGAAATAAATTCAAAATATTTACGGTAATAAAACAGATAAAATACGGTATTTTCACAGCATTAAAACCGTAATTATACAGCATATTTATAGTATATTTTCGGCATTTTTGCAACATCAAACCGTTCTACCTGGAAAAAAAATTTTATATATAATTATATAAAATTTTATTTAGTTATATATAATTTTATATAATTATATCGACGTTCTAATTATCAAATTGTTTAACTTAATATTTTTTAGTAGGTGATTCTGTGCAATTTTCAGATAGTAATAGTCAAAAAAAATATTATTTGAGTAACCTAGACAAAAATATTATACATATACTAGATCTGGAATTAATTTTTGGATGAAAAAAAAATTTTTAAATTACTTTTTTTTCGCATAAATGGATGATTTTCTGAAATGGAATTAGACAATTTGCAAATTAGAACGTTGATATATAACTTTATAAAGTTATATATACGCTAACTGCCATGAAAAAAAAAATACAAAAAAACCGGCTGTCTCGTGGGATCGATCTCGAGTCCTAATTATTTGAAGTCCGATTTGTAAACCACAGTGCCAATAAATCACTTACTTGACAGATAATGTTAATTATATTAATCTGGATACAAGTAAACTTAAGAAAATTGAAGACATTAATTTTCGCGGATAATTATTTTCTCTTACATACTTTTGTTTGAATTAGAAACGTATGAAATAATAGAATAAAAAAAAAAATTCATACCATGCACATTTTCAATGATTTTAAATGCAGAAGCAAACAAAAAATTAAACTAAATTTTTTATAATTTTCTATTACATCAGCATAATCTGGCAAAATTGCAGAATGACTACGGTATTATTACCAAAGAAATACGATTTTATTATCATAAAATTATCGTAGTAGTACTGTTTTTATATAATATTTTTTCGGTAAAACCTCGGCATTTTTATAGTAATTTTACTGCAGTATTCTGGTAACTTTACAGTTTAAGTACAATAAATATACTGCATAACTATAGTAAAAAAATTAGTTAATCTAACCATGATAATACCAAATTATATCGGTAAATTTACGGCATGCGCATAATTGTCGAATATTTACGGCATTCTCAAAATCGCGAGGGTTGTCCTTTGAATAAGAATGCCCATGCCTGCTCACGCATGACCATACCTGGACCATGGATGAATTTTAATGTATCAGGTTCGACCATGCATGACTCATGCATAATTCGGGCATGATCATATCCCGGGAAAAAATCGTCATGCACGATCATGTTTGATCATGCATGATCCAGACATGACGTTGCACGATTTATGCAAAGGCACGAATGATAATGCAAAGCCGTGTTCAATCACGCATGATCATGTATGACTGACACAGATGACATTTTTTTCCAAAAAATAATTAAAATAGATTTAATTACAAATTTTTTTTTTATTGATTGAAGAATTGAATTAATAAATTCTTGTGGAATTGATATTGATAGTCAATACATTTGCATATTTATTTTTTTTTTTCAATGAATTATTAAGATTAATTTAATTCTTACACTGTAAGAAATTTGCGGAGTGAATACGGATTAAATCCGGAGTGAATGAATTTTTAATTATTTACTCTTCTCGGAGTGAAATTCACTCCGGATAGGAGTTTTGAAAATATTCTTAATAAAATATAACTAAACTGAATATCATCGAAGTAAAAGCTGGCGATTACGTTATTGATCAGCTGATACGCACGCACATACATACTTGAGCACACACCCGCACATATTCGCACACGCGCATACACTCCCGCACGCACATATTCGCACACACTCCTGCACGCACACACCCGATCACACACGTACACATTCGCACACTCCGTTACACACACTCGCACACTCCCTTACACACACACGTACACATTCGCATACGCGCACACACACACGTACACACATATTCGGACACACACACACACAGGCAATCCCGCACTCGCACACACATACATACCCACGCACACACACACATTCGCACACACGTATATACACATTCACACATTTGCACAAACATGCTCTCGCACACACACACACACACAAACATACTCGCACACAGATGCACTTCACACATCCGCACACACGCGAACTCGCACAGACACGCACTCGCACACACATACTGTTTAACAGTTTAATATAAATTTATTTAAATGTTAAAACTCCGGACCAGAGTGAATTGGAAGTGAAATAAAATCCGCGTCACTCCGCAATCACTCCGCTAAAGCAAAACTCCCAATTCACTCCGCATGCGGAGTGATTTTTTTTTAAACTCTGGAACTCCGAGTGGTGGAGTGAATCCAGAGTGAATTCGGATTTAATTTCAATCCGAATTCACTCCGGATTTTTTTACAGTGTAAACTAGAATTTAAATGTATAACTAAAATTCTTTTTATGCATTATTAGAAAATATATGTTATAATAACCAAATCAAGATTGAATTCAAATAATATTTCATTTTTTACAACCAGAGTTTTTAAAAGATGTTAAGAATCGCCGTAAACTGAACGAAACAGGTCTGCCTAGTGGACAGCGAACGTGCTTTATAACACGACGGTCGTAGGTTCGAGACCCGTCACGGGTAAAATTTCAATAACACTTTTCAGCCAGTTCCCTAGCGGATGCGAATTACGTTAATTACCGTAATTTACGGCATTCAGCAAAGTTGCCGTAACTTACTGTAAATCGCCATAATTTATGGTAAATTGACGCCTTTTTACCGTAAGTTACCACCGCTTTCCGTATTTTGCCATAAATTACGGCACACGCCGTAGTTTGCCGTAAAATACGGTAAATTTCCGCTATTGACCTAAGTTACCGTAAATTATGGTAATTCTGCTGGATATCGTCAATTATAGTAATTACCGTAAATTACGCTAATTACCGTAATTCAGGTCCGCTAGGGTAAACATTAACTATACATCAATACTAGCAAAATAAGTTAATTTAAAATTGAATTATCATTATTTTTCTTTTCGCTTTTTAATAATTCTAGGGATTGGGCTTGATTAGGACCGACCATGCTTGGTCAAACATGATCATGCTTGCTCAAGCATGATAATGCCTGAATATTTGCCAGTCATGAGCATGCGTGATCATGCATGAGAAAGCATAATCATGCCTGACCGAGTATGATCACGCATGCTTATGGCTGGAAAATATTCAGGCATGATCATGCATGAGATTAACGCATGATCAGGTCTGATGGTTTCTTCCCGGGTTAATAAAATACTATAAATTTGACTTGAAGCTTAAATAACTTTTGAACAGTGGGATTTATCAAAAAATGATAAGAGACTTTTTTGTAGAGCGTTTAATTTCCTACAAAAAAATTTACTGGGCATAAAAATCCGTCGATTGGTTTGTGACCTAGAAAATTCTAAAAAAAAAAATTTTTTTTTTCCCGTGTTATTTAAATCGAAAATAGAAAAATGGATTGAGGCAAACCTTAATATCAACATTAAGAGTCCGGATTGGTACCAAAATTTTTATTTTTAGTTATACTTTCAATTTTTTGACACCATAAAAAAAAAAATTGTTGTTTTTTTTGAAACACCCTAATGATCATGCATGATCAGGTCTGATGATTTTTTCCCGGGACATGAATCATCCATGATCAGGAATAGATTATGCATGATCAGATATGAATCATGCATGGTCATTAGGGTGGTTTTTAAGAATCAAATTTTTTCAGGCGCCTCATCAAAAGCTTCTTTTTAGTGAAAAAATACGTAAGGAATTTGGTTTACTCTTTTTAAGTAAATGAAACACGTGCCTCAGGACGATCAAAGTTCATTTTTCGATACAATCGCGGTATTTTTTAAATATGAATTACGCAGATTAACGGAAAAACTCCTAGGAACAATTTTGTAGGAAATTGAATTCTTGTCAAAAAACGTCATATTTTTTTTTTTTTATAAAATGTGTTTTTATGAAGATATTTAAAAAAAAAAACTTTTCTAGATCTTATTCATTGAGCATTTAAAGTCTTGCGAATGTTAAAAATAACGTTTTTTCTTAAATATAGACAACTTTATAACTCGTAACATATCAATCATTAATGCTTATTATGGTTTCTATATACTCAGAAAAATGTTATTTTCAACATGTATAATTCTTAAAACGCTCAATTCATAAGATCCAAAACAAAGTTTTTTTTAAATATCTTCATAAAAACACATTTTATAAGAAAAATGAACATGACTTTTTTTTGTCAAGAATTTAATTTACTAAAAAATTGTTCTTATGAGTTTTTCCTTTAATCTGCACATTTCATGAGATATTTGAAAAAAAAAAAAAAAAAAAACACGATTGTATCGAAAAATTAACTGATCATCCTGTGGCACGTGTTCTTTTTACTTAAAAAGAAAAAACCAAAGTCCCCAGGTATTTTTTCACTAAAAAGAAGCTTTTTATGGGGCGTCTGATAAAATTTAATTTTTAACGACCACCCCAATGGTCATGCTCACCGATTTTTTCCCGGGTACTTACTAAATTTCAGAACATTTAACAGCTCTTTAAGAATTAACAAGAATTGAAACAATATCTCTACATAATGGATAAAAGATTCGTGAATATAAAAAGAAAAAAGAAAAAAATATCAAATATTCTCCGATTTTCTGAATGTACTGACCATATTATAAATGCTTTTAAAAATCATAATTTATGGAGCAGCATCGCAGATGTTGATAATTTTATATCAGCAAATGTATAATACAAATAAATATGAAAAATTTTATCAATACAAGTCTTAATATTCATTTTTCATTATATATTGTATTTCAATCTATATTTATAACTAATTTTTAAGTCTTATTTCGTATATAAATTGTCGTCAAAAATGGAAAACTCCGAAGTTGACGGAAATTTGACGAAAAATTCAAGGAAACTTTTGTAAATGAACTTTTGCTAAAGCAAACTGTCCCTGATAGTCACCTTAACCACAAATTAACTTCAAGCTACTACCGTATTATTCTGAAGCCAACTTAAAGGAAAGTCCCTAATAGCACAGTTTGCTTTAGCAAAAGTTCACTTCGAAAAGTCCTTAAATTTTGCGTCAAATGACCGTCAACTTTGGAATTTTCCATTTTTGACGACAATTTATATACAACTTGCTATACAATTTGACGTAAATTTACTACCTGAATTAGAATGCAAATTCACTTCAAAAGTTGTCTAGAAAAAATTTGTCGTCAATTTTCAGGCAAATTTTTACATCAATTTATTGTTAATTTGATTTGAAAAATCCCTTATAGCCAAATTGGCGAGAAACTGTCCTGACAGCTACACCTTGCTCAGCAAGTTCTGCAGTAAAACATTTTCGGCTAACTTAACGACAAGTTTCTGGCAAGCTTGGCTGGATAATACTTTCCTTTAAGTTGGCTTCAGACTACGGCAGTAGCTTGAAGTTAACTTGCGGTTCAGGTGGCTATCAGGACGGCATCAAACTAACAGCCACAACTAGACGCCAAGTTGGCCGCAAAAGTTAGTACTTCCAAAGTTGATAGACACTTTCTGAGAAAGAAGACTCGTGCTATGACCCTGATAGCCAGTCATTGCTCTACAAGTGTTGTACCCTATTCAAAAATGCCCATAGAATCCACTCAACTGCGACAAAAACCGCATAGAATCCTATAGACTGTATTGGTTTTTATGCGGTTTTTGTCAAAGTTGAGTGGATTCTATGGGAATTTTTGGATAGGGTAGAGCAACACTTACGGCTAACTTAACGAGAAAGTTTCTGGCAAACTTGGCTCTACAATACTTTCCTTTAAGGTGGATTCAGAATACGGCAGTAGCTTGAATGTAACTTGCCAGAAAAACTTACCGTCAATTTGAAGTGAAACTTTCAATCAACTTAACGTCATTGTCTGACAGTAATACTTGTAGTCAAATTGAATTCAACTTAACAGACAATTTACTGTCAACTTAAAGGTAACCTGCTTGCTCTCCAACACTTTCCTTTAGTTTACCTTTAAAATACGGCAGTAGAATGTAGTTAACTTATGGTTAGGGTGGCTATCAGGGCAGGGATTATAAAGTATTTTTTTACCTTCAAATTGTAGAGATCTTTATGTATGAGTTTGCTTACCTTCTGAAATGGTAAGAATGAACGTTACCGACTTCCCTGATAGCCACCCTAACCGTAAGTTAACTACAAGCTACTGCCGTATTCTAAAAAGTAACTTAAAGGTAAGTGTTGGAGAGCAAGCAGTTACTTTTCAGTTGAGCTTTTAATTGTCTGTAACTTGTGATTCAATTTGACTACAAATGTTACTGTCAGACAATGACGTTAAGTTGATTAAAAGTTTCACTTGAAATTGACGGCAAGTTTTTCTGTCAAATTACATTCAGATGACGGCAGTTGATTTGCATCAACTTGCACGCAAATATCATCCAGCCGAGGCTTGCCAGAAACGTCGTTAAGTTAGCCGTAGATGCTTCACCCCTAATAGCCACTTAAGCTTAAAATTGAGGGTAATTTGATGTTGAAATTACCTGAAATCTGCTGCCCGAATTTGCAGACAATTTCACAGCAAAAGTTGAAAATAGAAATTTACGGTTAATTTTTCTTCAATTTAAAGGTAACCCTGGTAGCCAGATCTTGCTCTGCAAGTTCTGCGGTGAAACATTTTCGGCTAACTTAACGAGAGAGTTTCTGGCAAGCTTGGCAGGATAATACTTTCCTTTAAGGCTCGGCCGCACCTAACAAAATCCTGAATTTAAGAATTCTAATTATTTATTAAGTAATTATCATAACAGCAATTTTCTTAGCTTCCGACTAAAAGCAGAAGACGAACTTCCTCGGAAGATTTTCATCATCCGAGTCCCATAAATATTCAAAAAGTAATTAGAATTCTTAAATTCAGGATTTCGTCAGGTGCGGCCCAGCCTTAAGTTGGCTTCAGAATACGGCAGTAGCTTGAATGTAACTTGCCAGAAAAACTTGCCGTCAATTTGAAGTGAAAGTTTCAATCAACATAACGTCATTGTCTGACCGTAACACTTGTAGTCAAATTGAATAAAAAGTTACAGACAATTAAAAGGTCAACTGAAAGGTCACTGCTTGCTCTCCAACACTTACCTTTAAGTTACTTTTTAGAATATGGCAGTAGCTTGTAGTTAACTTCCCTGATAGCACGAGTTGATCGTGAAAAAGTTGCTCATTCATTAATTTCCGACCAACTTGATGACAAGTTGTCGACAACTTGAGTTTTTGCAACTTTTGGTTACAAGTTACCGCTAACTTTCTCAGAAAGTTGGCGCCAGTATGGAGCTGCAACTGGAATGCAAGTTTCTGAGAAAATTGAAAGGAAACTTACCGTCAACTTATGGTTGCCAACTTTTGCAAGCAACTTTTGCCACCAACTTTCTCAGAAAATGTCTATCAACTTTGGAGGGACCAACTGTTGACGGCCAACTTGGTGTCCAGTTGCGGCTGCAAGTTTCTCGTCAGTTTCTCGCCAACTTGGCTATCAGGGTTACGGTTAGGGTAGCGATCAGGGAAACTTTTACGACAAAAAAACAGTCGGTATTGTTCATTCTTACCATTTCAGAAGGTAAGCAAATTTATACACAAAATTGTCTACAATTTGAGGTTAAAAATATACTTAACAATTTTTCAAGTTAAATTACCGATACATTGACATAAAATTTGCGTAAAAATTAACGGCAACTTTTTTCTAGTCAACTTTTGAAGTAAATTTGCATTATAATTCGGGCAGTAAATTTACTTCGAATTCAATAGCAAGTTGCATACAAATTGTCGTAAAAAGTGGAAAAGTCCGAAGTTGACGGAAATTTGACGAAAAATTCAACGAAACTTTTGTACAGTAAACTTTTGCTCAAGCAAATTGTGCTATTAGGGACTGCAGAACTTGCTGAGCAATTATATTTACAGTGTGATTATCAGGGGTGCTATAAAGGTTTTAAGTAACAAAAGTTACCTCTTAATTAAGGAAAAATTAACTGGAAGTTTTTCTTTCTAACTTTTGCTGTCAAATTGTCGGAAAATTCGGACAGTAAATTTCGGTAATTTCAATTGTCAAATTACTGTCAATTTCAAGCTAAAGTGGCCATTAGAGTAACATCAACTTCGAGGTCAGATAATGGCAAAAAATTAACATCTACTTAACGTCAAGTTCAAGGTTAGATTGTGGCAGTAAATTAACATCAATCTAACGTCAATTTTAACGTAAAATCACGGCAATAACTGAACATCAACTTAACGTCAAGTTCAACGTTAGATTGTGGCATTAAATTAACATTAATCTAAAGTCAATCTTAACGTCAGATTACGGCAATAAATAAACATTAACTTAACGTCAACTTAACTGTCATGTTTGTTGTGATTCGTGTAACAGGCGCCTTTAGTAACAGCCATGTTTAAAATAGAGCCCCTAGCCGCTTAGTTGTAGGGGACCGTAGTTACGTTGAAATCCCCGATTGTAAAAAAACAAAAGAGAGTAAACGAAAAAAGTAGAAAAGGAAGAAAATAAAAAAAAGTATTGTAACTGTTTGGTGGTACATTTTGTCAAACAGACAAACAGTATCTGACATTTTAATCCTCCATTCATTATTTATATCTTGCTTGTACTAAAAATACATTTAATCTGTTATTGACTTAATAAGAATAAATTAATGAGCGATATAAAAAAATATACAAAAATGTGTCAAATACATTTAAGACAAAGTTTGACTTATCATCTAAAAGCTCCGCGGACAATGTATATTTCTTTATTATTTAATAGTCATATTAATGCGCGTAAAATAAATACAACTTTATTATAAGTTATTATAGTGTTTTATTAAATATATCAATGCAATTAAAGGAAATTTATGTATGAATGAATTTTTTCTTAGTGTTCTTGTGTATATTAGTCATTGATTAGATTATGCGATAAAATGAGTGGTTATGGTGGCTTGCAAAAATCATAAACTCTTTTTACAATTTTACGTAAACGGATGTATAAATTTGATTAGTATTGTAAATTAATAACACGCATAAAAAAATATTTTAGTTAAATCATGATAGTGATCAGTTATTAGTATTCGTGTGTTTATTTTGAATTAGTAATAAAAATAAGATCAAACATATCACTTTCAACGTATATAACTCATAAGTATTCAGTGTGAATTTAAAATAAATTTAAACTTGATGAAGGTATTGAACTTCAATCACAGGATGGTGATTCGGTAAGAATATTATAAGTTTATATTTTTAATTTTGTTGTCGAACATTCCGCTTAATTAAAAATTTTGAATACTTTTTTTATAGATCTGATGGAGATGGTACTGAAAGCCCATTACTTGAAGAAGAGACCAATTCAGTTGACTCACCCCTAAGCCCAAATAGTAAACTTAATCATACTCGCCCCTACATAAGTCCTCATGGAAGCCACACTCATCATCATGATAATACTAAAGCTCCTACTAAATATGGAGAGTTAGTCATCTTAGGGTAATGTATTCTATGATAAAATTTTAAAATTTTAGTCTTTTAAACTTCCCGCTGAAAAAATTGGAAATTTCAAAAAAATGAAGTTATTGGTTTTGGTCCGATTTTCAAAAACCGAGTTTTCAACAGGTCTCAATATTTTGAGGTCCTAAGAAGGCATCCTGACTATTTTCAAACGGATTTCCGAGTGTATGTAAATATTCTATCTTTCGAACGGATGAACCGATTTAGATCTGTTGGGGGGGGGGGGGGGGGGGTTAAAGGCAAAAAAAGGCATATTTTTAAGATATAAATAATGTTGGCTTATTTATTTCATATACATGTTATAGTATGACATCTAAAGTATCTTCGAAAAAAATTTCAATTGAAAATATCGAGAAATAAGTTCATGACAGCGAATCTCTGAAGGCGCTTCGAAAAAAAAAAAGGTTTCATGCGGTGAACTTTATAACGGGTTACTGGATTATTTGGAACAAAATAATCGGAAAGTGCTTAAAAAGTGAAATGTTTCTCTAGATAATCAGGAAGAGTTTTTTTTTTTTCGATTTTCTTATCTTTGGCAACATTTGAAAGTGGAAAACGCGATTTTCTCTAAAAAAAAGTTCGATGAATTTGTTATTATAAAATGGAAAAAAAATGGTACAAAAAGAAAAAAACTTTTCCTGATTACTTAGGGAAACATATCACCTGTTAAGCACGTTTCGATTTTTAACTTCCCGCTAAGAAAATTGCAAATTTTCAAAAATTCGGGAAGTTATTGGTTTCACCCCGATTTGTGAAAATCGAAATTCCAATAGATGTCGACATTTTGAGGTTCTAGGAAGCTATTCTGACTAAATTCAAGATGATGTCCGAGTGTATGTATGTATGTATGTATGTATGTATGTATGTATGTATGTACGTACGTACGTAAATATCTATAACTTTTGAACGGATGAACCGATTTTGATCGTCAAGGTGTCATTCGACGCGGCTTGTTATTTACTATAAGCACTGAAAATTGAGCTTGATCGGTAGGGCTCGTTCGGAGATATTCCAAAAATAAACTTTTTTCAAAAATGTTTTTTTTCGGATAACTTTTTACGGGCTCGATGGATTGATTTCAAAATCAACTGGGCTCTGAAGCTTCATAAACCGCGTCGAATGCCACTTCAACCATCAAAATCGGTTAATTCTTTCAAGAGATACCGTTGTCGAAAGAATTAAAAAAAAAAAATTTTTTTTAGTATTTTTGAAATTTCTCAAAAACGATTCGATAAATAAATTTCAAAGTCTGATCAGTTGTAGAACTCAATAAAACGCGTCAATTGCCACTTAACCATCTCAATCGCTTTATTAGTTCGAGAGATATCGTTTGAGAAAAAATGGTAAAAAACGTTTTTTTTCGAAAACAAAGGCATACAAAAGTATTTTCGAGCTCGAAGAGCTGGAAAATGTATCCACAACAATTTTTCGAGCTCAAGGAGCCCGAAAACGGCGGGAAGTTTTGAGGCTGGTCCGCAGGGTCAACTGACAGACCGATTTTTTTGTTCCAAATAATCCGGTAACGAGTTATTAAGTTCACCGCATAAAAACTTTTTTTTTTCGAAGCGCCTTCAGAGATTCGCTGTCATGGACTTATTTCTTGATGTTTTTAATTGAAAATTTTTTCGGAGATACTTTAGATGTCATACTATAACATGTATATGAAATAAATAAAGCAACATTATTCATATCTCCAAAAAAAAAATCATAAAAATATGCCTTTTTTCTCCTTTGAACCCCAACCCCCCTAAGGTGGCATTTGACGAGACTTATTTATTTCTAGGTGCTGTGAGAAATTGAGTTTGATCGGTACAGTGCGTTTCGAGTTATTCCAAAAACATTATTTGAAAAATGTTTTTTTTTTTTGATAACTTTTAGTATACCTGACGGATTGGTTTTACAATCTAATCAGCTTGAAAGCAGCTATAGCAGCGACGAATGCCGGTTAAACTATAAAAATTGGATTAATTGTTCAAGGGATATCGCCCGTGTAAATAGTATATTACATACTTAGGCCAGTAAAATAAGAAAAGTCTCAGATCACATGCACTTGTTGGCCGAGGCGAAGCCGAGGCTGACAAACATGTGCTCTGAGGCTTTCTTTTTTAATGGCCAAGGTGCGTATACTATTTTTCTGCTCGACGGAGCCGGAAAGTTGCAACTTCGTTCAGGGCAGCGAAAGTTGCCACTTTCCGGCCGGAAGGCAGAAAAAAAATTGTTGAATAAAGGTGGGAAATTTTTTAACTATTCTGAACTTCAAAATGTGACACAACGACGAACTTATTTTAAACGTTTTTTAAACGTTCAGAAATATTTCAAAATCAGTTTTTTCTGAAGGTATTTTGCACTAAAAAAAAAATGATAAAACCTAGTACCTTTAATGGAGCGTCATAATAAGGTTACAAATGAGTCAAAAACGATAATTTGTAGTATTAAGTCGATTGTTTCTTTCTTTGTATTTTCCGAAGTTTAAAAGTCGTTTATAAAAAGTTTGTCATTGTATCACGTTTTGAAGTTTAGAATAATCAACACTTCCAACCTTTTCTCAACGATTTTTTTTTTACACTGGCGTTGTTAAAAGAATTTCAGAAAAAGTGCTTTTTTCTAATAAACTCCATTATCACAAAACTGATTGATTCTAGTAATTTTACTGCGATAAGAGCTGAAAAATTGTGTCGTATGCCACCTCGAATATCAAAATAGATTGATTAGTTCGAAGGATATCGGCGATGAACAATTAAATAAATAACAATTTACTTTATTTTTCTCGGATAACGCATAATGTAATTCCTTATACGTTCTAAAACTCATACTGACCCTTTGGCTTCATAATGTTTGATGATCACTGCATAAGCAATTGTAATCGGTTCGTTCGAATAATAGCATTATCAAAAATTTTGAAAAATCACTTTTTTAACAATTTTTTCTGGATATTTCATATATCAATCCGCTGGTTTTATTAAAACACGTAACCCTTTATCTAGATCATTTCTATTAATTTCTGTCCCAAAACATTGAATTCATCAATCATAATCGTGGGCAAAACTTCAAAAACGTTCCTTATTGATTATTTTCAATTTCTCTAATTTTCGAAGATTAATACGAAACGTCCCTTTTTTTGAGTTCAAAGGGCTCCACAATACCAATGTATTTGAAGGTGTTTTCAAGCTGAAAGAACTCGAATATGTATTAAAAGTTATGTTTTTGGGCATCTTGAGTTCGAAAACAGCGGGAAGTTTCGGAGCTGTCCCGCAAGGTCAACTGTTTTTCAGATTTTTTTTTATATAACTGTCCTAAGTTAACATATTTTCATTTCTATAGATATAATGGGTTTTTACCACCTGGAGACCGTGGAAGACGTAGAAGTAAATTTGTATTGTACAAACGACCAGTTGCAAACGGAGTGAAACGAAGTAAACATTACGTTGTAAAAACTCCTCACAATTCTCAAGCCGTATTAAATGTTAAGCAGCATTCTATTTCTTACACTCTTTCTCGGACACAAGCAGTAATTGTCGAGTACACAGAAGATGATTCAACAGACATGTTTCAGGTATGTTTAAATACATTTTTATCCATTTATTTAGGGTAAATGCTCCAGTAGTTGACCGAGCACCAGTAGTCGACCGCTTTTGTATAAAAGTCCTAAAATTGTCATCAAATGAATATATAATAGCCTTAAAATTAATATTGCACGACTCATGATGCGAAGCATCAGAGTGTGCTTTACGATCGGAAAATTTTTTTCGCCTCACTTCGGCAACTATTTATTTTTTTTAAACTTACAATAATCATAATTATTAAATGCTTCAAATATTATATAATTTTTATAACGTCGAAAATAATTCATGAAAACTTTCACAGCATGATTTAACTAAAATCGGTAATTTACTATAGTAGAGTATCTTAGAGATGTGTACATTCTTTAATTAATAATAATAATAATCATATTAATCATAATCATAATCATAATGATGATGACGATGATGATGATGATGATGATTGTCATTTGTCAGCCAGAATGACGGGTAGATTTTTCTAAAGAAGTTTTAAAAATTCTAAACTCTCATTAGAGTGCATTCTGAAATGCGCCGCGAGTAGCTGTGACGCATATTAACAGCATATGTTACAGCTGCTCCAAGTTTCTTGCAGCGCACTTCAGAATTCACCCAAAATCAGTAAAATTAATTATCGAATAAAAATCAAAACAAGTTATAGATTCACTATAAAAATATTATCGAAGTAGAACGCCATCTATATACATGCTTGTGAAACCTCATATAAAACAAAATACGAAGTTGTCAATGAAGATATAATAGTATTATTTGAAACATATTCCATAAATGGCAGCATACACATCCCTTATTAAAAGAAACGATTTAAAAAGATTAGAAAACTAAATTTTAAATACTTTTTAATGCTTTTGAATACTTTGAATACTTTTAAATCGCCTTTCTTATGGGCTCCTTGAGCTCGAAAACAGCGGAAAGTTTTGGGGCTGGCCCGCAGGGCCAACCGACTCCCAGATTTTTTTTTTGTAAGTCCAAGTTTAATTTCTAAGAAAAATTATTCATGGAAGCATTGATAATAAATATTTTTGTCATTATGTAATATAGAATATACTATATTACCACCAAAAAAGGAACTTATCACTCTGTCAAATAACAGAGGAGTACTCGTGCCAAAATTGCTTCCAACATTTGAATATAACACTTTTGAAATGTTTCTTACCAGGGACATTACAACTGGTGGGCGCGATCTCGTGGCGAGCATCGAACTACTTCCGCTGCTGCTTATAGCACCGGTGACTTCTATCTCCTACATATATAAATTTACTCCCAAGTTATTTTTCTCTTAGTTTAAGCATTTTTTTTTTTTTTTTTTTTTTTTTTTTTTTTTTTTTGGTTGGAGTATACAAAAATTTTTGCCTTTAAAAAATAGCACTTATTCCGAGAAAATTTGTTGTCTTCAAACAAAAAAATATAATATTGTTTCAGAAAACTAACACATCTTTCTTTAAAAAAAAATATATTTAGAAAAAAAACTTAAAACAAGTAAAAATTTTTTGTTTAAGCATAAAAATATGTTTACTTGCGGAAAAAAAAATTTTGATTCAAGATATTTATTTACTAGGTGCAAGAAAATTCTAATTTTCTGAATCGTTAAAAAAAATTTCTTGTATCAAGATTAATTTTCTTGGTTCGAGTGAACTATTACTTTTTGAAAATTAAAATTTAGGAAGGGAAATAATTTACATAAAAGACTATCACATTTTAAGATAAGTCTGATAGTTTCGCCGAAAGTCAAATAATCCTAAAATTTACTATGAATCCAACTGTGACCTTAAATAACTTTCAAATAATTATAAGAGACCTTTTTTGTAGAGCGTTCAATTTTCAACACAAGTATTCATTGATTTTTCTGATACACTAATTCCCTGGTGAGTGATAAAATTCTGAACTGTAAAAAAAGTTTTTCCTATGTTATTTAAATCGGAAATCGAAAAATGCGAGAAGCTACCTCTAAAACTTAAATTTAAGAGCCGATCTTCTGACAGAATTTTTGTTTCGACAGATTTCATCAATTTCTGGTGGTGCCAAAAAAAAAAAAAAATGTTTTTCGGCACACTAATTTTTATATTATAAAATAATTCCAACTTTTAGTATTGATTACTAATACATTTTACAATTATCTGATGTTCTTGTAAATTATAACTACGTAGAAAAAACAGTTAACTCGAATCCGGAAAAATCTGGAAATTCAAAATTATCTCGCACCAAATAATTAATTATCTTGATATTTTTATCTTGAGTCAGAATTTTTTTTTTCAAATCGAGATATTTTTATGCTTAAATTATGCATTAAGTTTAGTAATATTACAATGCAAGTGTTGTAATTTTATTAAACAATGTATATTGGAAATTATTTGTAATTTAATATACTGTATTAAGTATACAGAAAATCAAATTACAAATAATGTTTGCCAATGTTAAAAACTTTTAATTGGAAACTAGTCAACGGTTCGGTAAAATTACAAGACGTGTAAGAAAAATAAAAATTTTCGGCGAAATTACAATGGGTTCTGTAATTTACAAGTCAGAGTTGTAAAAATACTGAAAATATTTGTAAAATTTTAATGACTTTATTGTAATTTCAGTTACAATTTTTTGTTGTAAATTTATAAAAAATTGTAGTAAATTAAATTACAAACAATGTTTGTAAATTTTAAAAACTTTTCATTGGGAATTGATCAACGGTTTGGTAAAATCACAATACGTGTAGGATTACTACATAAAGATAGTAAAACACCAACTCATCTTGGTAGGTTTCCTAACACGTTTTGGTAGATTATTCGAATTGTATTGTATATTGTATTGACAACACACTGATTTGTAATTTTACTCATATTTTGTTTTGTAAAGTATTTGTAATTTTACAAAAATCTTAAACAGTGCAGCTAAAAATTATCTGAAGTCGAGTACCCTTAAAATTTAGTTAGAGTATCATCAAATCCTCCCCCCAACGATCTCTGGTAATTTTTATTTTTTTCATTTCTACATTTTTAGTTGTCATATAAAGTGAAAAGTACTATTTTTCACGAAAAACTCCGCCATTTTGGGGGGTGGAAAACCCTTTTAATGTAAAAATAAAACAAGGCCATTCGGCAGCCGAAATGGAAGGTAGATTTTTCAATTAATCGATATATAAAAATAGTTTTATACATATATATACTGTTAGTGTATAGTCATGATATGAAATTAGACTCGTTTTCTAAAAGTGAGGGTAAAAAAAGACGACAATTATTCTTGATAGAGAACTTCAGATAGTTGATTTGACATATTATTATATAGGTAATGTACTAAACTAACCTTCACATAAATAAAGTAATGAAAGTTTAATTAGTATGAGATTATAATTGTAATCGCTGTTACCATGACAAGCCCAGTTAAAATAACAGTAATACTTTTAAAATATGAAATAGCTGTGAAATTTACAGGTTATTTTGTTCAAAATAAAATACACATAACAAAATTGTATTATAATGGGAAATGCATAAGTTATGTGGTATAAAAACCATATTTTCAACATTTTTCGATTTCATTAAAAATTTTAAGGCAATCAAATTATTGAAAGAAATAGTCAAAACATGAAGTTTAAGGTCATAAATTAAAAATTATTAGACAAGCTTGCAGATACTTTTTACGGAAATTGTCTATGAATATTAGTTTTAAAGTTATATGAGCTTTAGCAGTGATTAAAAAATGATTTTTACGAAAAATCATGAAAATTTCAAACAGCCATAATTTCAAAGCTATTCTCACGATTCAGTTCATCTTTGAACCTAATCAAGGTAATCGCCTATAGAATATTTGTGAAAAATTCCATTAAGATCTGATAAGAACTGTGCGTGCTATCGTAATGACAAGACCAGTGATAATCATAGGGAGTAGAGGTACATTTGATACATCATAAATAATAAAAGAAATACTTTTAAAATATAAAATAGCAGTGAAATTGACAGGTTATTTTGTACACAATAAAATACAACTGACGAAACTGGATTATAATGGGACAAGCATAAGATGTGGAATGAAAACCATATTGTTCAACATTTTTTGATTCCAATAAAATTTTCAAGGCTATTAAATTATTGGAAGGAATGGTCTAAATATAAAGTTTAAGGTCATAAATTAAAGCTTATTAATCAAGCTTTGAAATACTTTTTGCAGAAATTATCTATGAGTTGTAATTTTAAAGTTATATGGACTTGAATGTGATTAAAAACTGATTTTTTCGAAAAATCGTTGAAATTTCAAACAGTCATAACTTCTAAACTAATCGACCGATTCAGCCTATCTTCGAACTTAACCGTGGTAATCACACATAGAATTAGTTCAGAAAATTTCATTACGATCGGATAAGAATTGTAGACGCAATCGTGTCTTCAAAAGTCGGTTCTATCCCATATATATATATATATATATATATATATATACATATATATATATACATATATATATACATATATATATACATATATATATATACATATATATATATACATATATAAATTTTTTAACGAATGGTATTTTTGAACTCTACTCAACTAATTATGATAGTTTATGATGAAATTCCTTGAAAAATCGACCATGAGGACAAATACAATAGTTAGATTTTTAAAAAAATCTACCTAAAAATTGAGCTGGCGCACGGGGGGGTCTCCTTTCCCATTTAAAATACATTGAAAAAAATTTGTTTTTTCTATTTTGTAAATAACTATGTTTTTCGATTTTTGAGTTTAGCAGTCTTGTAGTAAATTAAATTCTTTACAAAAAAGGTCTCTTGTGTCATACGGTCAAAGTTGATAGGAAAAAAGTTATAGAGGTTGAAACTTAGGAGGGAAAATAGAATTTTTAAAATAAATACAATTTTTAGGTAGATTTTTTTAAAAATCTAACTATTGTATTTGCCCTCATGGTCGATTTTACAAGGGATTTCGTCATAAACTATCATTATTAGTTGAGTAGAGTTCAAAAATACCACTCGTTGAAAAATTTATATATGTATGTATATATATATATATATATATATATATATATATATATTTATGTAATAGAACCGACTTTTGAGGACACGATTGCGTCTACAATTCTTGTCCAATCTTAATGAAATTTCCTACACTTATTCTATGTGTGATTACCACGGTTAAGTTCGAAGATGGGCTGATTCGGTCGATTAGTTTAGAAGTTATGGCTGTCTGAAATTTCAACGATTTTTCGAAAAAATCAATTTTTAATCACTTTCAAGTCCATATAACTTTAAAACTACAACTCATAGATAATTTCTGCAAAAAGTATTTTAAAGCGTGACTAAGAAGCTTTAATTTATGATCTCAAACTTTATATTTTGACCATTTCTTCCAATAATTTCATAGCCTTGAAAATTTTAATGGAATCAAAAAATGTTGAAAATATGGTTTTCAGTCCACAGAACTTATGCTTGTTCCATTATAATCCAGTTTTGTCAGTTGTATTTTATTGTGCACAAATTAACCTGTAAATTTCACTGCTATTTTATATTTTAGAAGTATTTCATTTACTACTTATAATGTATCAAATGTACCTCTACTCCCAATGATTATCACTTGTCTTGTCATTACGATAGCACCCACAGTTCTTATCGGATCTTGATGAAATTTTTTACACTTATTCTATAGGCGATCACCTTAATCAGGTTCGAAGATGGGCTGAATCCCTCGAATAGTTTTGAAATTATGGCTGTTTGAAATTTTCATGATTTTTCGTAAAAATCAGTTTTTAATTAACGCTAAAGCTCATGTAACTTCAAAACTAATATTTATAGACAAATTCCGTAAAAAGTATCTAAAAGCTTGACTAATAATCTCGCATTAATGACCTTAAGCTTTATGTTTTGACTATTTCTTCCAATAATTTGATACCCTTGAACTTTTTAATGAAATCAAAAATGTTGAAAATATGGTTTTCATTCCACATAACTTATGAATTTCCCATTATAATACAATTTTGTCACGTGTATTTTATTGTAAACAAAATAACCTGTAAATTTCACAGCTATTTTATATTTTAAATCAAAGTATTACTGTTATTTTAACTGGGCTTGTCATGGTAACAGCGATTACAATTATGATCTCATACTAATTAAATTTTCAATACTTTATTTATGTGAAGGTTAGTTTGGTACATTACCTGTATAATGTTATGTCAAATCAACTATCTGAAGTTCTCTATCAATAATAATCGTTGTCTTTTTTTACCCTCACTCCTAGAAAACGAGTCTAATTTCATATCATGACTATACACTAACAAGAAATGTATGTATAAAACTATTTTTTTATATCACTTAATTGAAAAATCTACCTTCCATTTCGGCTGCCGAATGGCCTTTTTTTGTTTTTTATTCGTTAACTAGCAGGATTTCATTTTTTTAATTATTTTGCAATTAAAGTCCTTACAAGAAATGTAATTATCTACAAAAATGGTCCTTAGAGTCGTTTTAATAGAGCTCATAGAAAGAAAGTTACAGAGCTCTAAAGTCAAGAAAAAATTGAATTATTGAGAAGAAAAATTTTGTAGTCAAATATTATTTTTAAGGATTATAAGTCCAGAGTACATACATACAATGAACCTGAATTTTTAATTTTAATTACAATTTAATTTTGTAGAAATATAAAAAAAAAAAGAATATTTTTTTTCTCATTAATTCAATTTTTCTCAACTTTAGAGCTCTGTAACTTTCTTTCTATGAGCTTTATTAAAACAACTCTAAGGACCTTTTTAGTAGATAATTACATTTCTTGTAAGGACTTTAATTGCAAAATACTAAAAAAATGAAATCCTACTAGTTAACGAATAAAAAACAAAAAAATTGTATTTATTTTAAAAATTCTATTTTTTCCTCCCAAGTTTCAACCTCTATAACTTTTTTCCTATCAACTTTGACTGTATGACACAAGAGACCTTGTTTGTAGAGAATTCAATTTACTACAAGGCTGCTGAATTCAAAAATTGAAAAACATAGTTATTTACAAAATAGAAAAAACAAATTTTTTTCAATGTATTTTAAATGGGAAAGGGGACCCCCTCGTGCGCCAGCTGAATTTTTGAGATATGGAGCTGAAATTTTAGGAGAATTTTTTTTTTTTATTGAAGTGACTGTTAAGATGTATTTAATTAACATAAAAAATTAATTTTTTTTTTTCTGACACAGTCTAATATATATTTATACATACATATATAAATTTTTTAACGAATGGTATTTTTGAACTCTACTCAAGTAATTATGATAGTTTATGATAAAATTCCTTGAAAAATCGACCATGAGGACAAATACAATAGTTAGATTTTTAAAAAAATCTACCTAAAAACAATTGGTAGGCGTAGCATTAAGCGTTCTATTAAGGTGATGTTCGCTGTGACTAGCTTCTGTTACTGAATAGTCGTCGTGTAAAATATGACAAATCTTTCATTGTCACAGCAATTAGAGTATGCAATCGTTTACCACCGAGCTGTATAAATATACCAACATTTATGGAGTTAGAAAAGCGTATTTCGATTATATTTTTAAGCATGAAATTAATTAATAATTATCTATGTATGTTATTAAGAGAATGAGGAAAATTTTGTTCCCGCTATATCTATATGATAGCATTGGTTAATGTTATTGAATTTGATATTGTTAGAAAGATCTTGACTTGAATTTGTGCCTTTTCATAGTTTAAACTCTTTTTTATTGCTAAGTATTGAGATAAATATATTTATCTATATATATCATTCGAATTACATTAAAATTACGCAAGAAAAAAGTTGATCGTATTTATTTTCTTTAAATAAATAAATATTTTACTTATTCTGTCACTATTTGGAACTGAATGTCACTGAATATATAGCTATATTATTTATATCGTGTAACTTATTCTACTCTCTTTTGGTTTTAGGAAGCTTTTCCAAGCCAAAAGACCGTACACAGAAAAAAAAATGAGTGTAAATGCAGCAGACATCAGACAAATTAAAAATTTATAAGAAATTGAGTAAATAATTGATAAAATAAAATTTAAAAAAATGCGCATTTAAAAAATTTTGAAAGTAATAAGTGCATTTTTTATAAATATTATTTTTTTAATTTTTACAGTATTTATTTATAATTTTAAATTTGTTTGATGTCTGCTACCTTCACACTCGTGAAAAAAGGTTTCATTGACACAAAAAATCTTTACTCACATAAAGAAAATTTTTACATACCCCAAAAAATTTTTTGCATTGTAAATTGAAAACAAAAATTTATTTAAAACTAAAAAAAATTACTTGGCACAAGAAATTATTTCTTGCCCCAAGAAAATTTTTGTATTCAATTCATAATGCATAAAATTTCTTGGCGCAAGTAAAAATTTTTTGCGGCAAGAAATCCTTTTTTATGCGTATTTTTTAAATTTAATAGTGATATTTGGGCAGTCACGTAGTGACTGCAGGCTGCTCGTATATTATAATTGATATTTATAATGTAAATTGGTGAGCTTAAATATTAAGTATCAGATATCATGATTGTAGAAAGAAACACAGGATATTCATGAACGCTGTCACTATTATTATTTTTGTTATGAATATTAGGATTGAGAATTAATCTGATAAAAACGTTTAACATGATGTATATTACATTGTGTATATTTTGTATTTTTGCTTTTGACGGCCGCAAGAAGTTTCGACTTGATGGCCGAATAAATCTGATTATCAATTTATCTATCTATTAAAAAAATTTTTAGATTGGTCGATCATCGGAGCCACCAATCGACTTCGTTGTGATGGATACTTATCCAGCTACTGAAAGCGGTCCAAGCAATGAAAGTCGAATAGCCCAAAGTACAATAAGTAGATTTGCATGTCGCATACTGACTGATCGAGTTAATCCAGCAATCACTAGAATCTACGCAGCTGGTTTTGATAGTTCCAGAAATATTTTTCTAGGAGTATGTATTTTTAGTAAAATAATATACAATTTATAAAATAGTATATACGTAGAAATATATATTCTTGTGTATAACAATTAGGAAAAGGCAACAAAATGGCAGGAAAATCGAGAAATTGATGGGCTGACAACTAATGGAATATTAATAATGCATCCTCGTGGTCCGTTTTGTGGTGGGGAAGCTCAATGTGGTTCATGGAGAGAAATAAGCGTCGGAGGTGGAGTATTTTCCTTGCGTGAAAGTAGAAGTGCTCAACAAAAGGGAAACGTCGTTGATGATGAAGATAATGTCCTTAAAGACGGCACTCTTATTGATCTTTGTGGCGCTACTTTGCTTTGGAGATCAGCAGAAGGTCTTGCTAAATCACCGGTTAGTTATATTTTTTTCTCACCTCCGTGCGGAAAGCATCGACTTTCGTCCCTCTGTGCAAAACGAAGTTGCCGTTTTCCGCCTCCGTCGAGGAGAAAAATAGTATACATACCTACAGAAGTAAATAAGAAAGCCTCAGATCACATGTAATTGTTGGCCGAGGCGAAGCCTCGGCCAACAATTACATGTGATCTGAGACATTTCTTACTTTACTTCTCTAGGTATGTAATATACTATTTAAATAGGTACTTTTGTTCATGATGTTCGATTTATAATAAGTTAGTTTAATTTTAATAATTTATTTCAGACTAAACATGATTTAGAAGAATTAGTAGATGCAATCAATGCCGGTAGACCTCAGTGTCCAGTTGGGTTAAATACCCTCGTAATACCGAGAAAGGCAGCGTCAGATTCAGCCCAACAGCAACCTTATGTCTACCTAAAATGCGGTCACGTGCAAGGTTATCATGATTGGGGCCAAGAAAAAGATAAAGCAACTAGAAGATGTCCAATGTGTTTAATTGCTGGTCCGATCGTTAAATTATGCATGGGCATTGAGCCAGCATTTTATGTTGATAGAGGACCACCAACTTATGCATTTAATCCTTGTGGACACATGGCTACTGAAAAAACCGTAAAGTTCGTATTCGATAAAACACTTCTCGTGAAAAACGTTTTTTTTGTTTTTGTTGTTTTTTCATTCAGATAGTTTTTATTATTTAAACGTTTCTTTCAGATATTGGGAAAAAGTAGCTATCCCTCATGGTACGAATGGATATATAGCTATATGTCCATTTTGTGCAATACCATTAGAAGGAGCACCTGGCTATGTAAAATTAATATTTCAAGATAATGTTGATTAAATAACTGACTTAATAGATTTTGACATTAATGTATAACTGTATTAAAAGTAAAAACGTTTTAATCATTGTAACTTTTTATACAATATAATGTATGATCCCAAATAGACTGTGAAAAAATTTTTGTATCATTATTATTGGTTCCCGAGTGAAAAAATTTATATAAAATTAGTTTCCTAGGAGCTCAAGACGTCGACATCTGATGAAAACTATTTTCTGAAATCGTGGTGAAAATAATTACATCCTGAATTAATCGAAAGTCATTGATTTTCATAGCAGGAAGTTAATAGTATATTGTACGACTAGTGCGGTAAGTGGGCAATCGACAACACTGCACGAGCTGCAGACACTATTTTTTTTACGAATGCGGTGATAAGACGATGGAGTGATGAATTCAATATCAGGTGATATGAGGTCCAGGGGTAAAGGCTCGGTGAGCTTCAACAGCGAAGCCCCACTCAAATAAAAAAAATTTTTGATTATATTTTTTTTAAAACATTATAAATACAAAATACAAAAAAAAATATCGAAAAAATCAATTTTTTCCAATAATTAGTGTTTTTGATCAAAGAAATAAGGTTTGTCGCTAAAAAAAACCTTCTGACGTTGAAGAAATGATTGAGAATGGACAAATCGCTCATTATGCGATTTTTGGCGAAAACGATAAATTTAAAGCTTCGGAGCACTAAGAAAGAAAAATCTAAGTGCTTTGAAATTTTCAGGGTTTTTCTGAGACACTTTGAGGTTGAAAAAAAAACCGACGGTATCCATCGTTCATCCATTATATCCAAACTTATACCATGAATTCTAAATATCCTTAATCATGTGGATTTTTACCGTTTTTTCAATCAACATTATTGCTTCGAAAAAAATTTTTTTCATCAAAAGCCACTATTTGTATCTTATAAATGATGTTTTGCAGTTTTCAAAACCCTACTTTCATTCCCTGTACAATCAATATGTCCCGAGTTATTGATTGTCAAAGTCAAAATGAACTTTTTTGCTTTTATCAATGATAACTCCGCTCCAAATTTTCGTAGAGACTTTTTAAGGGCGGCAAATTAAAGAGCATTGAATTGCCTGAAAGAGCTTTAAGGTTAGATAATAAAAAAAAAAAATTATTGAAGCCCATAGACCTTTTTTAAAACGAGCAAAAATTTTGAAGTTTTTTTTTCTTGCAGTGGTTTTCTTAGGATTACTCCGGAACCGTGCATGATAAAAATTATTGAAGTCCAGATCTGAAAACTAAGCTACTTGAAGCTACAGTTTGCTTTTTTTGTTTTTGCTGTACGACTATTTTCCTCCGAGTTACAGCATGTTGAAAATCGCTTAAAAATTTACGATTTTTTTTATATCTCTTAATTTCTGCGAGTAGTGTATTTATTGTTATTGTTAATTTGTTGTAAATATAAAGGCTTAAGCGACAAAAAAATCAAAGTCAAAGTTCGAAAAGAAATTACATGTACCTTTGGTTAGTGTTAGAGTAAAAGAATTGTAAAATTGAAAATTTGGAATCGTGTGAAACACGAAGGATAGATACAAGGAGTCCGAACGGTATAGGCTTTTCCATAGTATTTATGTACACAATAATAAACCCAGATGTTAGTTCTCTTTTCTGCCACTGGCTGCGCTAGAATTTAGGACGTACCGATACTATTATTATTATTACACGTAAACACACGTTGGCTCGCGAATGTTGAATTTAATTAATTTAAATATAAAATATTAATTTATTTATTTAAATTTAGTTGTAATAAATAGAAATGGGAAGGTGTTGTGCTGTTCATAGTTGTGTTAGTGGCCGAAAGGCAAGTGAAAGTGTAGGAAAAGTAGCTTTATTCAAAGCACCAAAAGTGAGTAACCTTAAAATAATATCTGTTACAAATTTGTGTTATGAACAATTAATTTAGAAATTTGTGTAGTTTTTAACTAATATTTAAGAAATTTTGTATTTTTATTTATCTTTTGAAATATATAAATAAAATGTTTTTTGAAGGATGTAGAATTGCGCAGTAAATGGAGTTCTGTTCTGGGCCAAGAATTGAAAGCTACCAGTTTTATTTGCGAATTACATTTTAATCCAGAGGATGTGATTAAAAGTGATCGAGAGATTTTGAAAGATGGTAGTATATACGTGTATGAATATCAGAAAGTTCATTTGAAGAAGAAAGCTGAACCAAAATCAAATATTATTAATGACAGCAATGACAACAATAATAGCTTGTTATCAGATAATGAACTTCCAAACATTTCTGATATAATTGACCATACAATAATTGGTGACTGTAGTCTTAATTCAGTTGAGACAAGTAACGTTCATGAAATTATAAATGAAGTAATTGAGTCTGAAAATATAAAGTCTCCAAACACGAATCTTCCTGACGGTGCAAATACTGCTACTGAAAATGACAATTTGCTGGTCATAAATGAGACTGAGGAGTTTTCTTTTCGTTCAATCGAAGAAATTTTAGAAGCTCAGCCACTACCTAAAAATTGGAGTTGGACAGTCATAAAAAATTCTTTTATTTCGTTGTCATATATAAGCTCAAAACTGGAATTAGTTTGTCATGTAAAAATTGATATAGATTTAAAAGTAACGGTAAGAAGCTTCAATGGAAATAATTGAACTTAATTTAATTATTTAAATAGTATCAAAATTTTTCTTATGTTGTAGATAATTAATGCAAAAACTAACATCTTTATTGATATGGATGTAAATATCTCATCAATTGCTTGTATTTGGCAATTATTGAAATCTTTAGAAAACAGCTTTTTCTGCTGTGGAACTGGATATGATGATAAAAAGTAACCATGAATTTAGAAACATTAATTTATAATGAGTAATGCTATCATTACTTAATAATTAAAATCTCAAGTACCGTTTTTAACATGTAATTGGATCTTAATATTTTATTTTTATAGATGTTCAGTCACTTGTACAGGTATATTATTGCCAGAGGAAAGGTATAAAAGAAAAGTTGTGGAGTACAGATGTATTACTTGTCGGAAATTGAGACGTTTGATCCAAAAACGTAAGACAGAGACAACAAATAATGAAGCTCGATGGATGAATTTTAAACATCGCTATATTTTACAACGCAGAAAGCTCAATCGAGTTGTTCACACGGTAAAGTTTTGTTTTTATTTAATTCCTAATTAACATCTTGCAATTAAAAAATATTAATTGCTAATAATTCACATGGGATAATGCTCTTTCAAACACTGTGAATTTGAAAACGCGTAATGTATTTATGAATGTGCTTGAAGTCTAAAAATTTATATACAACAGTTGTTGAAAAATTAGACATTTTTTTTATATTTTTATGAAGTCTCTACAATTTCAAAATAGTAATTACTATAAAATAATCCTATTCGGTCACGTACACTCAAAGAGATATCACTGTTCCTGTAAGTCCCTAATATAATTCAAACATAAATCGGAGTGGAAACCTCGTTCAATCTATGGCATTCGAACCTCACAAACGTTTTTAAATTACAAAAATAAATTTCCGGGTCACTCTATCAACTTTTAATTTACTTTGTTTATTTCTGGTAAATGTTTAAATTCTCTTATAAAAAAATTGAACTCTCGCCGGACTTGGGAACGATAAAGTCGACCACTTGCCGTTAAGTTGTCACTTTAATTTTTTGTGGAATATATTAGAAATCTACAGAGGCTGTAACTTCAATTTTATGTCGTTGAAATAATCAGAAAGTATATTACACACCTAGGGAAGTAAAGTAAGAAATGTCTCAGATCACATGTAATTGTTCAACAAACATGTGATCTGAGGCTTTCTTATTTACTTCCCGAGGAGTGTATACTATTTTTCTCCTCGACGGAGGCTGAAAGTGGCAACTTTGTTTTGCACAGCGGGACGAAAGTTGACGCTTTCCGCCCGGAGGTGAGAAAAATAATTTTTCTGTACTTAGTACTTAGTACTTTCGGAGTCTTTCCGTATAAACAATAAGTATAAACATAATCGTTGATAACGAAATACGATCAATTTTGTTCATCTTCAACGTTTGACGTTGGTGTAATCATTTCAAATTGTTTGTATTTATTTTCTCAAAATTTTTAAATATTGCTTTTTTAGAATAAAAATTTAAAGCAAAAATTATTAGATTTAAAAAATCAATGCGCTGAAATACAGGAGGAAGTTTTATTTGAAAAAATTGCTGATTTACCTGCTTTACAGCAAGAAACTGTTAAAAATTGTTTATTGGCTGCAAAAGCTAAGAGTTCTAAACAACGCCGGTATTCCGTTGAATGGGTGTATGAATGCCTCTTAATGAGCATTAAAAGTAGTGCTCTGTATGAACACATTAGAAAAAAAAATATTCTCCCTTTACCATGTAAAGACATTTTGATGAGATATATACAAAAACTCGATAGCGCCTTTGGATTTCCTAAGGCGATTTTTGACACACTCAAACTCAAAGGTTCACGTATGGAAGTCTATCAAAAAAGGGGTACTTTAATATACAATTCTTACTGCTGAGTAGTTAACTAACAATTTCCAGTACACTTTTACTAATACTAATTTATAAGAAATAACAAAAAAATTATTGATAGTTGATGAGTAAATGTTGTTGCTATGAAAATTAACTCGCTTCTGTAATTAAGGTGGTATAAATGATGAAAGATTAACCCGCTATTAATTAATTTTTTGTTTACAGCTTTATTTTATAACTGATATTCTCTTACTAGTAGTTCCAACTTTATAAGAAATGGATACGCATTTTATCTGTTTTATTTTCTTTCATGTTAATTAAACATAACAATAAATTTTGTAGGTATATTGTCAGTTGACGAGATAGCACTTAGCGAAGGCATTGCATTAAACCGTAAAACATTACAACTGGAAGGTTTTGTAGACCTTGGAGAATACACGCCTGACCATTTGAGACACACTAGAGCTGACCATGCGTTGGTTTTTATGTTTCAACCCTTTCAGGGCAAGTGGGTGCAGGTTGTTGGCCTATTTTTAAGTAAAGACTCAGTAACCAGTGAAATTCTTCAGAAACTACTTTTGGAATGTACAATTCAACTTGAGAAAGCTGGTTTTTATGTGGACGGAATTGTATCTGATGCAGCACAATGGAATCGCGGTGTATGGAAATTGCTCGGCATACAGGATGGCAACTATAGTTGTGAGCACCCATATAATTTTTCAAGACGTCTCTGGTTTTTTTCGGATTTCCCTCATTTATTGAAAAATTTTAGAAACAAAATTATGGAACAGTCTGCATTCTGGGTAATATTCAAAAATTGTTGGTTTTAAAAAATTATAATGTCGATAAATTAAAGTAATTTTTATACTATTTCTAACAGACTCCGGATGGAATTGTTAAAAAAAAACATTGGAATGCTCTGTTACAATATGAAAATTATTTAAAAGCTAATTTAAAAATGGCTTATAAATTGACTCCTCACCATCTTAAACCCGAAGGCTACCAAAAGATGAATGTTCCATTAGCCGTAGAAGTATGTGCATGAATGATTAATATATAATTTACAATAAAATACTACATAAACATAGATAACTCAATATTTTTAATTAATTACTTACAGCTATTTTCAGAGTCTGTCTCAAATGCAATGAAGTTATTGAAAGATGAACCTGATTGTATTGAATTACGTGACTGTGACAGTACCATAATTTTTATTGAGAAAGTGAACAAATTAATTAAAGCTATGTTGTCTAAAACTCCGGCTGATGCTTTAAGACCTGTTGATGATAATGTTTCGAAAAAAGTACGTTAAGTATTCTTAACACCATTTCATTGCTGGGATATTAATTTCAGAATTTGCTATTCATAACTGACAAAAATTTATTATTTTTTGATAGGCTATTATTGACTTCGATACGTTTATAAGGAATTGGGAGACTACAGCTAAAGAAAAAATAGAACAACTTAAAGGAAGGAAAAAAAAAGGTGACTCAGTTGATGTGGAGAAGTTGAAAAGCTTTTATTTATCAATTACAGCTAGTACCCTGACTGGACTAAAAATTTCTTTGGAGTCTACGTTAGAGTTGATAGATTTTTTACATTCCAAGTGCAATTATTGCTATCTGATGACGTCGAGATTAACACAAGATATGCTCGAAGTGAGTTTTTATGCTTTTTTCATTGATGTTTCACAAATAAGTTTAAAAATAACTTTTAAGAAATTTTATCTTCTTCATTATGATCGCAACTTATTCTAATCATTTAATAACCCAATTATATGATTTTTAGAAATTTTTTGGGATTGCTAGAAGTGCGTGTGGGTCAAATGATCATCCTGACCCTATTTTGTTCTCACAAGTGTTCCGGTTGCTCTGCTCTTATTCATTGGCAACACCTCCAAAAGGATCCAATGTGACTGCAGGAGAATTATTAGGTTCATTAATGCAGACTAGAGAATCGTTTGAAGCAAGTAATATTAACAAAGAAAACTGGAGTAAAAAAATTGATGCTATCATTGAAAATGCATCTGGAAATCCCAGTAGTACAGAAGCAAATACCGACGATGATCATACAGGTTCTAATAATGCAAGTGACAATAATAATAATAATAATAATAATAATAATACTAATAATGTTGATGGTGATAAAAATAACACTTTTAATAATGATGATGATGATGATGATGATGATGATAATAATAATAATTGTTATAGCACAAATAGTGATAACGACTATGATAATGATGATAACACTAGAAGTGATCATGAGGGTGATGATAATAACAATGAAGTGTCTTTGAACTCTGTGGACCCTAGATATGAGCACGATTACGATATTGCTCAAACTAGCAACTACGTAATTTCATATATTGCGGGATATGTAGCTCGTAAAACAGGTCGGTTTTCCAAATGCTTTGATTGCACAGAGTCTATGCAGTCAAGAGTAGTGAAGGCTCGTGACAAATTCATAGAATTTATGGATAAAGGAGCGTTGATTTATTCTAGTGAACAATTATTTAATTTAATTAAAAGCTTAGAAGAAGTTGTGTTAATGGTGGTTGGAACAAAAACAGTAAAGATTGACACAATGTTTGAAATACTAGATGATGTTTCTAAAAGGAATATCTCCATTTTTGTTGGCTGTGATGAGCATAAGAAAGAATTAACAAAAAAAATAATTAATAATTTTTTAATAATGCGGGGGCATTTTTTAGTTAAATGTTTCAATAAAAGTGCTACGGAGAGAAAAGTTAAATCTAAAAAATCTCGAAAGCTTTCTAAATTACATTAACTCGCGTTTATTATTAATGAAAAAAATTAATCACTCTAATATAAATAATAATCCAGTATTTTAGATCACAAAGAAATATTCTGAACATACGTTCAACTTAAATAATTTGATTTTTAAATATTAAACATGTTTTGTTTGTAACTTATATCATTTTAATAAATAATATGTTTGTTAATAACTTGTTAATTAATTTTTTCATAAAGTATATTTATCGTAATACTGAAATTAATAGGCATTTGGCAATTTTTTAAAAAATTTTAACTAGTTAATTTTTCAAGGCAATTTGTAGTTACTTACTTTATTTATTTAAAAACTTTTTTTTCAGCATTCATTGATTTTTTTTCATTGAATAAAATGGTATGGTCTCTGCTAATTAATTTTTATATTATTATTCATTAATACCACATATTTTTAGCTTTGCAGATTATTCCTTGACCTTCTCTATATTGTTGGGTTTACAGCACTTGAAAAGTTTCTAAGAATTTCTTAAAACTTTTATTTAATTCCACGTTTCTCAGAATATTTTTTTCCAGAGCTGTCAATAGCAACAAAACTTCCCGCGCAAGGATTTATCGAGTACTTCTTGAAAAGTGGCGCGCTCTACCGGCAAAAAGTCTGTCCCCTAAATTGAGACCATTCGTTCAACATTACGTTCGGACTCCTTGTATCTATCCTTCGTGCAATGTACCAACGCTACATCTGGTAATAGCAACATTCGTCCAGCGTGACATTTGTCCTACATACTATACGGAAACTGTGACACTCATGCAAGTGCGACAACTGAAACATACGACATGTAGACAAGTCGACACTTTGCCAACGTGACATTTGACAAACAGGACATTCGTCCAGTGTGACATTTGGCAAAGTCGACAAGTGTCTTACGTGACGTTTAGGAATATGGACATCTTAACACAAGGACAATTGTACATTGTGACAATTGGAAAATGTGACTTTTGGCAATGTTACCAATCGGTTACAAAGGACATATGGATAGCGTGACAGTTGACCATAGTGACATTTGTGAAAAGATACATTCGGACAAATAATTATTTCTACTTACCAACAATGAACTTATAAGAAATCAGCAGATAAATTAGATTTCTTATGGTAATAAAACATAGAAAGAGAGAAGACATACATTTTAAATGAAACTCCAACTAATGCAGCCAAA